>SKCR01030616.1:0-111936 GCA_019454045.1 Zanthoxylum bungeanum
TAGTGTAGTTTCTAGTTAGAAAACCAGAGACTCAGGGGAATAGTATGACCTATTCCTTACCGGTAGCATCTACCAGATCATGGATGTTTTAAAGATGGTATCAGAGCATGGTCTAGGGAGTCAGTAACTGCAGTAAGGTAGAGTGATGGGGTTTTGTATACGCAGTATGTCCGGGATACTCATATGCGAGGCACTATCTCTCCAGTATTCGATCCTCGAGTACGTCCTCAAGACCTATAGACAAGTTAGTAAGCTTTCCTATACTATTCAAATAGTATTCCTTACGAGAATAACTATACTCTAGATCAAATGAGAATTCCCTTGTAGTTATCCTTGCCTATCACCATAAGTTCAGAGAAAACGATATGAAACTAATATAGTAAAGATCTAAGAAATGTTACCCAAGGGAGTGGCAAGAGAGATCTATAAGAAAAGTAAAAGAGGACGTACAGATGATTAAGTAACCAGATAGTAGTAAAAATCAGAGACACAAAGTTAGATAGTAAAAGATAACACTAGAACTTATAGTAAAGAAGAATATAGCAAGCCTGAACAAGAGTAAAATACCGAGTAGACCTAAGTAAAGTTTCTTCCCTCCAAACAAGATTCCTTTCCTCCTCAGAAAATTCTTCCAAGCATATCCAATAGCCTTTGAGCACCTCGTATGGATAGCGAGTTCCCCGAATAACCAAGGATAGCCATAAGGCAAAAGAAGCAGGAAATCAGGATTAGTCATGGAGGCTTCTAATAGATGTGAGATGTCATAAGGATGTAGATATTCTAGATTCCTTAAACCCAGACCCGTATGCAAATAAGATGAATGACGTCAGAAAATGATTAGTTGCCATAACCAAGGAATCCAATAGATAAGGCCTGACCTACCCAGATCATCAACCCTCCATGATGCCAGTCAAGGAAGCTGCCCTGATGAAGCCTAGCTCATACCTACCTTACATGAGAAATAGACTCTACTAGGACAGGAGAGTACCATAACAAGGACACTGAAACTCATCGAGACATAAGAAGTTTGCCCTAGTCCCTACCGGCATAGATATAGATGACTGTATGAAGCCCGATGAGAGTTCATATTAAGAAATGAAAGACCTTGAAATGTAGGTCACCAGAAAAGAAAGGATTAATAAAGTTTTCGAGGATGTAAAGAAGAGAATCCAGTATAACCCAAAGATCAAGGCAAGTCAGCACGAGGCTTGCAAGACTAGTAGGAGTCCACAGAATAGACCAAATATAATAGAACCTACAGAACAGACCAAAGCCAGTAGAAAACTATGGAAGTATAAAAGAATAGACCCGTAAGATTGGAGATATTTAGAAGTGACAAAATTACCAGTATGGATAGTAAAACAGAGTGCCATAGCTATGATTTATAGCAAGTTCAGATAGCAGAGATCTAGAAAGTAGTCAGAAAAATAAACCACAATTAGCCTCAGTAGCATGGCGTAGAGCAAAGAAATATGATATGAAAACATTAATAAGAAAATAAAAGTGTCAAAAGGATTCAATACATATAATGATATGGGTAATGCAGCTTGGAGACAGCAGAATAAGTGAAGACGCTAACCAAGTCTGTGAGCATGTATTCATCCCCAACTTAGAGTCCAGCAAGAAGAAGAACAAAGTAAAGAAGAGTATTTGACAAAATAGATGGATTACGAGGTGTCTAGATGGTGAAGTCAATAAGTTCAATAGAACATAGATAAAAGACGAGAGATGGTAAAATTCTATATAAGATAGAAAGGTTGGAGTCACAGTAAGTCAAGCCAAATCTAGAAGTCTTCTTTGAATTAGAATCCCTTAGGGGAGTAAAGGTTCAAGGAAGTGAATGAACTAGAGAGAACAACTCTCAAAAGTATAGTATATTACTCATAAGAGTCTCATTATATTGAGAAAGAAGAACTAGATAAGAATGGAACCTAACCAAAAGATTTCAGTAGTAGGTGTCTTAAGTAATCAAAGTTAATAGAGTTTTCAGGAGAGTAAGGATGCAAGGAGTTCAAGGAACTGAGGTGAGAAAGAAACCTATGCAGCAGAGTAAGCTTCTTAAGAAGGAATAACAAAGAGAGTATAGCGGTACTCAGAGAGAGAAAGTAACGATTTCATAAAGTTAAACGACAGAGACTAAATAGGAAAAAATACAGGGGCAGTACGAGAAAGTTTTTAGAAATATGACTCTAGAGGAATTTCGCAGAGGACGTAGTGTGTTTGATAATTGAAAATGATCAGAAGTAAAGTTGGAGAAGGCAAACCAGATAGTTTTTAGCAGCAGTAGTGGCCTAGTGTAGGGAAAGGCATCAAATACATATATTCATGAGAGTCCTAAGCTCATAGATAAACAGAATGTGCAACCATATCACCATAATCAAAAAGGCCTCAGGATAAGTTCCCCCATCCCAACCCTCGTTAGACAACAATAGCAGAGATGGACCTTGAAGGTTGCCTCAAGATACTCCCAGGAGTAAGTGAAAGTATAGTGAAATAAGACCGGAACATAAGACCTTCAGACATAGTTTAAGAACAGGATAAAAGTGAGGGACAACTCTAAGTTAAAGAGTTAGGAAATAAGTGGTTCTGATGGAGCAGTACAAAGACAAAGTAGTGATCAAGTAACGACTGAGATACAAAAGAACTAGTGTCAGATAAAAGAATCTGATAAAGCAGAAGACAGAGACACAAACCACAGAAGTTCTCGATATAGAATAGGATAAAGCAGGAGACGAAAGAATACTAAGGAAAAAGTTTGGAAGCAAAGCTGTCAATGTGCAATAACGGTAGGATAGAATACCTAGTAAGCAAAGACTAAAGTGTGTAACAACAAGGTTCCTCGGCATTGCAATGAAACCAAGGTTTTATTACGTTTTAGCTTTCATAATTTACAAGAAGTACCCAACCCTAGTCTAAGTTGACCAAACCACTACAGGTTTGGGATGACCTTAGTCACGGGTATGGGTGGTTTGGTATATTTGTAACACAATATGGAATCGAGGAGACAAGTTACTGTAAAGTTGCAATTAGCATAGCGAGTGGATCCTCAAGGTATAATATGCATAAATGGACTTCGGGTAAAGATAAGATTTACAAGTAATGCAACCAGACATAAAGAACAAGTCGTGTGAAAGAGAGCAACTGAATCGTGCTAGTAAAGTAGTCAAGGGTGCAGAAGAGTAAACCAGATTATTATAACCAGTATTAACATAGTTATAAAGAACATAGCTTTAGTATAAATGTGCATATAACCAGGCTTAAAATAGATACTTTGCCCCAGAATTCCTTAGCCAATCAAGAAGAATCACCAGAAAGAAAGAATTACCCTGATATAACATCATTAATATGAGAAACATTAGTGGATAGTAAGAGTACTTGGAAAGGTTAGTTATAAAACATGAAGACCAAAACTCAGAGATAGTCATAAATGTGAGGACTCGGAAGAGAAAGTTTATAAGTAAAGAAAGTTTAGTAAAGTAGAAACTGAGAGGGTCAAATAGTTGGTTGAGATCAGATAATAAATGTTAAGATAAGGTATATCCTATAAAGTCATTTAAATAGAATAGCTGAAGAACCCGAAGTATACACAAGTTAAGGGAATGTGAATGTTAGGGATTAGAACATAAAGTACTATGAGAATACTTTAAACATGAAAAGTAACTGAAGTTCCTAAGAATATTAAAAGTTATTGTTGCCATGGCAAGAGGTATTAAGGGGGTTTCAAAATCAAAATGAAGCTAAGATAAGTAGGAGGATAGATTATGAATATAGTACATTTTGAAAATGATAACTCGTGTAAATAAATGGAGATAAAGGATAATTGAATATAGTTGGAAGTTTTCAAAATAAAGTTCCTGCGATGTGTAGAAATAGTGGTTGTATGATGATAAATGTAGAGTATTAAGCAGAGGATCATGGAGTAAGATTAAGGAATTACCTTCAAGTTAGGAACTCAAGATATTATTCACTAAGGCCCATGAACTTTGGACTTGTATGCACAAGTAGGACAAGAGATTTCAAGAAGTTTTAGTATTAAGATCTCGAAAAAAATATCAGAAGAAAAATTAAGAAAGATAAGGATAGCTAGAGACGCGGATCTACAGTTGCATTGTAGTACTATTACATCGTGGGACGAGTGTTACATAATATAAATTATGTTTGAGCACATATACATTCATGGAATGACTTTGGGGACAAATGGTAAATTCTTCGAAATTTCGATATGAAACTCTATGATGTTCCATTCCGGATATCTCATGGTATTTGGACCGTAACTTTCTCATATGAACTCCAATTTTTATGAATTTATATCATTGAAAAGTTAAGATCGAGTTCTATAACTTTCATTGAATATTTTTCCAAATTTGAACTAGAGGCAAGCCAAAAATGCAGATTAAAAATTAGGATGAATAGTACCCGAGGGTCATTCTACTAGATTCTCAAAATTTCATCAAATTTCTATACTTTTCCACATTATTCCAAATATCAAATACGCCCTAGTATATAAGGAGATCACTATTCAATGTTTCAAAAATTAGAAAACAAGAGAAATAATGAAGAAACGTGAGGAAGAAAAAAAAAGGAAGAAAAAGAAGAAGAAGAAGAAGGAGAAGAAGAAGAAAGAAAGAAAAGGAGAAGAAAGAAAGAGAGGAAGGAAGAAATAGGGAAAATGGCTTAGCAATCAGGGGATTGGAAGATGAAGGAAACAACAAGAAAGAAGGTAATACTCATTTTACCCAAACTAGAAATATGAAGTTTTGAGGTTATTGATGTTTTACTAGTAATGTGGGCATGTAAATGATTGCATAAGAAACTAATTATGTTATGTAATGACCAATTCATGAATACATTAAATTTAGGGTAATTTGAGAATTTTGGATGAAAGAGTTGTGGATGATGAAATGGTGGTTTAGTATGTGTGAAGTTTAAGTAATATGATGGATTATGTAGTGGTTTTTAGTATGGAAGTGTTAGAAATACATTTGAGTAAGTTAGACTTGAAGAAGCAAGTGCAGAATCCTGGAAAATAGGCGTGCATCGCGACGCATACTGGGAAATTGGTGAATAATTGTTTCTGGATCATTCGCATCGCGATGCGCAAGGATTTGTGTCGCGACGTGAACTAGAAAAAAAACTGGATGAACTCGTCTCTGGTTTGGTCCGCATCGCGATGCGAAAGACTCTGCGTCGCGACGCGAAGACCATGATGTCCCCAAATTAGTATTATTTCATCCCAGTTTCACCATAGCATGTTAGAGGCCACCCTAAGGGTCTCGTATCGACTTGTTTATATATAATACACATAATGTAAGTATATTATGCCTGAATCATATAAAACTGTCGAAGTACATACTTGGATCGTTGATGAGACCGTAATTCTTTAGCCTGCGCTATAGCCTAGCTCAGCTGTTAACAGAACTAGTCATAATCTAATTAGGAATTTTATAGATCCAAAATGCTTATTCTGCTGCCTCAGCTGCAGTAATATATTCCGCTTTTGTTGAATCGGCAAGAGTATCTTGCTTGGAAGATTTCCAGCTCACTGTTCTGTTGTTCAAATAAAATATGTACCCTTATTGCGACTTACAGTTGTCTTTATCGGTTAGGAAACTTGCAACGGTGAACCTAGTCACTTCAATTTCTCATTCTCCATAGCTTAAGAAAGCATCCTTAGTTCGTCTAAGATACTTAAGGATGTTTTTAACATCAATCCAGTGACCATCACCTGGATCGGCGTGATTGTGACTCTACATGCTCAAAGCATATGAAACACCAGGTCACGTACATATCTTTCAATGTACGGGTTCTTGAAGATTGCTAACACTTTCAAATCTATCCCAGTAGAACCTTATTCCTAGAATAAAGGTTGCCTCTCCCAAGTATTTCATGGAAAATTTTAACGAAAGCCAAGTTTTCACTGATTGTTAACATGGGAATGTTATTTCCAAGAAATAATACATCATCAATGTATAGGACATCCAATGTCGGTGCGCTCCCACTAACCTTCTTATATACACAAGAATTATCTTCGTTTTGAATGAAACTATATATCATTATGATCTCATCAAAATATTGGTTTCAAGAACACAATACTTGCCTTCAATCCATAAATAGATCGAATTAACTTGCAAACCTTATTTGCATGTTTTGGCACGACAAAACCGTCAGGTTGTTGTATAAACATCCTCCAAAATATTTCCGTTAAGAAAAGCGGTTTTGACATTCAGCTGCCATATTTCATAAATGAAATATGTAGCACTTGCAAGCATTTTCCGAATGGATTTAATCATGGCAACAGATAAAAGGTTTCGTCGTAATCGACATCATGTTGATGACGATACCCTTTCGCTACAAGCCTAGCTTTGTATGTTTTTATGTTTCCATCCATGTTTGTCTTCACCATGAAGACTCATTTTCTACCAATATGCACAATGCCTTATGGTACATCAACCAATGTCCAAACTTGGTTGGTATACATGGAATCCATTTCAGACTTCATGGCACTTTGCCATAAACCGGAGTCGATACCTTGTATCTTTTCCTCATACGTAGTCCGTTCGTCTTCCTCAATAAGATTGACATCTACATGAGGTGAGATCAGAAACCTATACCTCTTAGGTTGTTTCCTGACTCTCTTCGACCTACGCGGTTATTGTGTATTAGAAGATTATGGTACAGATTTATCTCTGATGAACTGTTCATGTTCCGTTAAGGGACCGGTGCCATGAACAATATCACTTTGATTTCACCGAGTTCTACTTTCCTCCCACTTACCACTGCATTTAGGTATTCCTCTTAGGAAAACCGCATGGAGAGTAACAATATATATTTGTTCTCTTGTGAGTTGTAGAGGTAATATCCTTTGGTTTCCCTAGGATAACCAATTACAAATAGGCACTAATCCAATTTGGGTTCTAGTTCGGTACCATCCAAACATATGCCCAGCATTCTCAAATCTTCAGGAATGTGAAACCCAGTTTCTTTCTTGTCCATATTTCATTCGGAGTCTGTCCAATAGACTTTGACGGAACCTTATTCAAAATAAGTATTGCATTGTTCAATGCGTATCCCTAGAAGGAAATCGGTAGCTCAGAGCGACTCATCATTGACCTTACTATGTCCAACAAGGTTCGGTTTCTCCGTTCAGACACACCATTCAATTGAGGTGTTCCAGGAGGAGTTCACTGTGAAAGAATACTATACTCTTTTAAGTAATCAAGAAACTTATTACTTAAGTATTTCCACCACAGTCCAATCGTGATGTTTTAATACTTTTGACGGTCTGTTTTTTCTACTTCGTTGTTAAACTCTTTGAATATATCAAATGTTTCCGATTTATGTGTCATAAGATACACATAACCTAACGCGATGCAACATCCGTAAAGGTTACGAAGTACTCATAACCACCTCTAGCCTAGCTAGACATGGACCCACATACGTCACCATGAACGAGGGCTAACAGCTCGGTGGCACGTACACCTTTACCGTTTAAAAGGCGTTTTAAGCACTTTGCCTAATAAACTAGATTCACAGACGTCATTTGAATTAGGATCAAATCTGTCCAAGTATCCACTCTTCGAAAGTGTGGATATACGAGTCTTATTTAATGTGTCCCAGACAACAATGCCACAAATAAGTCTCATCTGATTAATTCAGTTTGAGCCATTGTTTGTCATGTTATATGTTTGAGATTCATTTATATTCGAAATATAAATACTGTTATTCACATCTAATGTGCATATCTCAATGTCATCTTTATAAACAAAACACTCAGTGTTATGGAACATAAAGGTTGATCCGCAACTGATTGAACTGAGATATAGAGATAATATTTCTAGTCGAACTAGATACATTATAACAGGTTTCCTAATTTAAGTACATGCCCAAAGGGCATTTCCAAAACTTAGGTTTCTACAGTCAAAACAGTGACTCTTGTCCCGTTTCTGACTCGCAGGTCGATCTCATCTGAAGCCAGTCTCTAGCAAATCAGCAGATCCTGCACATCAGTACATATGTATGTACCACATCCAGTATTAAAAATCCAATTTTAAAACTAGCAATGGATATGTTTATGACAAACATACCTGAAGTCGGAGCCTTGCCCGTCTTCACTTCCTTCATGCCTGCCTTGTCCATACGGCAGTCACGCTTCTAGTGACCCCGTTTGCCACAATTTAGGCAGACATCTTGGGGTATGTTCTTTGTCTTCCCAGAAGATTATGACGATTTTTCCTTTGCTCCTTTTATTCACACCCCTAGAAGCCTTCGGCCAAGCCTTGGCTTTCTGGGATGTCGAAGTAAGATGCGCCTTGCGCTTCTTGCCCTTTTGGAAGCTCTGGCTTTGCCTCATTGAGCATAGCCATTAACTCTCCAAGAGTTTTCTCTTGGTTCATAATGAACCCGCCCTATCATTCGGGTAGAGACTATAAGATCAAATCTATGGAAGTCTCGGCCTCGTAGGTAATGCCCAGCTAACCTAGCTGTTTGATGTCAGCAATCATCTATGACACCTAGTGCTCGATAGATGTACCCTCTGACATACGCGAGCGAAAGAGCTTCTTTTTCAATTCATACTTCTAATATCTAAGGTTAGATATGTGAAGATCCTTTAATTTCAACATTATGGTATAATGATATAATCCTTAGTTCTGACGACGAAATTAAAGAGTCATTGCGGCAAGCATTATAGATTGAGCACTAAAGTTATCATCACAATGAGTCTTCCAAAGCTCATGCTCCACTATTTTCTCAACTCCGGGCTTAGGCCCGAGAGGATTCTCTATCCAATAGAGTAACTTCTCAGCTCCCAGGTCTATCATGAGATTCATTTCCTCATCTGGAAAATTTACGTCGTTAAAGACATTTTCACCCAGGATTATCTCCCTTAACGCTAATATTTCCAGTTGACCGGCGTAAACACACACGTATAACGCAAGCGCACATATCGTTCAAGTAGTATAAAAATATCGATCCCACGAGGACTTAATTTCTACTGTTGTTATTAGTATTG
This sequence comes from Zanthoxylum bungeanum, assembly GCA_019454045.1. NCBI lineage: Eukaryota > Viridiplantae > Streptophyta > Magnoliopsida > Sapindales > Rutaceae > Zanthoxylum > Zanthoxylum bungeanum. Next base: position 9,011 of record SKCR01030616.1, read on the forward strand.
ATACTATTTATTTACAAATATCTAATTGAGGGAGAAGAGAATGATTGCTTGATTGATTTGGTTGATTGTAGATTTGCTAAATAAATAAATAAATAAAAAGACAAAGAAAATACTAAAGAAAATAACAAAAGACACAAAGATCTAGGGTTGTGAATCATTCTAATATCTTTTAAAAGATGAAGTGATTATTTTATATTTGTGTAATAAATCAGTTTACTAACCTGAAACACTAAATTATGCAAAAGCCTCTGTCGATGGTCAAACGCAAATACCCAGTTTAACCCAATTGAACCATATGTCTATGTCAATCAAATTATCTAGATTCATTAAGTTTAAGTTCCAATTATAGCTACCCCCGCCCGACTGGTATATGTCTATCCTGTAAGGAAATCTATTAAAGGGTTATCTATCCTCAAGGAAGATCGTGGGCTATTAAGTCTAAGGCTGAAACCTAAAATCCCTATGTTTAGTTCATTTTAGATTTACCACATCAATCTTATTGGTGATCAGATAACAAGAAGCATTAAGCTTAAGACTTAATAAGTAAACCTTTAAATTACCCAAACTATAAAATAACCCCTTATAAACCGGTGATATTAAAATTCATCACAACCCCAGATACTAACACATAACTAAGGCTAGTAAAAACTTAAAAGTAAAAGACATAAAGTAAAAATACTGAAAAGTAAAATACATAAAGTAAAAGCTGAAAAGTAAAATAAAATAAAATAAAATGCTAAGGTAAAAGAATTACTTTTACTATTTACTATTTTAGATATCTCCCATAAAATAATATATAAACTTGTGATAATATTACCAACCGACCAATCTGGCGGTATCCTTTATTAGTCGGGTTTAAACCAGATTAAATTGAATTACCAACCGACCAATCTGGCGGTATCCTTTTTAAGTCAATATTTTAAATAGTGAATATATTATTTTTAAGGAAGATTAATCTAAATAGTAATAGTAAAAGAATTACCTTTCACCATAGCTGGGGAAGTTACCTCCTCATGGTGAATAGTAAAAACTGTAAAAAGTAAAAAATTAAATTACTATATTAACAAAACGTAATTAAAACTATTTACAAAACTAAAAACTAAAAAAAAATTAAAAACTAAAAGAAACTAGAGAGAGAAACTCTCTCTTTACATCAAAGAGATGAGAGAGAGAGTGGTGCAACTAAAACTGAAATTTGAAGCTCTATTTATAGGCCCTGGAGGCTTCTAGCGTCGCGACGCCAAGGATTTTGGCATCGCTACGCCAGCTTCTGTCGACGTGGCACGCTCTGGTTCGTCGGTTTGCAGATTCTTGATAAGCTGATAAGGTGACACGTGGCAGAGTGGTTGGGCTTCAATTATTGTGACACGTGGCGGCTTCTGATTGGTCGATGAGATTCTTATCCGCCACGTGTCAGATAAGGATTAGATAGCCAATAATTGATGCTGACGTGGCGATGACGTGGCGGTGAGTGGTAAAGAGACTGTCGGCACCGTAGGATTGCGACACGTGGCACTTCCTGATTGGTTGATGATGACGTGGCGGTGAGGTGGCAGTTTGACTTGGTCAACCTGGTGATGGGGCTGATGACGTGGCAATGACGTGGAGTGACACGTGGCACAAGTGGCGATGATGACTGTCGGCACCGTAGGATTCTAACACGTGGCACGGCGCATGTTAGCAGATCGGCTGTGATGGTGACACGTGGCATGGCGCACGTTAGCAAAGTCAAACTTTTCTCAGATTCTGACACGTGGACACGGCGCACGTTAGTACTGTTCGGCGCACGTTAGGCGTCGCAACGCTGAAGGTCCTGGCGTCGCGACGCGGGAAATTACCAAAATGCTGTTTTCGTCCAATTTTCACTGTTTTGGCCCAAATCACCTCCAGAATGTCCTAAAACTTTATTTATCTACAAAATAACACAAAACACATCAAAATATTCACAAAAATCAAGAAACTATACAAAATATTAGGTTAAATGAGTGGGAAATAGTGATAGATTTACCACTCATCACACCCCCAAACCTAACATTTTGCTAGTCCTCGAGCAAAACATAAAATAACATAAATAAATTAACTAAGCCACTTTCGTAGGGATCACGGTTTCATTTAGCATATGCAACAAGCCTTTAAACCCCTAGGTGTCCCTAGTGGACGAGTTGTAATCTCGTAAGGGTTTACATCAATGATACCCACAAACATTTTACAAAAGTAAAAAGGTAGTAAAACTAATGCACACAAAAGCAAAAAGACAAGCGAAAAGAGAATAAAGATGTTAATGACTAATCAGGTGAAACTTCTACTCCAAGTTACTAGTTGTTTTGTTTTATTCTAAATTAATGAATAAGTAAATTCTCCGATTATTTTTACCATTCTTCATATACATAGCCAACAAAATATTAAACAACTTATTTTTGCCCACAACAGTCATAAGTGCAGTTGATAAGAGAGTAATATTTTTGTCCTAAAGTTCTATCAGATTTCACACCTTTTTGTAGCAATGGAATAATTTTTTTCATTTTTCTAATTTTTTTTCTTTGATTTTTCTCTATTTTTTATTTATAAACAATACCTTCCGTCTATGTAGCGAGTGCTGGGTCGGTGACTCCCAAACCAGTGGCTTTAGGGCACCAGGTGTTAAGACACCCCTACGGACTTAATTACTCAGACTTCAGATATATATATTTTTGCAGCATCTTCGATCCATGTAACGAGCTTTGGGCCAGTGACTCACAAACCAGTTGGCTTTAGGGCACTAGGTGTTAAAACACCCTTACAGACTTAATAACTCAGATCTCATACCTTTTTTTTTTTTACTCCATTGCTTTTTGAGATGTTTCCTCCAATTAAACTAGAGCACTGAATATTACAAATTTTTCAATTTTAGCTCATGTCCGTATGTTACTATATATGTTGATAATATCTGTCAACTGAGCATATGAAGATCCATTTTAGTCCGTTTTAAGGAGAATTCACAAATTAAATAATTCAAAATGAAATAAACTAAAATTAACTTGTTTCGAAATAGGTTTAAGATACGTCTCAGGAGTGGAAACTCCTTACTCAGCTATCTCTTACCAATTTCACCTTTTTAGTCAAATAAAAAACAAAAACACAAAATATTTTTGTAATTTTTGAAAAATTTTCAATTTTTTTGTATTTTTCGAAAAAATTTAGACTAAAAATAAAAATAACACACAAACTAAAACAAGGTACTGATCAACTAATTCCCTCCCCCAAACCTAAATGAGACATTGTCCCCAATGTCTTATACAGTAGAAGAAGAGTTTAGAAGATAATACCTGGTTAGCTGAAAGTCTTCCACGAAAAGTTAAAGGTTAAGATCCAGATTAATCTGACGCCTCTTACCATATCATCGTCGGACCAATTTATCTTTGAAAGGATAGGGTAAACTTATGGTTCATAGGCTAAGAGTTGGTCAATTAGATCCGAAGCAGTTCTGGCAGTAAAGAGTAGTTCTTTTAAAGGTTTTGACACGAACCCATTTCTTCGGGCATCATCAAAAAAAACACAAAGAAAATCATAAAATCCATCAACATTAAACAGTCCAAGCGGTTTCTGGTGTATGTTCAGGTTCGCCCAAGATAGAACTATAAAAATTTCCTCCAATGTACCCAAGCCACCTGGCAAAGCGATAAAAGCATCAGCACGGTTAATCATTTCTACCAGTCGTTCAGACATACCTGGCACGATCAGTTCCTCTCCGTTTGATGATCCAATAAGATTTGCCTCTACCAATGGTTTTGGGATGATTCCCAAAGCATGACTTCCTCTTTCCTGTACAGCCTTTAAAATGATCCCCATAAGTCCGAGTTGCCTCCGCCATATATTAAGTGCATATTCCTTGCAGCTAAGACTCGACCCAATTCTTGTGCTGCTTCTACGTATTGTGGTTTAGTTCCAACACTACTACCGCAAAACACACAGATGTTTTCAACTCGTCTTCTTGAAGTGGATTCCATTTTTTATGTATTTCTTTTTCAAATCAGGATGCCTTCAAAAGTGTAATGACGGGCTGAATTTATAGTACCTGAAAAAGGGTGAGTAATAATAGCACTAATATCTTCCAAAGGACGATTATTAGCTAAACAACAAAAGAAATCTTGAAAGGTCAAAAAGTCTGGATCCTGTCTACGAAAATAAAGATAATTACAACACAAAAGTGAATCAAAGCAATAATTAAGGCAACGAAATTGTGTACGCAATACGCCACTCGCTTAGTATAAATTCATAAGGATGCGTCTCAAGATTTTATTCCTTACTCAGCCATCGCTAATGAATTGTTTCTCATCTTTGATTTCCAAACACAATTCCTTCTGTCTTAAAATGCTTCGTTTGTGCTTTTCCCTACAAAAATAACACACAAAATTAAAAACTCTACAACAGGTATACACAAAATATGAAAACAAAAATTACAACAAATTGCATGGGTTGCCTCTCTGCTAGCGCTAAATTTTTCCTCTTCAGCCAGACGTGACTGAAATCCATATGTCAAGGAGGTTTCAATGTCGTTTTGGATGTCCGATTAAAGACAATCATGTGAGCATTGCTTTTGAAGGGTCTCTTCCAACGGTAAAGTGGCAAAAAGAATTTTGTCCTATTCAGTGCTCGTGCCACCTTTTTGCTCCTTGTTGCTCCAGTGGTTCCTGCAAAGAAAGAAAGAAAATCAGAAGGTCTCGTATGGTGCTTGACTTGGAATGGGAGTTCCATTCTGTCAAGCTTCTGGGTGATATCTTTGATTTGTACTCCCCGATACAGCGATGTTTCTCCTGAATGCTCTGGATTTTCAATCTGGTCTGATAGTTGGTCCTCCATTTGCTCTGTTTCTTGCTCCACCTTTTCTTCATAGATGAATTTTAAAATTTCCGTATTCAATTATTTATCCGTCATCTATGAAATGCATGCTCCATAAGTATCTGTCTGAGGATGTAAATATGTTTCAGACATTAGGTTTTCATCTTCTGATACGACTGGAATGGATGGCTCAGGTAGATCTTCATCAAACATCATGGAAAAGCATGCTCCAAGATCTTCATTTTTAGGATTGAAATTTTGATCCTCCATTGTTGGTGCAGTTGGTACAAATAGATCAGCTTCATCCTCGTCAGAATCTGAATAATAAAAGTCAAATTGAGACTTTTCCGGTTTGGGCTCCTGAACTGACACCTCTGGTTGTTGATACTGCTCAGCCTCCTCCTCTGTTGAAGTGATATTGTGAAATGATTGGTACTCGAAGGCTTCATTAGTGTCATCTGAAACTGGTTCTTGAGGTATGTAGTTCTGGTTTTCTGTGAATTGTCTCATTTGATCTGTCATCCTCTGAATGAATTCTGATTATCTCTGAATACTTTCAAATTGATTCTGACTTGTTTCAAGAATTGTATCCAACTTTTCTTTTCGTTTCTTGAACATATCTTCGAGCATGTTTAGCAACTGATCTTCCTCTGATGGTTGTGGTTATTGATGAAGATCATAGGTAGATGGTGGATAAGATGGAAAATGTGGTTCTGTGAAATGTGATGGCTCGTCATACAATGAAGGATCTTGATAGCTCTGCCACCCTGGATGGTAGTTGTATTTGCAATAATCTCTAGGGTGGTTACCATTACATACGTCACATCTCCCCATTGCGTTCTGTTGAGCAAATGTGGTATTGCTTGGTTCTGGCATCCAATGATAATTGTTGGGCTGGACAACAGGTCTCAGAAAACCGGACTGTTGCTCCCAGATTTGGGGTGTATCTTCTAGTAAAGCTCGTGATCTCTAAATCTCCCAATAATGTTCCATTTTTCAATCACCTGAAAACAAAAGAAAGAGATAAAAATTACAGATAAAAATAAAGAAAATTAGATACAAGTAAATTAGATAGCTTCAAAATTAATAACTCAAGAAAAATAAGTCCCCGGCAACGGCGCCAAAAACTTGACCGGCGTAAACACACACGTATAACGCAAGCGCACGTATCGTTCAAGTATTATAAAAATATCGATCCCACGAGGACTTAATTTCTACTGTTGTTATTAATTATTGATACTATTTATTTATAAATATCTAATTGAGGGAGAAGAGAATGATTGCTTGATTGATTTGGTTGATTGTAGATTTGCTAAATAAATAAATAAATAAAAGACAAAGAAAATACTAAAGAAATAACAAAAGACACAAAGATCTAGAGCTGTGAATCATTCTAATATCTTTTAAAAGATGAAGTGATTATTTTATGTTTGTGTAATAAATCAGTTTACTAACCTGGAACACTAAATTATGCAAAAGCCTATGTCGATGGTCAGACGCAAATACCCAGTTTAACCCAATTGAACCATATGTCTATGTCAACCAAATTATCTGGATTCATTAAGTTTAAGTTCCAATTATAGCTACCCCCGCCCGACAGGTATATGTCTATCCTGTAAGGAAATCTATTAAAGGGTTATCTATCCTCAAGGAAGATCGTGGGCTATTAAGTCTAAAGCTGAAACCTAAAATCCCTATGTCTAGTTCATTTTAGATTTACCACATCAATCTTATTGGTGATCAGATAACAAGAAGCATTAAGCTTAAGACTTAATAAGTAAACCTTTAAATTACCCAAACTATAAAATAACCCCTTATAAACCGGTGATATTAGAATTCATCACAACCCCAGATAACTAACACATAATTAGGGCTAGTAAAAACTTAAAAGTAAAAGACATAAAGTAAAAATACTGAAAAGTAAAAGACATAAAGTAAAAGCTGAAAAGTAAAATAAAATAAAATAAAATGCTAAGGTAAAATGAATTACTTTTACTATTTACTATTTTAGATATCTCCCATAAAATAATATATAAACTTGTGATAATATTACCAACCGACCAATCTGGCGGTATCCTTTATTAGTCGGGTTTAAACCAGATTAAATTGAATTACCAACCGACCAATCTGGCGGTATCCTTTTTAAGTCAATATTTTAAATAGTGAATATATTATTTTTAAGGGAGATTAATCTAAATAGTAATAGTAAAAGAATTACCTTTCACCATAGCTGGGGAAGTTACCTCCTCATGGTGAATAGTAAAAACTGTAAAAAGTAAAAAATTAAATTACTATATTAACAAAACGTAATTAAAACTATTTACAAAACTAAAAACTAAAAAAAACTAAAAACTAAAAGAAACTAGAGAGAGAAACTCTCTCTTTACATCAAAGAGATGAGAGAGAGTGGTGCAACTAAAACTGAAATTTGAAGCTCTATTTATAGGCCCTGGTAGGCTTCCAGCGTCGCTACGCCAACTTCTGTCGACGTGGCACGCTCTGGTTCGTCGGTTTGCAGATTCTGGATAAGCTGATAAGGTGACACGTGGCAGAGTGGTTGGGCTTCAATTATTGTGACACGTGGCGGCTTTTGATTGGTCGATGAGATTCTTATCCGCCACGTGTCAGATAAGGATTAGATAGCCAATAATTGATGCTGACGTGTCGATGACGTGGCGGTGATGTGGCGGTGAGTGGGAAAGAGACTGTCGGCACCGTAGGATTGCGACACGTGGCACTTTCTGATTGGCTGATGATGACATGGCGGTGAGGTGGCAGTTTGACTTGGTCAACCTGGTGATGTGGCTGATGATGTGGCAATGACTTGGAGTGACACGTGGCACACGTGGCGATGATGACTGTCGGCACCGTAGGATTCTAACACGTGGCACGACGAATGTTAGCAGATCGGCTGTGATGGTGACACGTGGCACGACGCACGTTAGCAAAGTCAAACATTTCTCAGATTCTGACACGTGGACCCGGCGCACGTTAGCACTGTTCGGGGGACGTTAGGCGTCGCGACGCTGAAGGTCCGGAGTCACGACGCGGGAAATTACCAAAATGTCTTTTTCGTCCAATTTTCACTGTTTTGGCCCAAATCACCTCCAGAATGTCCTCAAACTTTATTTATCTACAAAATAACACAAAACACATCAAAATATTCTCAAAACTCAAGAAACTATACAAAATATTAGGTTAAATGAGTGGGAAATAGTGATAGATTTACCACTCATCACCAGTCATCTCCATTGCAATAGTCCAACTATCCAATCAACGATTTTGGGTACACTCAAAATGTAATGGTTACTATAGTCCAACTATATGACCAACTACAAGTGGAGTAGTGTCTTGTATAGTCTAACTGTTCAAAGAAAACATTATTAAATATTAGTCTAACTAATATATATTTATAACAACGATAAATAAAATAAAAGAGCGCGTATTGGCAAGTATTTAAACAAAATTGTAAATTTAATACTTGCCTCCCACTATTTTTCGGTGAGCCTCTAACCCTCTGTGGAGTACTCGGGAAACCTATTTTCCTAGTGGGCTAGAATCCCATTAAATAGCACACAACCTTGACTTTGGCCAACAAGCTGTATGAAACTTAACTAGGTAGATCTCTAAGATCAATTGGATCCCATCTAATTCCTAGATCCAGTAGGTGGACCTCCAAGTCAAAACATATATCCAATATATTTCCTAACATTTTTTCCTCTAAATCAACTAAGCCTTCGCTTTGGCTCAACAAGTTTAATGATTCTAGTTAAGCGTGACCCATTGACAGTGGGAAAGCTTCGTAATCGAAGTCGATGAAGAAGAAGTGACCTTGACTTTGGCCAATAAGTCACAACTGCCCAAGACATGCGATATGCAAAGCTTACGTGGTTCAAACACATCCGCGATGGACAAAGGTCTTGACTTTGGCCAACAAACCAATGCCAATCTTGGATCTTGAGAGAGAACCACTCAATGGAAGGAAAAATGCTTAATATTTGATGAGGGTTTTTCGCGTAAATTGGCAACCAATTTATTATCTTTGATTAGGTCTCATCATACAGCCTTATGCATGCATTCTAAAAGCATAATAAGGCGTGAAATAAATTAATAATGATATACGTATGGATATATAACAAATTTGTTCCTAGAACAAATCTCTTCATTTCCTCTCTCCCGCTAGCACTATTCTTACTTCTACCCAATTACATAATACTTCTAAAGAAACCTCATTTACATTGAGGGGTGGTGAGAAGAGATATACAAAGAGAATAGAGATAATAGGCTGGACACGCAGGTCCAATTTAATAAATTCTAAATTTATTACAACAATTTCCAAAATTGCCCTCACCCTTCTAATATCCATCCGATATACATTATTCATAAAATATCCATGTACTCACACAAAACATGTTATTCAATCAATCTAATCCAATTAATTAATCTTTGAATTAATGACCATCCAATGTTCAAACAACGATTTGATTTACGCGAGTCCAACTCGTTTAAGAATAAATACTCAAAGTACGTATTCTTGAATTATATCGAACTACAATTTTAAATCCAATTTAAATTGTATCCAATACTAATTCATATTTAATTCCAAATTAAATAATTACACTTATTAATAGTGTCTTTTAGACTTAGATTCTAAATCCAATCTTAATGGGTCTCAAAGGCCCAATTAACATCCAATGTCAATTTAATTAAAGTCCAGTGAGCTTTTAATTAATTCTAAAGGCATGGGCTTTGGCCAATATGGATCAAACCCAAATGCCAAGGCCCAATTAAGGAATCAATATTTTTGCCAAAAATCAATTTTGGCACATTAGGCCCAATTAAATATTAAAAGGCCCATTTATTATATTTGGACTTTATGGAATGGATTTAGGCCCAATTTGGATCCAATCCAATTGTCATAAACCAAGCTTGGCCCAACCAAGCCCGTTAAGCCCAAATACAACAATATTAGTGTGGGACACAGGAACTGGGCAACGCATGCTGTTCCAAGCTCGTGGCTTGGTCGGGAGTACGGAGTAGCCACGGGGGACTAAACCGGAGAATAATGGAGTCGCCACCCGGTGTGAACCGGGAAAATGAGATTTAAGGCCGCACTCACCCCTCGCAAGGGAAGACCTCAAACCGTTGGGTTCGGAATGGTCCCTTACTTATGCCACTTGTAATGAAAGGATTTATGCAATAATTTAATCAGGCTTAAGTAACACTTATTTCCAAGAGTATCATACTTCTAAATTCACATGTACAAAATAAAACCTACACATAAATTTACATATATTTCACATCTAAGATTGCATGGTAGAAAATACATCAAAGTAGCAACGAACATACAACTTCATTGGCATATTAGATTCACGAAAACACAAGCACACATATTAACCACACAAGCAAACATGTGAGCACTTTCCCAAGTGATACGTGGAATTGTAACCCAAGTACAGACCGTACTACCGTCCATTCGGAATCGGCTACGGAATTTATGTCTGGGTTTCCATCCGATATACCACAAGAAATAATACTCAAATGTTATCATGACATAGGTATATGAATTGTAATATGTTAAACACATTGTACTCATACATGTGGGGAATACAGATGAATGACACCAACATGATCTTGCGTAATACAGAGGGGCAATCAGGTTCATCAAACGTAGGGATAGCTACTAGGAAAACTATGCATGAAATCTGATGAAAAGGGACTCAGTTCAGTGGGTGCGTGTTCGCGTAGCGTTCGAGAACGCGTTCGAACGGTAAACAGAAGGTTCGCGTTCGTGTAGCGTTCGAGGACGCGTTCGAACGGAACCAGACCTGATGCGTGATAAGACTAAGAAAGTGCGTGCGCGTTTGCGTAGCGTTCGAGAATGCGTTCGAACGGTAAACAGAAGGTTCGCGTTCGTGTAGCGTTCTAGAACGTGTTCGAACGGAACCAGACCTGATGCATGCAACACAAAGAATAAAAACAATAATGTCAAGCTCAGTATGTCCGATTGAACGTATCTTGCATTCAACCGAACACACATCAACCGGCGCGGCAAAGAATCGTGGTAAATGGCTTTAACCCCTCCCCATAGGGGATCTTTCATTGCACTTACTAAACCCATGCGCTCGATTGAATCATGCATACAAAGAATTAAAAACAATAATATCAAACTTAGCATGCCCGATTGAACGTATCTTGCATTCAACCGAACACACATCAACCGGCGCGGCAAAGTATCGTGGTAAAGGGCTTTAACCTCTCCCCATAAAGAATCTTCCATTGCACTTACTAAGCCCATGCGCTTGATTGAATCATGCACACAAAGAATTAAAAACAATAATATCAAACTTAGTATGCCCGATTGAATGTGTCTTGCATTCAACCGAACACACATCAACCGGCGCGGCAAAGCATCGTGGTAAAGGGCTTTAACCCATCCCCATAGGGGATCTTTCATTGCACTTACTAAGCCCATGCGCTCGATTGAATCGTGCATAAATAAGCAACATGCAGAATTCAAGTGACGAAAAATAAATAAACCAAAGCAACACAAAACAAAAGAGGGTGCTGTTTACTCAAGCGGTACATAGAGTTGTATCATGAGTACAGATCATACTTTCGTCCATTCGGAATCGGCTATGAAATTTATGTCCGGGTTTCCATCCGATATACCACGAGAGTTGACACATCTCTCATTTTATTCCAAAGCCATAACATACAACATCTCATAATTCATGCATATTTATCTACTCAAGGGCCACAACATGCATTTCAACATGACAATCATGCAAGCAATACTCAACAAATAATACAAATAAAATGGAAAACGAGTGTGGAAAATACCCTCAGGTCTAACCTTTTTTGCCAACTTTCAGGCTTGCGTTTCACGGACGTCGGAAGGGTACAGCTCCTCAACTTCTCCGGTTCACTGGTTTAGCGTCCTACCTCACTGTTTTGCTGTTTTGCTTGCTGTTCGGTCTCCGTTGTGCTGCTGTTCGGTCTCTGATTTGCTACTCACTGTTCAGGTCACTTGTTTTGACGTTTCAACGGACTGTTCCGAGTTTGTTTTGTGGGTTTTTAGTGTATTATTGTGTGATTATTTTAAGGATTATGAATGCAGTTTTTTATGTTACTGTTTTGAGGATTTGGCTGCTGTTTTGGGGGTGTATTTTCGGTGATGTGTGGGGAGTTTGTGGAGGTGGTTTTCAGTGATGGTTGGGGGCTGTTCGGGATGTATTTTGGTCAAGGCAACGAGGGTTCTTTGGTTTGTGATCTTCGGATATTGAGAGTGAGGGAGAGTTGTGTCAATAAGCTTGGGTGTTTCTTGTGTGAATGAACTGGGAGAGGCTTTTTTTGTATCAATGAGCTAGGGTCGTGCATGTCTTGGTTAGGGGTTGTTTATATAGAGAATGGTTAGGGCTTCACCTTGTCTCACAAGGAAGGGATTTGATTTTATGTTGAGCAAGGAAAGTCAAAGATTGAGGGGGGACAAATTTGGTTTAGATTAGGAATACAATATCTTTAATTTGTTATAATTGATTTTAATTAGGCATGACATCTTTTTAATTTAGTATGTGATTTGTTTAGTTATGAAGTTAATATATTTGATTTGTCTTAATTAGGTATGATTATATTATGTTTTATTTAATTGGTAAATGGTTTAAATATTTTATTTAATTCAAATAGATTATTAATATTTACCTTAACATTTAATTCAATATTTAATTTAATTTCCCATGTGTTTTAAATGTGTTTTATTAATTGGGATGTGTTTTATGGGCTTTGGGGGGCTAATTGGGCTGGGGTGCGAGGCTAGCAGCAAAACCAGAAACACCGACGCCATTCGAACGCCCATTCAAACGCTACACGAACGTCCACAATCTGCCTGACGTTCGAATGAAGTAACGAACGCAGCACTAACGAAGACAGTGAACTTGCGAAATGAATCTGATGACGTACTTATTCTGAATTTCCCCTTCCGACCTCCGTTTCCCGCAATATCCTTAGCTAAAAAGGTAGTGCCTCCAATTGAGACTCATCATCGGGTTTCACATGCGAAAATGCAATGCCTACAGTCGCCCCCACTTTGATGGGACTTGTGCTGTGTGTGACTTTGAACAATCCTATCAAAGTTATGCAATGCATTTTCACTTACCTGGCTCGGCTGCTACCTCGAGCTGAGTTGGTGCTGCAGCGGACCTCGATCCTGGGACGCATCCCAATAACTGCAACCGACAACGGGGGCACCTCGACCCTGGGCACCTCGACCCAATACCGCTGACAATATGGACCTCGCCCTCGAACTGATGATGTAGTGGGCACCTCGACCCGGAACTACAACCGACAACGGGGGCACCTCGACCTTGGGCACCTCGACCCAACACCGCTGACCATAGGGTCCTCGCCCTCGAACTAATGATGTAGTGGATACCTCGACCCTGGGCACCTCGACCCGGAACTACAACCGACAATGGGGGCACCTCGACCCTGGGCACCTCGACCCAACACCGCTGACCATTGGGACCTCGCCCTCGAACTGATGATGTAATGGGTACCTCGACCCTGGGCATCTCGACCCGGAGCTACAACCGACAACGGGGGCCTCTCCCTCAAGCTGATATGGGCCTCGCCCCAAGGCGACATGATATGGGCCTCGTGTTGGATAATATGACCCATAGCGTCACTATTTGCACAGATCATTGTGTTGCTGTAGCAAATTAACTATGTAACAAGGAAATTGCACTCTCGTCATTTGTGATTAGATCACCATAGATATATAAATGAAGAGAGGTCCCTATGATTAGTTCCTGGATTGAGATGATATGAGACAGTATCAGTCCACGAAGGATTAATCATTAAATATCCCTAGCCGTAGTATTATCGAGACTGGACATCGATAATGCGGAATAGGCTAGTATTGCACTTGTGCGCGTTGTGAGGGCACAACGGCATAGTTCTCATATATATAAGTATTGGATACTTGTGCAAGTGCGATAGGAGGTCGTGTTTCACCGATGGTACGGGAAACAGCTTCGCTCTGGATAGACCCTTCGGAATCCCATTGGTATTATGACTAGGTGTCTATGGGAGGCCGAAATCAAGGCAGGTGTGTATAGTCTTAACCTGAGACTTGCACCGCTAATACTTACGATAATCGATAAACTTTGGTCTTGGTGGTAGGGGGCTTTAACCGGTTCTGTGTACACCACTTCTGGGTTTATCAGAGAGTCGTAGAGTATTGGGTGTGATGTCAAGACGGAAGTGTCACTTCAGTCATATTGGAGATGATGTCACGCAGGATACGGTACTAGTGCTCTTAAGTGTTGCGCAACCAATCGGGATATTATGACCAGGTCATAAATATCCGATTACAGAGACTATGTTACCAGACATCCGACATGTGCTTCGGACGGGGCAGACACTTATCCAGCCCCAGCCCTAGCACGTGACTATCCGATACTGGGCCAATATACACAATACTACGGTATACTACGCTTGATACAGATCTATATATTCCTGTAAGAATATTTCTGGAGAATTGGGTAGGCATGGCGCTTTGCTAGAAGCCAACCTTGTCTTGTAAATCGGTATAAACGTAGTACGAGGTACTTACGTGTTCGGACAGTCCGACGATCGTATTTAGTGCCAACATATCCGGAGATCTCATGGGTCGGTTCCTGAAGATTCACCGATGACGTATGACTCGCACTTTGATTAATCTGGGATTAATTAGTAGAGAGAGATAGAATTAATCTGGGATTAATTCGATGAGAGAGAAAATTAATCTGGGATTAATTGCGGAGATATTTTATCTGGGATAAAATATTAATTAAAGAGAGAGAACGATTAATTTAGAATTAATCGATAAAATTAATATATTCGATATATTAATCGAAATTGGATTTCGACGCGGAATTAAAATTAGATTTTAATTCGGGCGAACGAATTAATTTAGAATAATTCGTTAGCGACGTGAATAGTGAATTCGCTAGGCGTAATCACTTAATTACGACGCGACGGAAAATTCGTTAATTTGGAATTAGCGAACCCGAGCCCGAGAGTGATTGCGAGCGCATTCGCATTTCGAATTCGAGCGCGGCACACGCGAGTCACATCAAGCGTCAAATCGCTAGTCGCGTCAATCGTCAAATCAATTATCACTTTGAGTGATGTGACTTGACAATATGTCACTTTATTAAAGTGAATAGATGTGATGTGAAAAGTGATGTGATATGACTTAAAGAATAAAGTAATTGTGATGGAATATGAAAAGGTTTGGAATATATATATGTTTTATTTATTTTGGGAAAATAAATGAATAATATATATTACTTTTTCTTTTCCCTTTTACTATTCATTCGGTCCTCTCTCTCTTACATGCAGTACACGGTTTCTCTTTTCCCTCTCATTTTTTCCTCTCTTCTTCACGGCATCACTGCCGATTCTTCTTCATTTTTCTCTGGTTTTCACCGAAAATTTGAGAAGCAAAATGGAAGATGAACTAGTGCTAGCACACCTTGAGGCATACATAGGTGATAGGGAAGTGATTCTTTGAGCTTGGAAAGCTTGAAGCTTGGAGCTTCAATGGAGTCCATGCATGGCCGAAAATGGTGGAGTCCAAACCGAGCAGCCCACTGTCAAGGAAAGCTACTGCCGAGCTCAATGGAGGATGAAAACGCAGCTTGTGTTCTTCCTAGCATCAAACCCATCAATGTGAGTATATTCTGCACCTCCTTTGATGTGTTCATATGCGGTTTTTGTGCATGATTTGTTGATCTTGGGACTTGAATTGAACTCCTACAATGGTATCAGAGCTTTTGATGCATGAAAACCGAATTAGGGTTCTTGAGCAAATTTGGGGCTTTTTGATTTTAGCTTGATTCTGTCAAATTGATTGTTTAAGAATGCTTATATATGATCTAATTTGAGTTATATGTAATCAATTTGATAAAAAAAAATTGATTGGATTGATTTTCCCCAATTTGCTTATTTTTGGTCAAAACTTTAATTTGGGTAAACTCGATTTAGGCATGATTTAATTGAATTGGATGTTTAAGTATGCTTAGAACATGTTTAATTGAGATTGTGTGTGATCAATTTCATGAAATTGGATTGGATTCAATTTTCCCCAAATTGGAGGCTTGGCCGAAAATTGCATAACCCTAATGTCTTGGTAATTTTGTTTTGTTTGATCATTGGATGACTTAAAACAATTGGTTAATGTTGTTTTGAAGTTCAATTGGATTGAATTTTGATTTGGAACATTTTTCCCTTTTAAAGTGGCTTGGCCGAATCTTTATGGACATGAAATTCATTGTGATTTTGTTGTTTGATTCATTGGATGAATTGAATTGATTTGGGAAATTAAGATTGTGGACTCAATTGGATTGAAACCGAACCGAATTGAAAAACCCCTAATTGCCGAGACTTGAAAGCATGTTAATTGGGTTTGATTTTGATTGAATTGTGTTGGACACTATTTGGTTGTTAAAGTGCATGATTAATTAGGCTAATTGATATTTTAGAAATGTTAATTGGGTAATTGATTGTGTATTACACTTAGGTTAATTAATTGTGAAATTTGGAATTTTATAAGTTAATTAATTTGGGCTTGATTTTGGAAATTGGGCTTGTTAGGTTGTAATTGGGCTTTTGGGCTTTGTTGTAACAAAGTTGGGTTTAGGCAAAATTGGTTGGATCCAATTAGGCCCAAAACCGAATCCAAAAGGTCCAATTATGACTTAATGGACCTTAATTATTTAATTGGGCCTAATGGGCCAAAATTAATTTAAAGGCTTATGGGGTAACTCCCGGATTGGATTTTGGTTGTTCGGTTTGACCCGAGTTGACCAAAAGTCCACGCCTATAGAAATTAATTAAAAACCCATTGGACTTTAATTAAATAAAACATTAGATGTTTATCGGGCTTTGAGACCCGTTGCGATTAAATTTGGAATTTAAGTCGTAAAGGTTCGTTAATAAAAGTGTAATATTTAATTTAGAATTAAATAATGAATTAGAATTAAATACGTATTAAATTGGATTTAATTATGTAATTTAATTTAATTCGTGGAAATCGTACTTTGAGTACGTGTTCGCAATAACGAGTTTGACTCGAACAAAAATCAAATCTTTGTTTGAACATTGGATGATCACTAATAATCAAGATTAATTAATTTGATTGATTGATTGATAACATGCTTGTATGAATACATGGTTGTGATGTTTGAATAATGTATATCGGATGGATATTAGTCGGGTTGGGCGATTTTGGAAATTGTAATAAATTTGATTTATTAAATTGGACCTGCGTGTCCAGCCTTATCTCCTATTTCTTTGTATTCTCTTCTCACCTATTCCCCTCCATGTAAAAGAGGTTTCTTTAGAAGTGTAGTGTAACGGGTAGAAGTAATACAAGTGCTAGCGGGAGAGAGAAAGTGAGAGATTTGATCTAGGATCAATGTAAAGTATCCATCCGCATATCATTATTATTTATTTTCATATACGCTTTATTATGTATTTAGAATGCATGTTTAAGGGTGTATGATGATGAGACCTTAAGAAAGATAATTAAATTGGTAGCCAATTTGCACGCGAAAAACCCTCGTTAAATATCAAGCGTCATTTCCTTCCATTGAGTGATTCTTGCTCAAGATCGGAGATTGTCAGGGGTTGTTTTTGACCAAAGTCAAGCCCTTGTCAGTCAAAGATGTGCTTTAATCACGAGGCTTTGTTATATATCGGTGTCGTGTCCAAGTTGTGGTTTGTTTTTGACCAAAGTCAAGACCACTTCTTGTCCATAGACATTTGATTACGAAGCTTCCCTGTCAATGGGTCCACGCTTGACTGGGATCACTAGGTTTGTTTTTGGCCAAAGCCAAGGCCTAGTTGATTCAGAGGAAAACGGGTAGGGTATATATTCGATATATAAGCATATATTAGACATATGTTTCGGACTTGGATGTCCACCTAACCGGATCTAGGAATTGGATGAGATCCAATGATCATAGAGATCTACCTAAGTTAAATAGCATACAATTTTTATTGGTCAAAGTCAAGGTTGTGTGTTATTTAACGGGATCCTAGCCCACTAGGAAACGCGGTTTCCCGAGTACTCCACAGAGGGTTAGAGGCTCGACGAAAAATAGTGGGAGGCAAGTATTGAATTTGCAACATTCGTTCGAATACTCGCCAAACACGCTCATTTAAATTATTTCGTCGTAATATTAAATGTTAGTTGGACTAATATTTAAATTGTTGTTTTAATAAACAGTTGGACTGTATTATACTTGATTATATATATTGGATTATATTAATCAATATATTTGAATTAATTAATTTCAGTTTACAGTTGATTTTATAATTGGATTATAGTAATCAATGTAATTGAGGTTAATTAATTTGGATTATATTTGATTATATAGTTGGACTATTATAATCATTATAATATATATAGTACCACTAATCGTTGATTAAATAGTTGGACTATTGTAATCAAGATAAGAAATTGAAAAGTTGGATATTTAAAATATAATCTGGGATTAAAATATTTTAAATGATTTAATTTTCAAATTGGGAATAAATAATAGGTTACTTTATTTGATAAAATAACTTATTATACGTTACGCCCAAAATTAAGCAAATAGTAGAGCATAAAATCTTTGGAAGATTTATGTGATGATGACTTTAATGCTTAATTTAATATACTTGTCATAAATAATCTAATTTTGGATTTAAGAAGTATTAAAATTGCAATTTATAATTCTTGGAGAATTAATTGACTATTCATGTAAAGTCAAAGTTTGCAATTGGGCATGTAGCACAAGGTGCATATCGTTTCGATATTCCGAAACCCAGGCTTGGCCAAAGGTTTGTGAAATATTGAAAAGAATAATTGACATATCCCGAAGTGACTACCATTTGGATATGGAAGACACGAAGGAATTAAAGAAAGGGCGAGGCTCTAACTTTAAAAATGTTTGTCTTAGTTATGTTCACAGCTAGTATTGAAATTAGATTTTAAATACTTAGTGTGGTACATAAAATATATGTATTGATGTTCAGAATCTGCTTTAAGCAGGATACTGACTTCAAGCTGAGATTCCTCTGCGAATCGGAAACGGGACGAAAGTCGCTGTTTCGACCGTAGATACCTAAGTTTAGGAACTATCCTTTGGGTATGTACTTGAATTAGGAACTGTTATAATGTAACTAGTTTGACTAGAGACATTATCTCTTTATCAGTGTTTAATCCGTTGCGGATAAAACCTTTATATTATAGAACACTGAGTGTTTTATTATATAAAGATGATACTGAGATAAATACATTAGATATAAATAACAGAATTTATATTTTGAATATAAATAAAATCTCAAACATATAAATTGACAAATAAATAGCTCAAATTGATTTGATCAATAGAGACTTATTTGTGGCATTGTTGTCTAGGACACAATTTAATTAGACTCGTATATCCACACTTTTGAAGAGTGGATACTAGGACTGATTTGACTATTCAAATAAGGTCTGCGAATCTAGTTTATTAGGTAAAGTACCTAAAATACTATTTACTTGGTAATAGTGTAAGTGCCACCGATCTGTTAACCCTATTCATGGTGAAGTAAGTGGGCCCATATCTAGCTTGGCTAGATGTGTACATGAATATTTCGTGACCTTAACGGATGTGGCATCACGTTATGGTTATGTGTTTCTTTTGAAGAACACAAATACGAAACTTTGAGTTTCGACACGAAGTATACAAACAGATCGGCTGTAGTATTATGCCGCTACGGTAAGACCGTATTGGTAAATACTTAAGCAGTAAGTTTCATACGTACATGAAAGAGTACGGTATTCTTTCATATGAGGACTCCTCCCGAGACACGTCAATTGACGGTGTGTCAGAACTAAAACCGAATTTTGTTGGACATGATAAGGTTTATCACGAGTCGCTCTGAGCTACTATTTCCTTCTACAAGATATGTATTAACAGTGAAAAACTTATTTAGAATAAGGTTCCATATAAATCTGTTTGACAGATATCATATAGGATATGAACAGGGAAGAAACGAGGTTTCTCATT
This sequence comes from Zanthoxylum bungeanum, assembly GCA_019454045.1. Classification (NCBI taxonomy): domain Eukaryota; kingdom Viridiplantae; phylum Streptophyta; class Magnoliopsida; order Sapindales; family Rutaceae; genus Zanthoxylum; species Zanthoxylum bungeanum. The sequence goes on from SKCR01030616.1 coordinate 28,912, forward strand.
CCTGATAATTTGGGTATGCCAGGCATAGCGTTTGGATGATACCAAACTAAGGACCCAAATTGGATAAGTGCCAATATAGGTTATCCTAAGGGAAACCTTAAGTATAGTACTTGTAAATCTCACATGAGAACAATGTGATTGTTGCTCACCATGCGCGTTTTTCCTGAGAGGAATACCGATATGCAATGGTCAGTGGGAGGATAGTGATACTCGATGAAAATCGGAGTAACACTGTTCAAGGCACGAAGTCCTTAATGGAACACAAGTAGTTCATCTATGATGAAACTATACCATTAATCTTCAAATACACAAGAACTTCGTAATCGGATAGAGTCAGAAAACAACCTAGGGTATGGGTTTCTGATCTCACCCCATAATGATGTCAATCTTATGGAGGTGTACCATCCGACTACGTTTAGAGGAAGTAATACGAGGTATCGACTCCATGTTATGGCAAAGTGCCATGAATCCGAAATGATTCCATGTATGACAACTATTTTGGATACTAGTTGTTGTACCACAAGGCATTGTGCCTATGGTACATTAAACGTCTTCAAGGAAGACATACATGGAAGGCAACATACCAACGTACAAAGCTAGGCTTTTGACGAAAAAGGTATCGTTATCAACATTGTGTTAATAACGGTTCAACCTTTTACCTGTTGCCATGGTAAATCCATTTTGAAGATGCTTGTTGATAACTGCATATTTCATTTATGAAATGTGTCAGTTGTAAATCAAAATCGCTTTCCTGAAAAGGAAACCTTTTGGAGGATGTCTACAACATCCTGACGATTTTATATAACCGACAAACAAGGTTTGCGGGTTATTCGATCCATGTTTGGATCAATGCAAGCATAAGGTTCTTGGAACTGTCGTTTTGAAATAATCATAATGGTTTATGATTTGACTCAAAACGAAATAATTCTTGTGTATATAAGGAGGTTAGTGGGAGATTGCACTAACAGTGAAATTCCCATAAAGCAATTGGTGAAAGCTTGGCTTTCATAAATATTCTTTCATAGAAATTCTCCGTAGAATTCTGGGGAGTAACAACCTTTATTCAAAAATAAAGATCTACTGGGATAGATTTGGAGTTTGTTACACTCTCTGGGAAATTGTACATTTAAAATGTACTTGTATTGGTGTCTCATACGCTTCGAGCATATGGAGTCACAATCGGGTCAATCCAAGTGATAGTCACTGGATTGAAGTTAAGAACATCTGTTAGTATCTCTGAGAACTAAAGATGCTATCTTTTACTATGGAGAAGGAGAACTTGAAGTGACTGGGATCACTGCAGCAAGTTTCCAAACGATTAAATATTGCGGTACTATAAAGTTTGAATAACGGGACAGTGAGCTGGAAATCTTCCAAGCAAGATAACTGTTGCCGAATAAACAACAAATGCGGATTATTGCTGCAGCTGAGGCAGCAATAGAAGCCATTTGGATCAAAAATAAATCTAATTAGATTAGATATAGTTCTGTTAGCAGCTGAGCTAGGCGTCAGCACAAGCTAAGGAATTAAAGGTCTCATCGACGATCCAGATATATACTTCTATATCATCTGATTCGTTCGGATCATACATCGTGGCGATGTGATGATCGTATAAATCGCGTCAAACGATAATCAAACAAATCCGCTGACGAAAACCTTTCCTCAGCAATTTGAGCGAACCTTACATAGTTCGGGTGTAGGACACTCGAGTGACTGGCTATGTGCCAAGTGGGAGATTGTTGGATAATATGACCCATAGCGTCACTATTTGCACAGATCATTGTGTTGCTGTAGCAATTAACTATGTAACAGGAAATTGCACTCTCGTCATTTGTGATTAGATCACCATAGATATATAAATGAAGAGAGGTCCCTATGATTAGTTCCTGGATTGAGATGATATGAGACAGTATCAGTCCACGAAGGATTAATCATTAAATATCCCTAGCCGTAGTATTATCGAGACTGGACATCGATAATGCGGAATAGGCTAGTATTGCACTTGTGCGCGTTGTGAGGGCACAACGGCATAGTTCTCATATATATAAGTATTGGATACTTGTGCAAGTGCGATAGGAGGTCGTGTTTCACCGATGGTACGGGAAACAGCTTCGTTCTGGATAGACCCTTCGGAATCCCATTGGTATTATGACTAGGTGTCTATGGGAGGCCGAAATCAAGGTAGGTGTGTATAGTCTTAACCTGAGACTTGCACCGCTAATACTTACGATAATCGATAAACTTTGGTCTTGGTGGTAGGGGGCTTTAACCGGTTCTGTGTACACCACTTCTGGGTTTATCAGAGAGTCGTAGAGTATTGGGTGTGATGTCAAGACGGAAGTGTCACTTCAGTCATATTGGAGATGATGTCACGCAGGATACGGTACTAGTGCTCTTAAGTGTTGCGCAACCAATCGGGATATTATGACCAGGTCATAAATATCCGATTACAGAGACTATGTTACCAGACATCCGACATGTGCTTCGGACGGGGCAGACACTTATCCAGCCCCAGCCCTAGCACGTGACTATCCGATACTGGGCCAATATACACAATACTACGGTATACTACGCTTGATACAGATCTATATTTCCTGTAAGAATATTTCTGGAGAATTGGGTAGGCATGGCGCTTTGCTAGAAGCCAACCTTGTCTTGTAAATCGGTATAAACGTAGTACGAGGTACTTACGTGTTCGGACAGTCCGACGATCGTATTTAGTGCCAACATATCCGGAGATCTCATGGGTCGGTTCCTGAAGATTCACCGATGACGTATGACTCGCACTTTGATTAATCTGGGATTAATTAGTAGAGAGAGATAGAATTAATCTGGGATTAATTCGATGAGAGAGAAAATTAATCTGGGATTAATTGCGGAGATATTTTATCTGGGATAAAATATTAATTAAAGAGAGAGAACGATTAATTTGGAATTAATCGATAAAATTAATATATTCGATATATTAATCGAAATTGGATTTCGACGCGGAATTAAAATTAGATTTTAATTCGGGCGAACGAATTAATTTAGAATTAATTCGTTAGCGACGTGAATAGTGAATTCGCTAGGCGTAATCACTTAATTACGACGCGACGGAAAATTCGTTAATTTGGAATTAGCGAACCCGAGCCCGAGAGTGATTGCGAGCGCATTCGCATTTCGAATTCGAGCGCAGCACACGCGAGTCACATCAAGCGTCAAATCGCTAGTCGCGTCAATCGTCAAATCAATTGTCACTTTGAGTGATGTGACTTGACAATATGTCACTTTATTAAAGTGAATAGATGTGATGTGAAAAGTGATGTGATATGACTTAAAGAATAAAGTAATTGTGAGGAATATGAAAAGGTTGGATATATATATGTTTTATTTATTTTGGGAAAATAAATGAATAATATATATTACTTTTTCTTTTCCCTTTTACTATTCATTCGGTCCTCTCTCTCTTACATGCAGTACACGGTTTCTCTTTTCCCTCTCATTTTTTTCCTCTCTCTTCACGGCATCACTGCCGATTCTTCTTCTTTTTTCTCTGGTTTTCACCACCGAAAATTGAGAAGCAAAATGGAAGATGAACTAGTGCTAGCACACCTTGAGGCATACATAGGTGATAGGGAAGTGATTCTTTGAGCTTGGAAAGCTTGAAGCTTGGAGCTTCAATGGAGTCCATGCATGGCCGAAAATGGTGGAGTCCAAACCAGTCCAAACCGAGCAGCCCACTGTCAAGGAAAGCTACTGCCGAGCTCAATGGAGGATGAAAACGCAGCTTGTGTTCTTCCTAGCATCAAACCCATCAATGTGAGTATATTCCGCACCTCCTTTGATGTGTTCATATGCGGTTTTTGTGCATGATTTGTTGATCTTGGGACTTGAATTGAACTCCTACACCTCGCCCCCAAGCTGATATGGGCCTCGCCCCTTGGGACTCATCCCAAAAACTGAAATTGCACTGACGCTGCTTGGCTAATTTCTACCGTTTTCTCCTTTCTTCGAACTTGCGAACACAAAAAAAAAACAAACCCGAAGAGAATGCAATGTTACGTGTATGCATGAATGATTTTCTTATTCCGTTGGGTTAGGTCTTCTGCTAATTCCCGTGGTGACTGCTCGGTCTTCTCTCCCTCAGGCAAAGTATTGCTTCAATCTGTCTACGTTGATCGGCTCCGTGAACTCATTTCCTTCCAAGTCTGATAACCTCACTGCCCCATTTCCCATTACCTTCTGCACTATGTAAGGTCCTTCCCAGTTTGGCCTGAATTTTCCTCTCGGATCTGTCGTCGACGGCCTCGATTGCTTAAGTACCAAATCACCCTTTCTGATCTTGGTGGGTCGTACTTTCTTGTTGAATGCTCGGGCTAGTCTCTTCTGATACAACTGCATATGATACAAAGACTTCGTTCTCTTCTCATCCAATAGTGCTAACTGATCAAACCTCTGTGCGGCCCATCTTGTTCCGGTAATTCTGCCTCTGTTAATACCTCATAGACTGTATTTCCACTTCTACCGGCAATACTGCTTCCATTCCATAGACCAATAGTAAGGGGTGCCCCTGTTGCTGTTCTTACTGATGTTCTGTACCCCCACCAAGCATACGGTAATTTCTCGGCCCAATCTCTGCAATTTTTTGTCATCTTGGCTAAAATTATCTTTATAGTCTTGTTGGCTGCCTCAACTGCCCCATTTTCCTGCGGCCTGTACGGTGATGACTTGTGGTGGCCTATCCCATACCTCTGTAACATTGCCTTCGTCTCTCCTTGAAACTGAACTCTGTTGTCTGTCACTACATGATGCGGCATATCATACCGACAAATGAGGTTCCGAGCTATAAAATTTGCCATCTGCTTTGCTGTAACATTACGGAATGATTCGGCTTCCACCCACTTCGAGAAGTAATCTACTGCCACTACTATGAAGCGTTGCCCATTTGATGCATTCGGTCGAATTTCCCCAATCATATCAATCCCCCATGCTGAGAAAGGCCACGGCTCTGACAACCCGTGCAATTCTGTGTGCGGTAAGTGATTCAAATTACCATGTGCTTGACAGTCATGACAGTGCTTTACCATCTTCGCGCAGTCTGTTTCCATGGTTGACCAATAAAAACCTTGTCTCACTATCTTTCGGGACAGATTCAACCCGTTCATGTGCGGACCACATACCCCGGCGTGTATTTCTTCCATTACATGCTGAGATTCTTCCTTTCTCAAACACTTCAACTGAATACTGTTTGCTTGCCTCTTGTACAGTTCCCCTTTCAAAGTCACATACTGGGAAGCTAACTTCTGGATGGCTATTTTGTCTTTTCTGCCTGCCCCTTCCAGGAGTTCACCATGTTCCAGATACCTCTGAATGTCATAATACCAAGGTTTACCGTCGTCGACCTCAACTTCCAGAATTCTTTCTATCTCATAAACAGGTTTGTTTGCTGTTGTCAGTATCAACGATCTCATCACTAAATTTTCTGGATTTTCCTAAGTTGCTGCAAGTGTAGCCAATGCGTCTGCCATCTGATTCTCTTCTCTCGGTAAGTGCTGAAACCTACACTCGGGGATAACATGTGCCAACTTTCTGAGGTAAAAAAGGTAAGGTTTCAACCGTTCTTCTTTCAATTCCCATTCTCCTCGCATCTGCTGGACTACCAACATAGAATCTCCGTAGACTTCCACACTCCCGGCCTTTAAGGCTATCAATGATGTCAAACCAAAAGCACATGCTTCATACTCGCCATGTTATTAGTCACTCTGAATGTCAACCTCTTGGCCAAAGGCAAAGTCTCTCCTTCGGGGGTCACTATCACGATCTCAATTCCAGCTCCCTTGTAATTCACTGCTCCGTCGAAATACATCTTCCATCTCTGAACTGTTATTGCTTGGATCTCTTCATCTGGAAATTCAAACTTATATTGATCCCCCCAACAGGTTGCAATGCCAGAAACTCTGCTACTGCTCGCCCTTTGATCACTTTGGAGGTGAGATAGTCAATGTCAAACTCTGTCAGCAATACCAACCATCTGCCCAATTTTCCCACTAGTGAAGGTACCGAATGAAGATATTTCAGAGGATTTTCCTTTGCCACTACCTGGATCTTGTAAGACTGGAAATAATGCCGCAACTTTCTGGAAGCCCATACCACTGCAAGACAGATCTTCTCAAATTCCTGATATCAAGCCTCATACGGGAGCATCTTCTTACTCAGATAGTAAACGGCATGTTCTACCCCTATCTCATCTGTCTGTATCATCATTGCCCCAGCGCTTCTGATTCTATAGCCAAATACAATACCAACGGTCTGCCCGGTCTCGGAGGTTTCAATACAGGTGGCTTTACCAAGTACTCTCTGATTTTGTCGAAGGCTGTCTGACACTGTTCATTCCATCTCACTGGCTGATCTTTTCTCAACAGTTTGAAGATAGGTTCACATACTGACGTTAACTTGGCGATGAACCGACTGATGTACTGAATTTTTCCCAAGAATGCTCTGACTTCTTTTTCTGTCTTCGGTGCAGGCATTTCTGTGATTGCCTTGATCTTTTCGGAGTCTACCTCTATTCCGCCCATTCCCACTGTATGACCAAGCAATTTCCCTGATGTCACCCCAAACAGACATTTCTTAGGGTTTAGCCGCAGGTTGTATCTGTCAACTCTCTGAAGAAACCTTTCCAGTGCTTCAATATGCCCAACCTTTGTCTCTGATTTCACCATCATGTCATCTACATACACCTCAATCTCTTTGTGCATCAAGTCATGGAAAAGTGTAGTGGACATCCGCTGATAAGTAGCTTCCGCATTCTTAAGCCCAAACGACATTACCTTGTAACAATAAGTACCCCACTCGGTAACAAATACAGTCTTGTGTTTATCTTCCTTAGCCATGAGAACCTGATTGTAACCTGAAAACCCATCTGCAAATGAATACATAGCGGATAAAGCCGCGCTATCAACCAGAACATCTATATGCGGCAAAGGAAAATCATCTTTCGGACAAGCTTTGTTGAGATCTCTATAGTCTACACACATTCTGACCTTCCCATCTTTCTTTGGCACCGGCACTATATTAGCCAACCACTCTGGATATTTTACTACTTCCAGGAACCCCACATCTATCTGTTTCTTAACTTCCTCTCTGACTTTCTCAGCCCATTATGGTCTCATCCGTCGGAGTTTCTGTTTTACTGGCCTCATATTCGGATAAGTTAGTATTGTGTGCTGGGCAATGTTTCTGTCTACCCCAGGCATGTCCTCATAGGACCAAGCAAATACTTTGGCATATCTGACCAACACTTCTTCTAGTTTCTCCCTCTCTTCAGAGGTAACTTCACTTGCAATCAGAATTTCCTTAGGGTTCTCAAGCATACCCAAGTTAAATGCAGTAGTTCTGGCCGAACTGATATCAAATATGCTTGATTCGTGCAGAGTAAATGGAAATGACTCAGGCAGGTAAGCAAAAGAAATGTCTTTATTATTGGATAATGCGGAAGTACATTCAAACAAATCAGGAAGGTAAGTGTCTTCATCATCTATAGACAATTCTTCATCCGCAATCAGGTCTTCCTCAGGCTTTTCGTCCTCTCCCAGAGTCAGGCTCTCTAACTTCATCAATTCTTCCTCCCAATTTTCTACTTCCACAGCTTCTTTAGTCAGCGGTTTCTCACCCAACAAATCCTGGAAGATCTCAAATCCAGGCACCACAATCCCATTAACTTCCACAGGTTCAGGCTCCCCTTGATATCCCGAAGCTTTCACAAAACATTCCATCAGTTTCAGGCCCCTTTTCTTGACCTTCGGCTTTTCTTCATCAGATCTGTACCCCAAACCTTTCCGAGTGGTTTGTCCTCTGAAATCTTGCAATTTTGAACCTTCGCCCGGCTCAAACTTCATTTTCTCCATAATCCTAGCCACCCTAGGATCCACCCACTCCTCAAAAGTAGCTGACACTTGAAACCTCGTGAAAGGTTGTATCTCCAAGGCAGCCACGGCATTATCTAACTCAGCCCGGATGGTAACAACTTCTCCCTCATACGGGAACTTGATCATCTGATGCAAAGTGGAAGGCACGCCCCCAAGTTTGTGAAACCAAGGCCTTCCCAACAATAAGGCGAAAGTAGACGGGATGTCCAGTATTGTGAACTCAACCTCATCTTCAATCGGATTTACCTTGACCATAGCCACAAAGGTACCCTCAACTCCCTTTTTACTGTCATTGTAAGCCTTAATAGTCATACTGGAGGGGTCCAAGTCTATTGCTTTCATACCCAATCTCGCCAGAATTTTCAGCGGGCACACATTGATGGACGAATCGTCATCCACCATTACACATGAAGTTCTCTTGCCCCTCACCTCAGCCCTGATAAATAGAGGCCTGTTATGATTTCTCCCCTCCGCCGGGAGTTCATCCTCAGAAAAAGATATCTGAAAAGCTTCTTTCTGAACCGACCCAACAAACATTGCAGGGTTGGCGTCTTCCGGTACCACAATCTTGCTCAAAGCCTCAACCATGGCTTGCCTATGCTCCCGAGATGCACATAATAGTTCCCAGATACTCACTTGTGCTCTAGTCTTCCTCAATTGCCTCAGCACTACATCTCCCTCAGTGTTTTCTGCAGTCTCGACCACTTCTCTACCATCTGTCAAAACTTCCTTACCCTTATCTGCCATATCATTGTAAAAACGACCACTGCGCGTCATTCCCCTTACTTCTTCTTCGTAATTGCTAGAGAAATCAAGCCAAAAGTTTTTCCCCTGCTCAGTCTCATCTTCACTAGCACTATCCCAGATTCCCAAGCAAAAGGCTTGAGGGTGAAAGAATTTTAGGACAAGGTCTTCTGGGAGGCCAGAGTTGATCATATAGGCTGGTGGTGGTACGGCACGGTAATTGGGTAAGGGGTTTCTGTGTGTGTCAGGCTGGTCTGTTTCTGGGTCAGGTATTTTCTTGGAGTCTATCAGGTCTTGTATTTCATGGCGGAGACGGGCGCAGTTGTCGGTGTCATGGCCCTTTTGTTGGTGAAAGTGACAGTAAAGGCTTAGGTTATAATGTGATGGTAGGGGATTGGGTAATGGTTTGGCTTCCAAGGGTTTTAAGAGCCCTTGCCTCTTCAATTTCTCTAGCACCTTGGACAAGGGCCTTCCCAAGTTGGAAAACTGCCGGTTCCGGATAGCGACAATTTCAGCAGAAACGGGCTTTGCTCCCGATGTTCCCCCAATGGGCCTCCTGTTCAGACCATAGAATTTTCTGTTTTCCCCCTCTTCGTCTTCAATGTCCATGACAGTCTCCCTCAACTGCCAAAAGTCTGTAATCATTGAGGTCATCCTCATCAACTTGCTGTAAATGGAGGGTCTGGTGCCCTTGATAATCATTTTAATCTGGTCCTTCTCTGAGGGCCTAGTCCGCATCTTCAATAACTGACCTCTCCACCGGTCTACATACTCCTTAAAACTCTCCTCCGCTTTCTGCTTAACATTCTCCAGATCACAGAGTGACAGATCGATCTCTAGGTCAGTGACATACTGCTTCAAGAAAGCATCGGCCAACTCCCTCCAATCTTCCTTCACTTTCTTCTCCAAACTGTGGTACCATACCACGGGAGCTCCTTCAAGCGACATTCCAAACATTTTTTGCACTTGGCGCTGAGATAAGCCAACTAAACTCATGACTGATACAAACTATCGGAGATGCACCATTGGGTCCCCATTCCCGTTAAACTTAGCCATATCAGGCATCTTGAACTGTGCCGGTAACTGTTCCTCGAAAGTCAGTGTGTCATAATCCAGCAAATCCTCATTCTTACCCCTCATCTTGCGGGTAACCGACTCGACCTGATCCCAAAGTTTCTGTAACTCTGCCTGAGACCCAGATACTCTGCCTGCTGCATACTCTGCCATATCATCATCAAAAGTGGGGATATCATCCCCCAACCCATTCGGAGGCTCCTCACGCCTCACATTCTCAGAAATTCCCCCAGCACGGGGCACAGCCATACCAGCCACAGCAGTAGTCAAGGCTTGCAACTGTTCAGTGACCTTGGCGAGACTGTTCTCTAACTGATCCATTCGGGATACCTCATTACCAGATTCACTCATGACTGTTATTGTTCTTTTAATTAGCCTTGTCCCTTCTCTAACCCAAATGGTATCTATGATGTCTTTTTGAGACATAGAGGGTGTTAACATGATATATATATGCATGAGGTGCATGAGATGCAGGTAACATATATAACATACTAAATTAAAATTAAAATTTTCAAACAAATCAGACTATTATCATTTTAGAAGCTTTCGGGCTAATTGTTATAAGAGTGAACTCATCCCAGTTTAAATGGCCCAACGAGTTCACATCTCATGACAAAGAGCCCGAATAAATCCAAATGGTAACGTTCCGAACACAAGCACAAAGTGGCCCATCAACACTTAGAAGCCTTTGGTCCAACCGTCATAAAATACGTTCTTGTCCCAGTTTAAATGGCCCAACAAGCCCATATCTCATGACAAATGGTCGAAATGGATCCAAACGATGATGTTCTCACACACAAGCATAAAAGATAATGCAAACATAAAGTAATAATTTCTACGGAATGGCCCATCAACATTTCAGAAGCTTTGGGCCCAATGGTCATAAGGTACGAACTCTCCCCAGTTTAAATGGCCCAGCAAGTCCGCATTTCTGACAATGGTCCAACTGCATCCAAATGAGGATGGTCCACTAGCACATACTCAAGGAAATAATTGTTACTTTAACCATGCAAACTCGGTCTATGGGTGGGTTCGCAGGAGTATAGACAAAGGCTCTCGTCGGCGAAGGATGGCCCACAACTAGGTATCCCCAATCAAGGGTTCGAGCAACCAAGTGAGCGCACCCCTTTTTATACACTAAGGTACGTGCCAATGAGCTATGGTGTGTGACGGACTGTCAAATGGATTTTCCGTTGTAGATTCCCCAGAGGGAAGGTGGAGCGAGGCTCACTTAAATACCCAAGCCTCTTAGGCTCTTATCGCTTGGTGTCAGGAATAAACAACGAGTCCTCCAAATTAGTCCATCACAATAGGCTATGAGTAGATGGCCATATAGGTGCCTTCACAGCTTTTCCTTCTAGAAATGTAGTGAATGAAGGAAGACACCAAACCATTACCTAGCCTTAAAATGCCTTTGATTAAACCCCCATTTTATCCACTATAGACACGGTCAATTAAAACATAAATCCAATCATTACAAGACAATATTCAAGGCCGATTCTCTATCCCCAGTGGAGTCGCCAGACTGTGGGACACAGAAACTGGGCGACGCATGCTGTTCCAAGCTCGTGGCTTGGTCGGGAGTACGGAGTAGCCACGGGGGACTAAACTGGAGAATAATGGAGTCGCCACCGGTGTGAACCGGGAAAATGAGATTTAAGGCCTCACTCACCCCTCGCAAGGGAAGACCTCAAACCGTTGGGTTCGGAATGGTCCCTTACTTATGCCACTTGTAATGAAAGGATTTATGCAATAATTTAATCAGGCTTAAGTAACACTTATTTCCAAGAGTATCATACTTCTAAATTCCCATGTACAAAATAAAACCTACACAAAAATTACATATATTTCACATCTAAGATTGCATGGTAGAAAATACATCAAAGTAGCAACGAACATACAACTTCATTGGCATATTAGATTCACGAAAACACAAGCACACATATTAACCACACAAGCACACATGTGAGCACTTTCCCAAGTGGTACGTGGAATTGTATCCCAAGTACAGACCGTACTACCGTCCATTCGGAATCGGCTACGGAATTTATGTCTGGGTTTCCATCCGATATACCACAAGAAATAATACTCAAATGTTATCATGACATAGGTATATGAATTGTAATATGTTAAACACATTGTACTCGTACATGTGGGGAATACAGATGAATGACACCAACATGATCTTGCGTAATACAGATGGGCAATCAGGTTCATCAAACGTAGGGATAGCTACTAGGAAAACTATTCATGAAATCTGATGAAAAAGGACTCAGTTCAGTGGGTGCGCGTTCGCGTAGCATTCGAGAACGCGTTCGAACGATAAACAGAAGGTTCGCGTTCGTGTAGCATTCGAGGACGCGTTCAAACGGAACCAGACCAGATGCATGATAAGATTAAGAAAGTGCGTACGCGTTTGCGTAGCGTTCGAGAACGCGTTCGAACGGTAAATAGAAGGTTCGCGTTCGTGTAGCGTTCTAGAACGCGTTCGAACGGAACCAGACCTGATGCATGCAACACAAAGAATAAAGACAATAATGTCAAGCTCAGTATGTCTGATTGAACGTATCTTGCATTCAACCGAACACACGTCAACCGGCGCGGCAAAGTATCGTGGTAAAGGGCTTTAACCCCTCCCTATAGGGGATCTTCCATTGCACTTACTAAGCCCATGCGCTTGATTGAATCATGCATACAAAGAATTAAAAAAACAATAATATCAAACTTAGTATGCCCGATTGAATGTGTCTTGCATTCAACCGAACACACATCAACCGGCGCGGCAAAGCATCGTGGTAAAGGGCTTTAACCCCTCCCCATATGGGATCTTTCATTGCACTTACTAAGCCCCATGCGCTCGATTGAATCGTGCATAAATAAGCAACATGCAGAATTCAAGTGACGAAAAATAAATAAACCAAAGCAACACAAAACAAAATAGGGTGCCGTTTACTCTAGCGGTACGTGGAGTTGTATCCCGAGTACAGATCATACTACCGTCCATTCGGAATCGGCTATGAAATTTATGTCCGGGTTTCCATCCGATATACCGCGAGAGTTGACACATCTCTCATTTTATTCTAAAGCCACAACATACAACATCTCATAATTCATGCATATTTATCTACTCAAGGGCCACAACATGCATTTCAACATGACAATCATGCAAGCAATACTCAACCAATAATACAAATAAAACGGAAAACGAGTGTGGAAAATACCCTCAGGTCTAACCTTTTTTGCCAACTTTCAAGCTTGCGTTTCACGGACGTCGGAAGGGTACAGCTCCTCAACTTCTCCGGTTCACTGGTTTAGCGTCCTAGCTCACTGTTTTGCTATTTTTCTTGCTGTTCGGTCTCCGTTCTGCTGCTGTTCGGTCTCTGCTTTGCTACTCACTGTTCAGGTCACTTGTTTTGACGTTTCAAAAGACTGTTCCGAGTTTTTTTGTGGGTTTTTAGTGTATTCTTGTGTGATTATTTTAAGGATTATGAATGCAGTTTTTTATGTTACTGTTTTGAGGATTTGGCTGCTGTTTTGGGGGTGTATTTTCGGTGATGTGTGGGGAGTTTATGGAGGTGGTTTTCAGTGATGGTTAGGGGCTGTTCGGGATGTATTTTGGTCAAGGCAACGAGGGTTCTTTGGTTTGTGATCTTCGGTTATTGAGAGTGAGGGAGAGTTGTGTCAATAAGCTTGGGTGTTTCTTGTGTGAATGAACTGGGAGAGGCTTTTTTTGTATCAATGAGCTAGGGCCGTGCATGTCTTGGTTAGGGGTTGTTTATATAGAGAATGACTAGGGCTTCACCTTGTCTCACAAGGAAGGGATTTGATTTTATGTTGAGCAAGGAAAGTCGAAGATTTTGGGGGGACAAATTTGGTTTAGATTAGGAATACAATATCTTTAATTTGTTATAATTGATTTTAATTAGGCATGACATCTTTTTAATTTAGTATGTGATTTGTTTAGTTAGGAAGTTAATATATTTGATTTGTCTTAATTAGGTATGATTATATTATGTTTTATTTAATTGGTAAATGGTTTAAATATTTTATTTAATTCAAATACATTATTAATATACCTTAATATTTAATTCAAATTTAATTTAATTTCCCATGTGTTTTAAATGTGTTTTATTAATTGGGATGTGTTTTATGGGCTTTGGGGGGCTAATTGGGCTAGGGTGCGAGGCTAGCAGCAAAACCAGAAACACCGACGCCATTCGAACGCCCATTCGAACACTACACGAACGTCCACAATCTGCCTGATGTTTGAACGAAGTAACGAACGCAGCACTAACGAAGACAGTGAACTTGCGAAATGAATCTGATGACGTACTTATTCTGAATTTCCCCTTCCGACCTCCGTTTCCCGCAATATCCTTAGCTAAAAAGGTAGTGCCTCCAACTGAGACTCATCATCAGGTTTCACATGCGAAAATGCAATGCCTACAATTAGCCCAATTCAAAATTAAAGACAAATTTTAATTAATACAAAATTCCAAATTTCACATTAATTTTAATTAACTGTAATAGCCATAATTAATTAGTTAAACCAATATTTCCAAAACACCAATTAAACTAATTAATCATGCTTTAATTAATCAACTCATGCCCAACACAAATTGAAGCAAAATCAATCAATTACACATGCTTCTTGTTCACGGCAATTTGGGCATAACAATATCCAATTTTGATTTCAATCAAATTAAATCAACAATCAATATACATATCATGAACACAATTAGGGTAGATTCGGCCAAGCTGGATTTTTAGGGAAAATTAATCTAATCAATTTATCTCAAATCTATTGATTCACAAATCCAATTTATCATCATTAAAGCTCAACCAAACAACTAATTTGAAAAAATCATGCTCCAAACATAAAATTCCCAAATAAAGTTTATAAACCTTAAATCCAAATCAAGCTTAGATCTCGCTCTGATACCATTGTTAGTGTTCCTAGAACATGCCAATGATCTCTAAGAGTGATTTGTGTGTGAATAAATCAAAGGGAGTTGTGGAAATACTCACATTGATCGGATTTAGGATTTCAAAAATTCCTTCTTTGTTGGATGTAATGGAAGCTCCAAGCCTTCAAATTAGATTCCAAACTCTAGGATTGATTTCCCTATCACCTTCATTTGTCTAGCTTTGTAGAATTTTGCAACAAAACTCCATGGGAGAGGAAGCATGCTCACGGTTTTGGAAAAAGGAAGAAGAGTGAATAGTGACTTGTCTTACTTCCAAAGTTTGACTTGTTAATTTATATTAGGTTGGTGTGTAGGATTTGGTTTGAGTGTAGAAAAACAATCCCAAGCTTTTACTCAACCAATTACCAAATTCCATCAAGTGTCAAACACATTGATGTAAGTTGGTGGGCCCCACTTCAAATTCCAAATTTAAGTCGGACAATCCAACACGCAACTTCGCTCGGGCCCGGGTTTGTTTAATTCTGAATTAAATGAATTTGCCGTTGCGACTTAATTAAATCCAATTTAATTAAATAATAATGTCTCGCAATATTATTACGTAAGTCGCTTACGAATTAATTCTAAATTAATTCGTTCGCTTAAATTAAAATCCAATTTTAATTCCGCGTTGAAATCTGATTTCAATGAATATATCTAATATATTATTTTAGCCCAATTAATTAAATAGTAAAATCTAATTTCACCATTAAATTTATTTTGCCGATTAATTCCAAATTAATCGCGTTCTCTCTTCTCGATGAATTTAATCCCAGATAAATTCTCAATGCAATTAATCTCAGATTAATTATTTCTCTGATAATTAATCTTAGATTAATTCTTGCCGTAATTAATCCCAGATTAATTTTCTCTCTCATAATTAATCCTAGATTAATTCTGTTCGAGTCAAATATCATCGGTCAAAAACTTGACCGGTGTAAACACACACGTATAACGCAAGCGTACGTATCGTTCAAGTAGTATAAGAAGTATTGATCCCAAGAGGACTTAATACCTAATTTATTAATTTTATGAGGTCAAATGATTACTAGTATCTAACAAGTTGATTGATTGATTTGAAATGGTGATGATTCTAAATTTAAAAACAAGTAAATAAAATTGCACAAAAGTAGATTTAAGAAAATTCAATATTAAAAACTATCTAGGGTTGTGAATCTTTCTAATATCTTTTAAAAGATGAAGTGGTTATTTCATGGTTGTGTAATAAATCGGTTTACTAACCTGGAACACTAAATTATGCAAAAGCTTATGTCGATTGTCAGACGCAAATACCCAGTTTAACCCAATTGAACCATATGTCTATGTCAACCAAATTATCTGGATTCATTAAGTTTAAGTTCCAATTATGGCTACCCCGCCTGACAGGTATATGTCTATCCTGTAAGGAAATCTATTAAAGGGTTATCTATCCTCAATGAAGATCGTGGGCTATTAAGTCTAAGGCTGAAACCTAAAATTCATTTGTCAAATTTATTTTAGATTTACCACATCAATCTTATTGGTGATCAGACAACAAGAAGCATTAAGCTTAAGACTTAATAAGTAAACCTTTAAATTACCCAAACTATAAAATAACCCCTTATAAACCGGTGATATTAGAATTCATCACAACCACAGATAACTAACTTAGTTACGACACATAACTAAGGCTAGTAAAAACTTAAATAAAATAAAAGATATAAAGTAAAATGCTGAAAAGTAAATTGTTGAAAAGTAAATGACGGAAAGTAAATGCTGAAATTAAATACTGAAAATTAAATGCTGAAAAGTAAATGCTGAAAGTAAATGCTGAAAGTAAATTGTTGAAAGTAAATTACTGAAAAGTAAATGTTGAAAGTAAATTACTGAAAGTAAATTGCTGAAAAGTAAATTACTGAAAAATAAATAAAGTAAAAGTACAATAAAAGAAAATGCTGAGGTAAAATGATCCACTTTTATTACTTCTATTTTAGATATATCCCTTAATATAATATATTAACTTTGCATGATAATTACCAACCAGCCATATAGGCGGTATCCAGATTAAGTCAAATTAATAATTAATTACCAACCGACCAATCAGGCGGTATCCAGTTTATTCAGGTTAAAACCAATTTAAATAATTACCAACCGACCAATATGGCGGTTTCCTCGTTAAGTCAGGTTTTAACTAGTTTATATATTATAATTAAGGGAGATTAATCTAAATATTAGTAATAAAAGTTTTACCTTTTACCCCAGCAAAGGGGAGTTACCTCCTCATTACTGAAAAATAAAAACTGAAAATTAAAGAAAGAAAAGTATTGTGCGTAAAAGTAAATTGCGGAAAGTAAAAACTGAAAAGTAAAGAAAAGAAAGTGCGAAAGCGGAAATTAATTACTGAAAGCTGTAAATAAACAAACAAGATACAATCTTCTTAGTATTGGTAAGGAATTCCTTAGAAGAAAGTATGAATTTACAAATGAAATGGCTTGATATTTATAGGCAAATTTTGCCTCCATCAAATCTTCCACCAAATCCGTTATTAATTGCTCTACTAATTGCTCCACCAAATCCATTATTAATTACTCCACTAATTGCTTATCATGTTTGGTGGTGATTTGATAATTTTTATTATTTATTTATTAATTTATTTTTTTGCTTTGAAAATGATTGAAAGTGACTTTAATAATTACGCACAACACATTTCTGGATGGTTCATCAATTTCGGGCATGAACTCTTCAGAATTCAAAATTATTTTGTCTTTCAAAGTTGTAAATATTTGAGTCTTCTTTAATCTGAAACTTGAACCAACTCAATCCGATATCGGAGTAAAACGTTATGCCCAAAATACGACAGATGCACAAACTATAATTTCCAAAACTGCACTTCGTTAAAACGCCCTTTCAAGTTTCCAATCTCCAAAATTAATATGCCAAGTCCAATTTTTTCCCTTATTTGACCCATATTTCGTCCTAAATGATTTCATTGTGTCCCAATATTATTTTTTCTGCAAAATAAACTAAAACACATCAAAACGTTCATTAAACCTGAGAAACTAAACAAAATATTAAGTAAAAGGGGCGGTAAATATTGATATATTTTCCGCTCATCAGTGAATATTTGGGAAGCGACCCAAGAGATCCCTGGATATGTTGGCAGTAAATACGGTCATCGGACTATCCGAACACGTGCGTACCCGGTACCACGTTCTTACCGATTTACAAGACATGGTTGGCTTCTAGCAAAGTATCGTGTCTTCCCAATTCTCCAGAAATTTCTTTAAAGGAATATATAATCTTTATCAGGTGTAGTATACAGTGTATTGCATATTACAATCCTGTATCAGATGTCACATGCTAGGCCTGGGACTGGAATTGTGTCTACCCCGTACGAAGCATATATCAGATCACTGGCAACTAGTCTCTATAATCGGATAATCATGACTTAGTCATATTATCTCGATGACTGCAGTACTTAAGAGTACCAGTTTCGTATCCCTGCGTGATCATCATCTCCATATGACTGAAGTGATACTTCCATTTTGACATCACACCTAATATACTACGATTCTCAGTATACCCAGAAGAGGCGTACACAGAACCTGTTAAAGCCCCGGACGACCAAAACTAAAGTATACAGATTGTCGCAAGTATTAGCGATGCAAGTCTCGGGTTAAGAGGCGTACACCCAATATACTACGATTCTCAGTATACCCAGAAGAGGCGTACACAGAACCTGTTAAAGCCCCGGACGACCAAAACTAAAGTATACAGATTTTCGCATGTATTAGCGATGCAAGTCTCAGGTTAAGACCAAATACACCTATCCTGATTCGGATTCCCATAGACACAATAGTCATACTAACAATTGGATTCCGACGGGTCTATCCAGAGCGAAGCTATTCCCGTACCATCGGTAAATAGAACCTCCTATCACACATGCATAAGTATCCAATACTTAAATATATGAGAACTATGTTGTTACGCTTCTATAACGCGCACAAGTGCAATACTAGCCTATTCTGCATTATCGATGTCCAGTCTCGATAATACTACGACTAGGGATATTTAATGATTAAACCTTTCGTGGATTAATATTGTCTCATATCTTATTAATCTGGTACTAATTATACGGATTTTTATCATTTATATATCTAAGTAATTCAATTACAAAATGATAAAAGAGCAATTTGCTTTGTCACATAATTAATTTTGTACAAGAACACCATGTCATTTACAAAATAGTGATGTTATGGGTCATAATTGTCCAACAATGACAATGTCTCAATTAGGTTTGGGGGAAGGGAATAGTTGACTAGTATCTTATTTTTAATTTTTCTTTGTATTATTTTTCTTTATTTTTATTCAAAAATTCAAAATAATAATAATAATAATAATAAATTATTTGTGTTGTTTTTGCTTTGTTTTTAGTCAAAATAATAAATATATATATATATAATAAATAAATAAAATTGATTTTTTTTAATGTTTTAAACTTGACTAACCAGGTGGAATTGTGCTTGAGATAATTGTGTAAGGAGTTTCCACTCCTGAGACGTATCTCAGCATAATTCGTAACTATTTAATTTTTGTTTATTTCTTTTTGAATTATTTAAATTCATGAATTCTCCTCATTTGAAAGATATTATCAACATACATGGTAACATACAAACATGGGTTGTATGTGAAAGTTTGTAATATTCAGTGCTCTAGTTGATTTGAAATAGCACCTAAAATGATGGGATAAAAAATATGTATATAAATAATTAACCATGCTTTTACTTAGTAACCAGACATCTTGCCTCAGTAAACAGTGATTGTTCGCGTCAAATGGTAGAACCTTTAACATATGAGATCAGAGTAATTAAGTTTTTAGGGGTGTCTTAACACCTAGTGCCCTAAAGCCAACCGGTTTGAGAGTCACTGACCCGAAGCTCGCTACAAGGATTGAAGATGTTATAAAAAAAAAACCATTTCCAAAAATATGTGAATTCTGATATAACATTAGGATAAAAATATTACTCTCTTTTCAACTACACTTATGAATATTGTGGGCACAATGATTTGATTAATACCTTGTTGGTTGTGTATATGGAGAATGGTAAAAATAATCGGAGAATTTATTTATTTGGTAATTTAGAAAGAAAGAAAACAACTATTAACTTGGATAAGAATTTCACTTGTTTAGTCACTAACTTATTTATCTTTTTATTTTATTTTGTGTGTTTGATTTTACATTTGATTGACGTTTGTGGGTATCGTCGCTGTAAACCCTCACGAGACTACAACTCATCCACTAGGGACACCTAGGGGTTTAAAGGCTTGTTGTATATGCTAATGCAACCGTGATCCCTACGAAAGTGGCTTAGTTTAATTTTTTCATTTAATTTTGTTATTTTGCTCGAGGACTAGCAAAATTTTAAGTTTAGGGGTGTGATAAGTGCAAAATATATCAATATTTATTGCCCCTTTTACTTAATATTTTGTATAGTTTCTCGAGTTTTATGAACGTTTTGATGTGTTTGTGTTTATTTTTTAGATAAATAAAATATTAGGACTCATTGGAATCAAATCGGGGCTAAAACGGCGAAAAACAGATGAAAAGGGGCAAAATGGGAAGTTACTATTCACGTGTCGCGACGCCGGGCCAATAATTCAGATGCCGACACGCGTCATCACCGCGTCACCATGACGTCGGTATAATTATTGATCTGTCGACAGCCGCCATCTACTGTAGCGCCCGTCGCGACGCGCAAGCCCTCTGTGTCGCGACGCGCACCGTTTTTAGAGCCTATAAAAAAAGGCTGAAATCAAAAGGAAAATTCATACTTTCTTCTGGGGAATTTCTTAGAATACTAAGAAGAGAGTATCTTACTTGTTTATTTTCAACTTTCTTGTATATTCTTTTTATTTTAGCAATAAAATTATGTGTGCTTTTATTTAAGCACGAGTAGGTAACTTCTTTCTGCTGGGGTGGGAGGTGAAACTTTTATTATGATAGTTTAGATTAATCTCCCTTAGTTTATAATATATAAATTATCTTAAAACCTGACTTAATTGGATATCGCTTTTATGGTCGGTTGGACTTAATTAAATTAATTTTAACCTGACTTAATTGGATAACGCCTTTATGGTCGGTTGGAATTAATTAAAATATGACTGAATCAGGATACCGCCTATATGGTCGGTTGGTAATATAACGCAAATTTATATATTATAATAAGGGAGATTTCTAGATTTGAAATAATAAAAGTGGATCCCCAAACCCCAGTATTTTATTTCATTGTTGTAATTTTTACCTTTTTAGTTTTCAATTAGTTTCATGATGTTTTATTTATTTATGTCTTTAGTAGTCCTAGATATGTGTCGTAACTAAATACAATATCTAGGGTTGTGATGAATTCCAATGTCAATGGTTTTATAAGTTGATTTGTCTTGTGTCTTGTTTAATGTTTTGGTTTATTTATTGAGTCTTAAACTTAATGCTTCTTGTTAATTGGATACTAATAAGATTGATTTGGTAAACTTAAAATGAACTTGACGAAGGGATTTTAGGTTTCAGCCTTAGACTCAATAGCTCACGATCTCACACTCACCTTAGAGATTTCCTTCCAGGATAGACATGTACCTGTCGGGCGTGGGTAGCCATAATTGGAAATTAATCTTAATGAATTCAGAATTTCTTGGTTAACATAGACATATAGTTAATTGGGTTACTTTGAGTGTTTGCATTCGACCATTGACAGAGGCTTTTGCATATCTTCGTGTTCTAGGTTAATAAACTCACATATTACACAAACATAAGATACTCACTTCATCTTTAGAAGAATATTGGAAGGATTCACAACCCTAGATGGTTTCATTTTATTGATTACTTTTTAAATTTACTTGAGCTTTATTTTATTTACTTGTTTTCAAATAAAATCACCAACCAAACAACAATCAATTTTTAGATACTTGTAGAAATTTAACTTCAATAAAATTAATATCATATGTATTAAGTCCTCGTGGGATCGATACATTTTATACTACTTGAACGATACGTGCGCTTGCGTAACGCGAATGATTTCACTGATCAAAATGCCTAACCCTGTTGGTTAGGAATGGTTTGATACATGATCTCACCATTGAATCATATCCAACCTGTGAATCTTGCATTCGGGGTAAAATGACCAAAGCCTCATTTTCTGGTGTTGGACACCGTGCCACTAACCTATTGGAACTCGTACATTCTGATTTAAGTGGTCTTGTTAGTGTCTCTAAGATATGCCAAGGATCATAAATATTGATTCATGTGTGAATATTAAAAGATAAGTTGTGGAAAAACTTACATTGATCGGTTGAAGTTCAAAACTTTTCCATGGATGTAGAAGCTCCAAGCTTTCCTTTTGAGTTCCAAACTCTTGGGTGAGTTTCCTGTCACCTTTGTTTAACTCCTTTAAGTGCTAGCTAGAACGAAAGGAAATTTTCCCTCTAAGAGAAGCAAATTCGGCCAAGGGAGAGAGGTGATTCGGCCAAGGAATTCGGCCAAAGAGAAGAAAGAGAGAGAGAGACGTAATTTCGGCCAAGCCAAAAGGGGAAAATGAATGAATGAATTGTATTTGTGTTTTCCAAAAACTTAATACAAAAAGGTTGACTTTCCAAGTCTGGTAGGTGTGTGTAATAAAAGATCCAATCACTATTCCAACTACTTCCATCAATTAATGACAATTGATGTAAGTCATGGGTCTCACCCATTTAATTCCAAATCTAGTTGGCTTACACTACACACTTTGGGCTCTGGTTCGTTTAATCCGATTAAACGAATCTTCTGTTACGACGTAATTAAATCCAATTTAATTAAATAATAATGCTTAGCATAATTATTACGAAAGTCGCTTACGAATTAATTCCAAATTAATTCGTTCACCCGTATTAAAATCTAATTTTAATTCCGCATTGAAATCCAATTTCAATTAATATATCCGATATGTTATTTTAGCCCAATTAAATAAATTAAATATTAAAATTCAATTTAACTATTAAATTTTCTTTGCCGATTAATTCCAAATTAATCGCGTTCTCTCTTCTAGATGAATTAATCCCAGATTAATTCTTACCGCAATTAATCCCAGATTAATTTTCTCTCTCATAATTAATCCCAGATTAATTCTGTTCGATTCAAATGTCATCGGTGAATCTTTGGGAAGCGACCCAAGAGATCCCTGGATATGTTGGCAGTAAATATGGTTGTCGGACTATCCGACACGTGCGTACCCCATATCACGTTCTCACTGATTTACAAGACATGGTTGGCTTCTAGCAAAGCACCGTGCCTACCCAATTCTCTAGAAATATTCAACATGGAATATTTAATCTGTATCAGGCGTATTATACAAATGTATTTACATAATACGATCCAGTATCGGATGTCACATGCTAGGCATGGGGCTGGAATTGTGTCTGTCCCATACGAAGCATATATCGGATCACTAGCAACTAGTCTCTGTAATCGAATCATCATGACCTAGTCATACTATCCCGATAGCTGCAGTATTTAAGAGTACTAGCTCTGTATCCTACGTGATCATTATCTCCATATGACTGAAGTGATACTTCCATCTTGACATCACACCCAATACATTACGATTCTCAGTATACCCAGAAGAGGCGTACACAGAACCTGTTAAAGCTCTGGACGACCAGAACCAAAGTATATTGATTTTTGCAAGTATTAGAGATGTAAGTCTCGGGTTAAGACCACATACACCTACCCTGATTCGGATTCCCATAGATACATAGTCATACTACCAATGTGACTCCGAGGGGTCTATCCAGAGTGAAGTTGTTCCCGGTCCAACGGCTAACAGAACCTCCTATCACACTTAAATATATGAGAATTATGCCGTTAAGCTTCCATAGCGCGCACAAGTGTAATACTAGTTTATTTCGCATTATCGATGTCCAGTCTTGATAATACTACGACTATGGATATCTAATGATTAAACCTTTCGTGGATTAATATTGTCTCATATCTTATTAATCTGGTACTAATCATATGGACTTTTATCATTTATATATCCAAGTAATCAATTACAAAATGATAAAAGAGCAATTTGCTTTGTCACATAGTTAATTTTTACAAAAACACCATGTCTTTTACAAATAGTGATGATATGGGTCATAATTGTCCAAAAATCTCCCACTTGGCCTATAGCCAATCACTCAAGTGTCCAACATTTGAACTATGTACGGGTCGCTCAAACTTTTTCTGAGATATAGCTTTCGTCAGTAGATATGCAAGGTTATCATCGGAAACGATCTTTTCGATCTTTACATCACAACGATGTAAGATCTCACGAATCAGATGAAACCATCGAAGTACATACTTGGATCATTGATGAGACCGTAATTCCTTAGCCTGTGTTGTAGCCCAGCTCAGCTGCTAACATAACTACTCCTAATCCAATTAGGAATTTTATAGATCGAAAATGCTTCTTTTGCTGCCTCAGCCGCAGCAATGTATTCCACTTTTGTTGTTGAATCAGCAACAATATCTTGCTTGGAATATTTCCAGCTCACTGTTCCATTGTTCAAACAAAATATGTACCTTTATTGCGACTTATAGTCATCTTTATCGGTTTGGAAACTTGCATCGGTGATCCCAGTCACCTCAAGTTCTCCATCTCCATAAATTAAGAAAGCATCCTTAATTCGTCTAAGATACTAAAGGATGTTCTTAACATCAATCCAGTGACCATCACCTGGATCGGCCTGATAGTGACTGCAGATGCTCAAAGCATATGAGACACCAGGTCGCGTACATGTTTGTCAATGTACGAGTTCTCGGAGAGTGCCAACAACTTTTAGATCTATCCCAGTAGATCTTTATTCCTAGAATAAAGATTGCCTCTCCCAAGAATTTCATGGGGAATTTTAATGAAAGCCAAGCTTTCACCGATTTTAGTATGAGAATGTCATTGCTAAGAAGCAATACATCATCAACGTATAGGACAATCAATGTCAGTGCGCTCCCACTAACCTTCTTATATACACAAGAATCATCATCGTTTTGAATGAAACCATATACCATTATGATCTCATCAAAACATTGGTTCCAAGAACGCAATGTTTGTTTCAATCCATAAATGGATCGATTTAACTTGCAAACCTTGTTTGCATGTTTTGGCACGAAAAAACCGTCAGGCTGTTGTATATAAACATCCTCCAAAAGGTTTCTGTTAAGGAAAGCGGTTTTGACGTGCATCTGCCATATTTCATAATTGAAATATGCAGCAATAGCAAGCATTATCCGAATGGATTTAATCATGGCAACGGGTAAAAGGTTTCGTCGTAATCAACACTATGTTGATGACGATACCCTTTCGCTATAAGCCTAGCTTTGTAAGTTTGTTTGTTGCCATCCATGTCTCTCTTCACCATGAAGACTCATTTGCTACCAGTAGGCACAATGCCTTCTGGTACATCAACCAATGTCCAAACTTGGTTGTATACATGGAATCAATTTCGGACTTCATGGAACCTTGCCATAAAGAGAATTCAATACCTTGTATCGCTACCTCATACGTAGCCAGCTCATTATCCTCAATAAGATTAATGTCTACATGAGGTGAGATCAGAAACTCATACCTCTTAGGTTGTTTTCTGACTCTCTCCGACCTACGTGTTTCTTGTGTATTAGAAGATTATGGAACTTCTCATCCCTGATGAACTATTCGTATTCCGTGAGGGGATCGGTGCCAGGAACAGTATCACTCCGATTTTCATCGAGTTCTACTTTCCTCCCACTTTCCAATGCATTTAGGAATTCCTCTAAGGAAAATCGCATGGAGAGTAACAAATATTTTGTTCTCTTATGGGTTGTGGAAATAATATCCTTTGGTTTCCCTAGGATAACCAATTACAAATAGGCACTTATCCGATTTGGGTTCTAGTTTGGCACCATCCAAACATTTAATATATGCCCAGCATACCCAAATCTTCTAGAATGAGAAACCCAGTTTCTTTCCTATCCATATTCTATATGGATTTTGTCCAACAGACATTGACGGAACCTTAATCAAAATAAGTATTGCACTGTTCAATGCGTATCCCCAGAAAGAAATTAGTAGCTCAGTGCGACTCATCATTGACCTTACCATGTCCAACAAAGTTCGGTTGAGAAACCATTGCTCAAGTATTTTCCACCACGGTCCAACCGTGATGTTTTAGTACTTTTGCCGGTTTGTTCTTCTACTTCGTGTCGAAACTCTTTGAATTTCTCAAAAATTTCCAACTTGTGTTTCATAAGATACACATAACCATAACACGATGCAACATCCGTAAAGGTTACGAAATATTCATAACCACCTCTAGCCTGGATAGACATGGGCCCATATACGTCACTATGAACGAGGGCTAACAGCTCGGTGGCACGTACACATTTACCGCTAAAAGGCGTTTTAGGCATTTTACCTAATAAACAAGATTCGCAGACGTAATATGAATTAGGATCAAATCCGTCCAAGTATCAACTCTTCGAAAGTGTGGAAATACGAGTTTTGTTAATGTATCCCAGACAACAATGCCACAGATGAGTTTCATATGTTTTACTCAATTTGAGCCTTTTGTTTGTCAATGTTATATGTTTGAGATTCATTTATATTCAAAATATAAAGACTATTATTAACATATGCTATACATATCAAAATGTCCTCTTTATATACAAAACACCCATTGTTCCGGAATACAAAGGTATACCCGCATCGGGTTAAACAAGATACAGAGATGATGTTCATAATTAAACTAGGTACATAATAACAGTCACCTAATGTAATTACATGCCCCAAGGGCAGATACAAAACATAGGTCCCAACGGCCAAAATAGCGACTCTCGTCCCGTTTTTGACTCGTAGGTCAATCTCGCCTGAAGCCAGTATCCTGCTAATCAGAAGATCCTACACACCAGTACATATGTGAGTACCAAATCCAGTATCAAAAATCTAATTTTTAAAACAAGTAGTGGACATATTTATAACAAACATACTTGAAGCCGGAGCATTGCCCGTCTTCACTTCCTTCAACTCCGCCTTGTACTCACGGCAGTCACGCTTCCAGTGACCCTGTTTGCCACAATGTAGGCAAACGTCTTGGGATATGTCCTTAGTCTTCCCAGAAGACTTTGATGATTTGGTCCTGCCTCTTTTCTTCCTTTTCTTCACACCCACAAAAGCCTTCGGCAAAGCCTTTGCCTTCAGGGATGTCGAAGTAAGGTGCGCCTCGTGCTTCTTTCCCTTCAGAAGCTCTGGCTCTGCTTCTTTCAGCATCACCATTAACTCTCCAAGAGTCTTCTCTTGGTTCATCATATTGTAGTTCATGATGAGCCAGCCACAGTATTTGGGCAGAGACTGTATGAACAAATCTATAGAAGTATCGGCCTCGAAGGTAATGCCCAGCTGACCTAGCTGTTCGATGTCAGTAATCATCTACGACACGTAGTGCTCGACAGATGTACCCTCTGACATACGCGAGCGAAAGAGCTTATTTTTCAATTCGTACTTCTGAGATGTAATGTTAGATCTGTAAAGGTCCTTTAATTTCAACATCATACTATGAGGATCCAATCATTTGTTCTGACGACGAAATTGAGGAGTCATTGTGGCAAACATGACGGATTGAGCACTAAAGTTATCATCACGATGAGTCTTCCAAAGCTCATGCTCTACTATTTGCTCAACTCCGGGCTCAGGCCTGAGAGGTTTCTCTATGACATAGAGTAACTTCTCGGCTCCCAGGACTATCCTGATGTTCATCTCCCAATCTGGAAAATTGAAGTCGTTAAAGACATTATCGCCCATGATGATGTCCCTAATGTTAAACTTTTCAGTCATCTTGATTGCTATAGTCCAACTATCCAACCAAAGATATCGGGTACACTCAAAATGTAATGGCTACCATAGTCCAACTATATAACCAACTACAAGTGGAGTAGTGTCTTGTACAGTCTAACTGTTCAAAGAAAGAAATAAAAGATATTAGTCCAACTAATATATATATATATATATAACGTGGTATAAAAATAAAAGAGTGCGTATTAGCAAGTATTAAACGAAATTACAAATTTAATATTGGCCTCCCACTATTTTTCAGCGAGCCTCTAACCCTCTGTCGAGTACTCGGGAAACCCAGTTTCCTAGTGGGCTAGGATCCTGTTAAATAACACACAACCTTGACTTTGGCCAACAAGTTGTATGAAACTTAACTAGGTAGATCTCTAAGATCAATTGGATCCCATCCAATTCCTAGATCCGGTAGGTGGACCTCCAAGTCCAAAACATATTTCCTAATATTTTCCTCTAAATCAACTAAGCCTTGGCTTTGGCTCAACAAGCCTAATGATTCCAGTTAAGCGCGACCCATTGACGGTGGGAAAGCTTCGTAATCGACGTCGATGTTCAGAAGACCTTGACTTTGGCCAACAAGTCACAATTGCCCAAGACATGCGATTTATAACAAAGCGTTCATTGTTCAAACACATCCGCGATGGACAATGATCTTGGCTTTGGCCAACAAATCAAAGTCAATCTTGGATCTTGAGAGAGAACCACTTAATGGAAGGAAAACACTTAATATTAAAGTGAGGGTTTTTCGCGTAAATTGGCAACCAATTTATTATCTTTGATTAGATCTCATCATACACCCTTAAACATGCATTCTAAAATCATAATAAGGCGCGATAAATTAATAATGATATGCAGATGGATATATAACATAATTTGTTCCTAGAACAAATCTCTCTTTTTCCTCTCTCCCGCTAGCACTTTACATACTTCTACCCAATTACATAATACATTAGAGAAACCTCATTTACATTGAGGGGAATTGGTGAGAAGAGAAATACAAAAAGATAAGGAGGTGAAAGGCTGGACACGCAGGTCCAATTTCAAATAAGTACCATACTTACAACAATTTCCAAAATTACCCCCACCCAACTAATATCCATCCGATATACATTATTCATACAAATACATCCAAGTATTCACACAAAGCATGTTGTTCAATCAATCTAATCCAATTAATTAATCTTTGATTAATGACCATCCAATGTTCATACAACGATTTGATATTCGCGAGTCTAACTCGTTTAAGAATAAATACTTAAAGTACGTATTCTTGAATTATATCGAGCTACAATTTTAAATCCAATTCAAATTGTATCCAATACTAATTCGTGTTTAATTCAAAATTAAACAATTTTATTTTTAATAGTGCCATTTAGACTTGGATTCCAAATCCAATCCAAATGGGTCTCAAAGGCCCAATAGCATCCAATGCCAATTCAATTAAAGTCCAATGGGCTTTTAATTAATTTTTTAGGCATGGGCTTTGGCCATTATGGATCCAACCCAAGATGCCAAGGCCCAATTTAGGAATCACCATATGCCACAAAATCAATTTCGGCCCATTAGGCCCAATTAAATTATTAAAGGCCCAATGTCAAATTTTGGACTTTATGGAAATGGTTTTAGGCCCAATTGAATCCAACCCAATTTTCCAAAACCAAACTTGGTCAACCAAGCCCATTAGCCCAAATATAAAAAATTAGCCCAATCCAATTTTAAAGACTAATTTATATTAACATAATATTCCAAATATCACATTAATTTTAATTAAAGTGTAATTAACACAATTAATCTATTAATCTAATATTTCCAAAAAATTAATTAATCAAATTAATCATGCTTAATATTTCAATTCATGTCCAACATAAATTGAAGCAAAATCAATTCTTCCAACATGCTCACACTCACGACAACCACATGAAATTAACATCCAATTTTGATTTCAATCCAATTAAATCAACAATTAACATTCAATTTCATGCCATTTAACACATCCAATTGTCAAATTCAAAAAATCACCATGAGCGTTTCTAGGGTACCATTCGGCTATGGTAGTGAATTTGGAGAAAATTAATCTAATCAATTTTTCACAAATCCTATGATGCACAAATCCAATTCATCATCATCTAAACACAACCAAACAATCAATTTGGACAAATCATGCTCCAAGCAAAAATACCCAAATTAAAGTTAAGAACCCTAAAATTCAAATCAAGTTTAGATTGGCTCTTGATACCATTGTAAGTGTCTCTAAGACATGTCAATGATCCTAAACATTGATTCATGTGTGAATATTAAAAGATAAGTTGCGAAAAAACTTACATTGATCGGTTGAAGTTCAAAATTTTTCCATGGATGTAGAAGCTCCAAGCTTTCCTTTTGAGTTCCAAACTCTTGGGTAAGTTTCTCTATCACCTTTCTTGTTAGGGATATGCCATATACCCAACTTGTGGATGGGCTATATGTACATGTATTTGTAATATTTTCATTAATTAATAAAATGACAATCTTTATTATACGTGTCTTACATAACTTATATGAATCATCAACACTGTAATAAAGCCCTTGGAGTAATAAGACGATGGCTTCCACGCCTTATGAGAATCATTACTCTTAAATATTCCTAGTCATAGTTTTGTGAATAATCTGGGTGTTCACAAAGCGGAGAGACTAGCATGATGATATGATCCGCCCTTAAGTGGGGTAGCTGATCTCATAGGCTACTAGCGGAGATCCATCCGCTTGGTGTATCACATGGATGCATGAGTTGCTCGTGTCCATCGAACTGACTGCCGAAATTTTTCATATGGAGTGTTTATCCCATGTGTCTGTGAGAACTTTCATGTATCGATTATATGACTAGTCCTTAGACTTGAGGTCTTTACAATCTTATGTGTGGATCAAATAACTTCGACATTCTCCTTCACCGATTCAAAAGATCCGGTCATAAGGGTATGATTGGGTTATTTGTTGAAACACATGAAGTTTGTAAAGATACAACAAAGAATCGCCACTCTCTCGAATAATATTTTCTTATAAGAGTAGTATTCCAGTTCGCGGGTTGATATGTGTGATCAGTGCTTGAGACTGTGGCCACAGCGGAAGAATCATGTGAGATTCTTGGGTTAGCACGATTCATGACACTATCAACATCATACCTTTGACCATATGGGTAGACATTTTCCGTACCCTAGGTTAATAGGTGGGGATACAGTCAGACGAGGGACCGTATCATATGTAAATCGCATACAGAATTGGTATATATATCTTTCCTTCTCATTTGGGGGCCTTGGCATCTTGCTAGATGTCAACCTTGGTCATTGAAATCGAACGACAATCTGATCGGAGGATAATTTATGTTCGATTAAATTATCACGATTCATTTAATGTCCAACTTGAGGGGAACCCAAAATGTCACATACAACAAAGTCGAAATCAATGGTTAACAGTGCACAATACATATTTAACAGCATATATGATTGCTGTAGGAATTGTTCATAAATGGTTCAATGTGTTTAATTATTGAACAGATCATTTATGAGGTTCCATAGTGGCTTAGGGATTGGTGAATGATGATAGGGGCACTTTGGGAATTGGAATAAATAGATAAAAAAAAAAATTTTTAAAAAAAATTAAAAAAATTACTATTCACGTGAATAGTAATGCGTGAATAGTAATTTTTTTATTTTTTGTTATTTGTTTTGAATTCCAATTCGGCCCAAACTCTTATTAGGGTTTTATAATCTCATTAAACCACTAAATTAAGATCCAATGGTTAAGATTAAATTGGCTTTTATCCCACATCGGATTCTTAATTAATTTTGTTGTATTTGGAGCACTATATAAACCCAAAGAATTCTTCACAAATTTTTGCACCAAACCTGTCATATCTTGGGTTTATATAAGTGAGCAACTCTAAATTTTAAGAGTAAGCCACTAATTTTGAGGATCCTTAAGTCTAATTGACTAGATGAACCTCGAGTTAAAAATTTTGAGGTATTTGCCGAGGCTAGCACCAATGGCAAAATACATGTGCACTCAAGGCGTACTCTTGCCGTTGAGTTTTGGCTTTGGTGTGTGCATCTTTGGAGGCCACACACTTGGGTGGCTCTTTGGAACGTGGAAGAGCTTACTGAGTTCGAGAAAAGCTTGTAGATTGGAGGGAGGACTGGAGGAGTCTACGGTTCAAGTAAGTCATTTTCTTTCTTTATTTTAATTAGAGTTCTTATGATAGTTACCATGTTTAGGTTTATGTTCTTTGCATGTTTTATGAGTTTTATGCTTAGAATATATAGTAACATGCCTAGGCTTGTAGAATAATAAAAAAAAAATGGGTTTTGGGCAAAGGGAAAGCGACATAATAATTTTAATTTTCCGCTGCGCACTCGCGGCCCCTTCCCAACAGTTCTTTGACTCCTTTAAGTGCTAGCTAGAACGAAAGGGAATTTGCCCTCCAAGAGAAGCAAATGCGGCCAAGGGAGAGAGGTGATTCAGCCAAGGAGATCAATTCAGCCAAGGAATTCGGCCAAAGAGAAGAAAGAGAGAGAGGTAATTTTGGCCAAGCCAAAAGGAGAAAAAGGAATGAATGAATTGTATTTGTGTTTTCCAAAAACTTAATACAAAAAGGTTGACTTCCCAAGTGTGGTAAGGGTGTGTAATAAAAGATCCAATCACTATTCCAACTACTTCCATCAATTAATGACAATTTATGTAAGTCATGGGTCATACCCATTTAATTCCAAATCTAGTTGGCTTACACTACACACTTTGGGCACCGGTTCGTTTAATCCGATTAAACGAATTTTCTGTTACGACGTAATTAAATCCAATTTAATTAAATAATAATGCCTAGCAAAATTATTACGAAAGTCGCTTACGAATTAATTCCAAATTAATTCGTTCGCCCGTATTAAAATCCAATTTTAATTCCGCATTGAAATACAATTTCAATTAATATATCTGATATATTATTTTACCCCAATTAAATAAATTAAATAGTAAAATCCAATTTAACTATTAAATTTACTTTGCAGATTAATTCCAAATTAATCGCGTTCTCTCTTCTAGATGAATTAATCCCAGATTAATTCTTACCGCAATTAATCTCAGATTAATTTTCTCTCTCATAATTAATCCCAGATTAATTCTGTCCGAGTCAAATGTCATCGGTGAATCTTTAGGAAGCGACCCAAGAGATCACTGGATATATTGGCAGTAAATACGGTTGTCGGACTATCCGACACGTGCGTACCTCGTACCACGTTCTCACCGATTTACAAGACATGGTTGGCTTCTAGCAAAACACCGTGTCTACCCAATTCTCTAGAAATATTCAACATGGAATATTTAATCTGTATCAGGCGTAGTATACAAATTTATTTACGTAATACGATCCAGTATCGGATGTCACATGCTAGGCCTGGGGCTGGAATTATGTCGGCCCCGTACGAAGCATATATCGGATCACTAGAAACTAGTCTCTGTAATCGGATAATCATGACCTAGTCATACTATCCCGAAAGCTGCAGCATTGAAGAGTACTAGTTCTGTATCCTACGTGATCATCATCTTCATATGACTGAAGTGATACTTCCATCTTGACATCACACCCAATACACTACGATTCTCAGTATACCCAGAAGAGGCGTACACAGAATTTGTTAAAGCTCCGAACGACCAAAACCAAAGTATACTGATTGTCGCAAGTATTAGCGATGCAAATCTCAGGTTAAGACCACATACACCTACCCTGATTCGGATTCCCATAGACACATAGTCATACTACCAATGGGACCCCGATGGGTCTATCTAGAGTGATGTTGTTCCCGGTCCAACGGCTAACAGAACCTCCTATCACACTTGCATAAGTATCCAATACTTAAATATATGAGAACTATGTCGTTATGCTTCCATAACGCGCACAAGTGTAATACTAGCCAGCAGCGCTAAAAGACCAATAAGAGCTGTAAACAAGTGAGATATGCACGAATGGGGGGAAGAAGCAAGAGGTATTTCTTCCTATTCCACATTATCGATGTCTAGTCTCGATAATACTACGACTAGGGATATTTAATGATTAAACCTTTCGTGGATTAATATTGTCTCATATCTTATTAATCCGGTACTAATCATATGGACTTTTATCATTTATATATCCAAGTAATCCAATTACAAAATGATAAAAGAGTAATTTCCTTTGTCACATAGTTAATTTGTACAAAAACATCATGTCTTTTATAAATAGTGATGCTATGGGTCATAATTGTCCAACAGTCATATGATTCAGACTGCACACAGTGGTTTTTCATACTTCATCACCTTTACTGATGATCTGTCATGATACGGTTATGTTTATCTATTGAACCATAAATCGGAAACCTTTGAAAAGTTCAAAGAATTCCGAAATGAAGTAGAAAAATAGACTGGTCAATATATTAAATGCCTTTGATCTGATCGAGACGGTGAATATATGAGTGGAGAGTTCACTGATTATTTAAAGGAGAATGGGATTCTCACTCAATATACTCCTCTAGGCACTCCGCAACATAATGGAGTGTCAGAGAGGAGAAATCAGACATTATTGGATATGGCCCGATTGATGTTGAGTTATACAGATTTGCCCTTTTACTTATGGGGCTATGCTCTTTTAACTGCCGCTCATCTACTGAATAAGATTCCTTCTAAAGTTGTTCCTACGACTCCGTATGAGATATGGACCGGTAGGAAACCAAATCTTAGTTATGTTAAGATTTGGGGTTGTCATGCATACGTTAGGATGGCTCAATAGAATAAGCTTTTTCCTTGAAGGCAGAAGTTTAGGTTTGTTGGATATTTTTCAAATACGAAAGGATATTTGTTCTATGATACTGAGCATCAAAATGTATTAGTAGCTTTCTTCGCAAAATTTCTAGAGATAGAATTTTTGTCTGAAGATGGTGATCATATACAAGTTGAACTTGATGAAATACAACCTGATACCAATGAACCAAATGAGGAACCTAAAGTTCAAGAAGATGAAGAACCTTCAACACACACACTCTGTAGGTCACAAAGGGTATCTAGACCTCCTGAACGCTTGTATTTGATACAAGAAAAGAGTCTCGATGTTCTCTTAGTTTAAGAGACTGACCCTTTTACCTATAGAGAATCAATGTTAGACATCGACTCCGTGAAGTGGCAAGATGCCATGAAATTCGAATTAGACTCAATGCATGAGAATCAAGTTTGGAACTTGGTTCCGCTTCTTGAAGGAATTGTTCCTATCGGTTGTAAATGGATTTACAAGAGGAAGCGAGGGCCCGAATGAAAGGTTAAAACCTTTAAGGCCCTACTGGTAGCTAAAGGTTACTCGCAGCGACCTGGTGTCGACTACGATGAAACATTTTCGTCAGTTGTGATGCTAAAGTCTATAAGGATTTTGTTGTCTATATTTACTTACCATGATTACGAGATTTGGAAAATGGATGTCAAAACGGCTTTTCTAAATGGATTTCTTGATGAAGAAATCTATATGGAACAGCCGAAGGGTTTTACATCCAGCGAGAACTCGGGCATGGTATGTAAGCTTAAGAAGTCCATTTATGGACTTAAACAGGCTTCACGAAGTTGGAATCTTCGATTCGACGAGATAATCAAATTGTCTGGTTTTCTCAAAAATTCGGAAGAATCCTGTGTGTATAAGAAGGATGGTGGGAGTGTGGTGGTATTATTAATTCTCTATGTTGATGACATCTTGATCATTGGGAATGATATCGGGATGATGTAAGGCGTCAAAGCTTACCTCTGTAAGAATTTCTCTATGAAGGACCTGGGTGAAGCTTCTTATGTCTTAGGCATGAAACTCTATAGAGATAGAGAAATGAATCTTATTGGGTTATCCTAATTAATGTACATAGATAAGATCTTAGAACGGTATAATTTTGGTAACTGTAAGACAGCAAACATACCCGTTCAGACATGGCTTACATCTTTCAAAGAAGATGTGTCCACAAACAGAAGATGAGAAGATTAGAATGTCTCATCAGCCTTATGCTTCGTGTTTGGGCAGCATCATGTATATCATGTTATGTACTAGGCCTGATATCAGCTTCGCAGTTAGTATGAGAAGCAGGTATCGGTCCAATCCAGGTAATGACCATTGGATGACCATTAAACATATACCCAAGTATCTTAAAGGTAATAAGGATAAGTTTATTATTTATGGAGGAACCGAACTGCAAGTTAATGGGTATATTGATTCTGATTTCCAATCGGATCCTGATGATAGAAAGTCTACATCAGGATTCGTGTTTACCTTTAATGGAGGTGTAGTTTGTTGGAAGAGTTCCAAACAGGGGTCAACAGCTGATTCCACCACAGAGACGAAATATATTATAGCTTCTGAAGCTGTATGGGTAAGGAACTTTCTCAAAGAATTGGGAGTAGTCTCAAGTATTGAGAATCCGATTATGTTATACTGTGATAATATTGGAGCCATTGCGCAAGCAAAGGAACCGATGGCGCATCAGAAGTCGAAGCATGTGGAAAGAAAGTACCACATCATTCGAGAGATTGTGTCGCTAGGGGACATTATCGTGTGCAAGGTACCAAGTTAAGATAATGTAGCAGACCCACTTACCAAGGCCATTCCTCCGAAGTTATTTGATAAACATGTGGAGTTGATGGGTATTAGATACAATCGATATTGGCACTAGAGTAAGTGGGAGAATTTGTTAGGGTTGGTGCTCAGAGCGCCAATTTTCTTATGTATTTTCCTGTAAATACTTATGTAACATTTTATAATGAATAAAAAAAGCAGTTTCTATTATATAACATCTCTTTTTATATGGTAAAGACGTAATTGACCTTATAATGATTAGTTATGATATTGTTGCAAAAACGTCGCAAATGACATTGAGTTGTATCATGACGTTGTCATTCTTAGACAGTTCCTGGTCAAGGTTTACACTACTTGGTCAGTAAAGTAAACACGTTGAGACTGGTACATGTTGTATATTAGAATCTAGGATTCCAATGGTTTCTCAATGAACCATGAGTCTTGGAGACTCGTATAGACGTGTAGGTGTTTATGGCGGATAAACACTGAACGACTCACCCGAGGATTCTTAATGGACGGTACACCAACGTCAATAAGAATCTTATCGGGTTGAGTGAGCATAGTGATTCTTTTACTTGAGTGGATATATGAGTTATCCTCCACACTTAGATGGCAGTCACGTTACCGATCTATTTAGATCAAACATCTGTCAGTTCCGTATACAGAGCATAGGTATTCAATATGGAATTAGCAATCTATTAAATTCGTGGGCCCATGGTACACTGTAGAAATTAGTTCTAAGTGTTATTTAGAGATTGCTAATGGAAATATCGACGTGATTATATCTATAGAGATTTGAAGTTTATATCTATATCTCTGGAATAATCTGGATACCTGTGACATATGGATTATACGTATGCAATGACCTCGACCTGTATGGTTCATAGAGTTTATTTGTGTTCGTTATAATTTACGGGTGGGTAGATTATGAACACGAAATTGGATTTCGTGATGGATATGCCTGAACCTCGAGAGTCTCAGTAATGATATATACTCGTAGAGCACTAGGGCAACTATTATGAATAATACTGATTATTTACAAGTCGTTTAACGGTTAAATGAAAAATTCATGTAAAGGGACCTAATGGTCATTTCCTAATTAATGTATATTTGTATTTAATATTTGATTTTATTAAATACACATTAATTAAATATCAAATTATGACTTTTGACATATATCATTAATATATGTATTTTAATTATTTAATGTAAATATAATACATATATTTAAGATATTTGTATTTAATTATTTAATTGTTTAAAAGTTAAATGGTTAAATTAATTAAATAATAAATATCTTATGTCATGATTAATATTTGTAAATGGCCTTAAATGATTGGCAACACTTGGTTAATTCATTAATTGATTTAATGATCAAATACCAAAAGTCAAGTTTATCATTTACCATTTAATTAATTGAAACAAAAATTGAAAAATATCTAGATATTATTTTCTCACCTAGTTTCGGCCAAGTGAGGAAATACAAAAGGGTTTTGTTTTCTTAAGTTCAAGTTATCAAATATTACAAAAGAAAATGTTTGAGAGAAATTTGAAGAACAAAAGGAAAAGTTTGATTAAATCTTGGATTTTGTAAGCTTTTCTTAAACCTTTTCAACTAGAAAATTATTTCTATGCTTCTAGGCTTCAACATGTGTTGCTTAGAGTTTTCTCTACTCTTTTAGCATGTAATTGAATGAATGGGAACTTGTTTGAAAGATGTGAGCATGTATTATAATAAAGAAATCATGAAATTAGTTCATTAGCTCTCTTTTGATTATTTGATAATCAAGTTGCCATTCTAGAGTTGTTAGGCCATTCATTGATGACCTAGAATTATTCTTGTGTTATTTCAAAGTGGTGAGACTTGTTTGGTGTTGTGAAGATTGAATTAAAGTATTGAATTTGATTAATTTGGTGTAATTTGTTCAAATGAAGGATTTATAAAATTAGGGTTCTTAACCATTTCCAAATTTTGGGTTTTTCATATATGTGTTGTGTTTTGATGTATATATGATGTATATTAAATTTGGGATTGATTGGATATGATCTTGACTTGTTTTGAACAAAATTGGACTAAATTATAAAATTGAAAAGTTCATAGTCTTCTCGGTAATTTTGGCATTTAATGGGATTTTTGTTACAATTTGTGTTTTCATATATTGGACATGTTAAATACATCTTGGTAATGAT
Source organism: Zanthoxylum bungeanum (assembly GCA_019454045.1). Lineage (NCBI taxonomy): Eukaryota > Viridiplantae > Streptophyta > Magnoliopsida > Sapindales > Rutaceae > Zanthoxylum > Zanthoxylum bungeanum. Next base: position 67,253 of record SKCR01030616.1, read on the forward strand.
TTGGAATCACTTAAAATTATAATTGACAATTTGAGGACCAAAATGAACAAAATGCAAAGTATTAGGACAATTCGGCAATTAAGAAGAAATTTGATTTCTTGGGTAAGAAATTTCATATTTTATGTATTGAGTAATTAAAATAAATAAGTTTATTTTAATTGCCCGAGAAAAATTTTTGAAATCGGAAAATATTGATTTTCTACGTTCCGCTGCATTACCCGGTAATACATATAAAATCCCAACACCTTCGTCCTCAGGTCGTAGCTTGCAATTACTCCCCTTGTCATATCCCTTGGGTCTGGATGCCACACATATCGCCAAATATTCCTTTTTTTATAATGATTGCCTCTCTTTTACCGCCAACTGAAAAGTCTTCCTAGGATTTCTGAACCATTCCTAGGAAGATGGGAAGGTATAATGGTCTTCCTTAAATGCCTGTCACATCTGTTAGACATTCTTTTTGATTCGTCTCCCCGAGATGCCAGATGTCGTGCACCCAGGGCTTGTGCTCTAAAACTTAAGACAACTGTGATCCACTTAGTTCGTGGCTTCAATCTGACCCTTTCCTTAGATTTCAACGGTCGAGATCTCCCAAACACGTGTCATTGATCTCGTACACTTGCTTCAATTTGACGGCCAAAACTAGCCCGAGTAGCCTATTTAAAGGCTATTGATGTTCATCTTCCAACTTTCACAACTTCATCTTCTCAAAAACATTCTCAAAAGCTTCAAGCCGTCCTCGGCAACTTTGCTCTTCTCAACTTCAAGCATCCTTCACTACCATCATTCAACACAGTAAGTTCTTCCCTGACTTTTTTTTCCCTTTCTTTCTATTTAAGTTGGTGTTTTGGGATAATAGTGGTGATATACTTGTATGTTTATTTTTTCTAGGTTTTTTGTGAGTTAATGATGATCTGGGAATGGGTTTACTTAGTGTGAATATAATTCTGATTTCATGTGTGTATTTGGGTATTCTTCTGGGTTTTTTGTCAGGGGTAAAAGCATGAGTTTCTAGGATTTTTTATGGATGTATTTGCCTTGCATATTCTCTGCATATTTACTATTTTGCCATTATTATGACGTTTAGAGATTTTTAGGTTAGCCACTCAGTAGGGATGATGACATAGTGAGCCATACCTCTTGCTTGTTTAGCTCTACTAACCATAGGATTAGTTTTTAGAACTAAGTGCTCTAAACTAACTTGCCTCATCGGGTCTTGTCTTGGCAGAAATATTAGACTCGTAATTTTCTTCTCTAACTGCCCACAATATTCTACCTCCCATCGTGTAATCCGCATATTGGACTGATCCGGTCAACGCACACATCTCGGGGTCAGAAAGCCCTAACGACGATGATGTGATGCCGACCACTTCTGAAGAGGAGAACCAATCGTACCACCGATGAGTACCCCGACCTGAGCCAAGCCACCCCAACCTTGACTTCATTAATTTGGACATGGATCAGGCTTTGACAATAACCGAGGCCCAGCTAGACCAGCTGAGGACGAGAGTTAACATTCTCGGGGCCATCACTTTGAGTGTCCCAGAAGAATGGGATCAAGCAAGCCATCCTCGAGACAACCAGGTGGCTCTCTGCATGATTTTCTTTCACATGGGTTACGTCTGCCCGTGCAAGTGTACTTCGCAAGGATACTGATAGCAATTAACTTGGCCCCATGCCAGTTGAATCTGAATGGGTGAAGAGTGTTGGCCGATCTCTACGTGATCTGGAGTTGAACAGGGCTGAGAGAGCAGTCCATTCTCTATCTGAAGAGAATATACATGATGATTGCCAACCTAAATGAGTACAAGGGTTGTTACTATCTTTCCACTTACGCCGAGACTCCTCACATTATCTCAAACCTTCTGACCACCAACAAGAATTTCAAAGACAAATGGTTATGGGCCGGAGAGCCATAGGGAAGGCATTGGCAGGCTGCCGGCGAGGACATCATAGTCCCAAACGTCTTCTGAGTTGGAGGTAACAACCCTTCCTCCATCTCTCTTCTTCCGTTCAGTTTTAACTTCCCACTAATATTTTCGAGCCTTTTGTAGTTTGCTGGGGCGATCTCTTCAAGGTCCACCATGAGACCCGAGCCAGGGTAAAGAGGGTATTCCAGGGATTATAGGGACCTTGTTAAACCCTCGGATTTTTCCGACTCGGGAATTATCCTGGGCACTCCGCCACCCCAGTCCAGATAGATTGGTAATTACTCGCTAACCCACTAACCTTTTTTTGCTTATCTGTTTCACTTTATAGCTCTTTAACCCATCTTTTTACTTTCCTCTACATATTCTAACACTTGTATTCATGTTACATGCATGTCTGGAATGAAGACCCCTACAAGTTGCTCGGGAGGCAATGCGCTCCGCCCAGGGTGGGTCTAGCCCCGCGCCCAGGTCACCACTGCAATCCCACTAGACGCAAGGCAGAGGGCGTCAGTACAAGTACATGCTCTCGTCCCTAAGCCCACAAATATTCTCCTAATCGGCAAAACATCGAATCCTGCCCGTAAACCACAGACATTCCCTAGCCCAGCCAAACACCAACCCATGCCCCCGACCCTCCAAAAGATGTTTCCATCAGGTTAGGGACGAGGAGCCTGAGGAGGCAATTGAGAGGGCCCCCATGAGGAAAACTAAGGCCAATAAGAGAAATGGCTTATGAGAGCCTATCTCCCGATGACATCCTCAATAAAGCCGACCGCTTTCAGGTAAAGGTAATAACTTCCCCTCTATACTGTTAACAATATTCTTTGTATTAATAATTCTGACCTTATCCCTGGTCGTGCCGCTGGCCTATCTCCTGGCTACCAAAATGGACCTGATGGCTAGCACTCTCTCCGAGGGGGGTCAAGCTTGGAGGCTCCAGAGTCAACTAAGTGAAAGGGAAGCGAAGCTGTCAAGAAGCCTAAATGAGGCCAAGGCTGAGATCAGAGTCTTCCAACGATCTACCGAGGCTCTGACAAAAGAGAGAGATGTGGCCTGAGCCGAGACTGCTTCTCTCTGCCGAGCTTCAAAGATCATAAAGAGAGAGATGGATGAGGCCCGGGTCAAGGCTTCTCTGAAGATGATTGAACATAAATTCCAATAGGTCAGGGCCGTCATAGCCGAGAGCAAGTTCCAGAAGAAAAGAGATGAATTGGAGAAGGTTGTGAACGAGCTGGCCAAATCACAAGAAGATCCAAGAAGTTTACAGGCCGAGATCCCCGACCGCTTAGAGGCCACCAAAGTGAAGGAAAAAATTGAAGGGTTGGAGGAGTCCATAGAGCTAATTAAAATGGTGCAACCTAGCTTGGACTTGGGGATGATTCGCAAGGTTCTAAAGGTGGCCAAGGGAGAGATGTCCTATGAAAAAGCCTTCGGCCCAATCCAAAAGAAGTTGAAGTCATCCCTGACCTCGTCCTAATGTCTACAGTGCCTCCAACTCAAGATCCAGGCCCCTCATCTTCTGCTGTTGCCTCTACTGACACCTCCGAGAATGTACCCGGCCCCTCCATATACCTTGTACATTATTTTAGTGGATAATCCTGAGGGCGCCCATTGTAAAGAATTTCCACTCATTTTTAATAAAGATTTAATTTTTGCATGCTTACTTTTTCATATTGAAGCACACAACAAACAAAGACCCGAACAATGGCTACTTCCATTTCACTAACATACTGAATTAACCAACATTAAATAATATTGGTAACTTCAATTAAATCAACTTTAATCACTCCCCTAAGGGACCACACCATGAGCATGAATACTAATGCCCGAGCTTATCGTACCACAAATCTGACCTTCTAAGGTTCTTATACTTGGAAGATCCTGAGTCCCTCGAGAAGTTAATATCGAGCATCTTTTGCCCTACCATCTTCAACTATTCCCAAATTGACCTAGATCAAATCAGGTCATGTGGGAGAAACTCTGACCCCATACCAACGAACATAATAAGGTTTCGATAGGATATATCCGACCCCGAACTATTATAATCACTTGACCATAAAGAAATGCTCCCTCATTGCGCCATTCAATAAGGCCAACATAATAAGACCGAGGAAACATCCGCCTTATAAAAAATCATCATATGTTCTCTGGCATGACTGTTCTACCCTCATTTTATTAAATCTTCTCACACCCCTCCGGAGCCGATATCGACAGTTTGATTTCTTTACCCAAATTTCACAAGGAACTGAAAAAAAAAAATTGAGAGAGAAAAATCTTCATTGCCATTAGAAAAAATCTCGTATAATTTTCCAAGCTGGTAACCGCGAAACAATGAAGGCGATAGTGATAACTCAGCCGGGTAGCCCAGAAGTGCTGCAATTGCAAGAAGTAGAAGACCCTCAAATGAAAGACGATCAAGTGTTGATCAAAATCGAAGCCACTGCCCTGAACAGGGCCGACACTCTTCAGCGAAAAGGCGTTTACCCTCCACCCAAAGGTGCCAGTCCTTACCCAGGTCTTGAATGTTCCGGCACCATCGAGTCCGTCGGTAAAAACGTCTCTAGATGGAAACTTGGAGACCAGGTTGGTCATTTTCGCGTTATTTTGAATTCTATTACTTCCTAAGTTTGTCACCAATGTCGTGAAATTCTCGATGTCAATGAGATCTTTTTTTTCCTTCAAGAGTTGCATGACAATTCGAAAGTAGTTCACTACCTTTTTGTATATGTAAGTAAATACTTGGACACAATAATGTGTTATTTAATCAAATTTCTGAAATTTATGGGGACATGAATATGAAGCTAATTATGGGTTGTGTACTTGTGTACCCATTTGATGATATATGTTAAATAGGTGTGTGCTCTGCTTAGTGGAGGAGGGTATGCTGAGAAAGTAGCAGTTCCAGCAGGACAAGTTCTTCCTGTTCCGCCCGGTGTGTCGCTCAAAGATGCTTCTGCTTTTCCAGAGGTGGCTTGCACTGTTTGGTCTACTGTTTTTATGACCAGTCACCTAACCACTGGGGAATCGTTTCTGGTACTGCTAGTTTGTTGCATGCTTTTCTAGTGTAATTTATGTCAGGGATGCAAATATTTAGTGATGGCTATGGAGATCTCAGTTTGCTGTTGATGTTGGAAAATAGTTTTCTTTTCCAGTTTGTCACTTATAACTGTTGGATAATTCAAAAAGTTTGCTCGCAGCTTACTTTTTTCTGGTAAAGATGAATATTTGATATCCAAAACGTGGTGAAAATGAGTTCAACTGTTAAATTTGGGACTACAGTTTATGATTTTGCTTGGATGATATATGGTATGCAGCTTAATCCACGAACTAATTGCAATTAACCTTATCAGGTTCATGGGGGCTCTAGTGGAATTGGTACATTTGCAATTCAGATAGCTAAATGCCAAGGAGTGAAAGTCTTTGTTACAGCAGGTCTGGCCACAATTGTCATCTCATATCTAAAATTCATTTTCCATGTATCGTAGATTTAACATATTGTTCTCCAGGTAGTGAGGAAAAACTGGCTTTTTGCAAGGATCTTGGTGCTGACGTGTGCATCAATTACAAGACTGAGGACTTTGTTGCACGAGTAAAGGAAGAAACTGGAGGTAAAGGTATGTTTACTAGAATTATAAATGCATTTTGTTTTAAATTGGAAGTTGCACTCCTGTATGAAGATTTTTTTTTCTCTGTCTATGATTGATGGCTATGTATTTACTTTTCTGCATCAGGGGTTGATGTAATTCTAGATTGCATGGGAGCATCCTACTTTCAGCGCAACCTTGACAGCTTGAATATTGATGGGAGGCTTTTCATAATTGGCACTCAGGGTGGAGCTAAAACAGAATTGAACATCACTTCTTTGTTTGCAAAGCGCCTCACTGTGCAAGGTATGGTGCCCTTCATTACTGGGCATTAGTGTTGTAGAAAATAAATGAATCTAGTTTTTTTCCATCCATGGTTATCTCTTTTTTAATATATATTTAAATTCAACATCTTCGAATTGGATGAATGTTTATGCAAGAAATAGTAAATCAGATAATGTGTAGTTCTTAAATACATAATAACATAATTCAACTGGAACTCTAATTCCTAGTAGCCAAGTGATTACGTTTAGCTAATGATAATTCAAAACAAAGATAAATGTCAGATAATTCAAAACAAGATAAATGGCAGTCTTCATGATAAGGATAACTTCCAATGCAGCTTCATGCATGATCCTATCTTCTCTGGCCAATGGCTCCACTGAACCGCACTTCCTTCCAACGTGGCAAATGCTAAGTTAAGTTGATAATTAGCCATGCATGCAGATCACGTGAATGAAGTAGCATGCATGCATGTCATGCTAATTAAAATACATAGGGTTGGGTTTGTGTGGTTGTAGAGTACACCTTCCTGCATGTATCCTTATATCATTCTCCTTGTTATCTTGTGTTAGTTATATTCAGCTACATAATATTAAACTGAGTTGTCTTAACTCTTGAAAAGAACATTGTGAGTGCTAGAAAGGTATTAATTCCTACATTTTTCTCGAGCGAACCAAGATTTTGGTAAACCAGTTTCTGAATCTGATTTGTCTGTTTTTCCCTCATGAGTTCATATTCTTGAAGGCTGGCAATGTGATTTTCAATGCTTGCATTTATGCTATCAGATGGAAATTACACAGAAATCTCTGGTTCAATATGTGAAATTAATGTTGCATTTTAAACTGGATTTCTTCTGGGAATGCCAACACATCTATGATATAACATTTTTTTTGGGTGTGTTTTTGTAGAGTTATATTTTCAGATATTTATATAATTAATGGGTTTATATAATCGCTGTTTCATGCTCAGCGGCTGGCTTGCGAAGCAGAACCACAGAAAACAAAGCATTAATTGTATCCGAAGTGGAGAAGAATGTTTGGCCTGCAATTGCGGCAGGGAAGGTGAAGCCTGTGATCTACAAGTATCTTCCATTATCTGAAGCAGCGGAAGCTCACCAGCTTATGGAAAGTAGCAAGCATATTGGGAAGATAATGCTTGTTCCATGAATAAAATGAATCTTGTATCATTGTGCATGCAGTACTGTAAGTTCATGTTGTTCCTATGATGCTTGAAACAGTTGTGTGAGAATTACAAAGGGACATGGAATAAATAGATGTTCAGTAAAAGACAATTTAAGAGAAGGGCATCAGCTTTGTTATATGTGGAGTATGCTTGAGCTATCTTGAATGACTTGCTTTTGGTTTAAACTTGTGTGAATAAATTGAGTGCTTCTTGCTTGGAATGTTGATAATTTAATGACGGCTTAAAATGCATCATAAATCTATCCATTAAGGCTAACAAGATTTAATTTAAGGCTAACTAAAATTAATTGCTTCCTTAGTTCCCCAAATGAGCAACAGCTCCCAGAAAGGATCATTCAGAATCACTGGCCTTCTGACCAAGTCATTTTCAAATATGGGTCATCCCTGTATTTTGAGTACAAAGGGAGATCAAGTGCTCTTTCGGCAATTTTTCTGTCCTCGTGAATCTTTGCTATCAAGGTCTCAAGGGAGGGGAAATTAGCCTGTTACATTACAAGCAAATTCTTTAGTTAAAGATAAAAGGATTATGAGCAAGGGCCAAATGGGGTTCCAAAATGTACTATGATCATTGTCAATGATACCTCAGGACGAATATAGCCAACTATAACAAGATGCAATTCCTCGCTATAGAAATCCCCATCAAATTCATGAAGCAACCATGGCTCCTGCATTATACCGCAGATTTTTAGATAGATTAAAAAAAAAATAATAAGGGGACCTGTGAATGCAACCATCCAAGTTAATGTTACACTCACTATAGTTTTTTCAGCATTGTCGAAATATGGATTCCAGCCGATACTCATGACCATTTTATAAACACCTCGTGTCGATAATCCAGCCCAACCAAAATGAACCCCGAAGGGATGTTCTGAAAGGACATCCGAATAACCCTCCGTAGACAAATTAGCTGGAACACACAATACACTTGTTAGAAATGAAATGTAGTAAAAGTAGCGAGCAAAAATAGGAGAAAAGAAGAATGAAACAAAAGCAATCATAAGAGGAACCCTCACATCTGTAGCAACTGCAACTGATGTACATGAGTTATAAATGGATCTATATACAAGCTTTAGGTATATAAAGAAAATGAGAATTTGTTCCAAAAGATATTCAAAGGTCAAGGCAATAAAGAAGGAAATCTAGCTGATTCTCACACACCTGTAGGGATCCCAAGTACCTTTGAGCCACGACCAAATCCCTTAACTACAGGACCACCGATATACCATGGTTCTAATGGCAGAGTACCTTCAATCCCTGCCATTACCAATCAATATTAATTTACAGTTCCAAGTAAACGTACTGAATAGGAATTGACATCATTTAGGGCCAGGCTTACAATCTTGAAATGGGGGTAAGCCCCACTTTTCAGGTTGCAAATCAAGCAGAGAATTGATCACTTCATCAGCTGATGTGTAACGATGAGTTTGCTTTGGGATGGATGGTACTGCGACCACTTCCATTCCAGCAGCCTTACCGGCCACAACACCTATCCTGAATTGGCCAAAGCCTTTGCAATATCAATTATTCAATTCTGTTTATGCGAGGCAGGTCTTAATGAAGAAAAAGTTTCTGCTACTTTATATATCATATTTAATATTTTTCTGAAACAAACAAACGACTGGTATAAATTGTATGGAAATTTAGGAATAGCTATCTGTCAATTAGTCACAATGACAAAGCTACTGAAAGATATATCAATCAGGAAAACAGAAAATGTCTAGCGGCTAGCCTCACAAAATCGAGGCTACATTGATTATGGTTAGGACAGCCATCATTTCTAAGTATTGTCTTGTAACATATGAAAGCAATCTAATATGAGAGTACTCGTGTTTCAAGAGATGAGCATTTAAAAGTTCCAAATTGTAGCTGCCCATCACCTCTATTGTGATTTTACAACTTTAAAAGTATAGCTTGTGTTCCAATGGTCTTTAGTAATTCTAAGGACTTAAAGCCTCACTTACACAGAATCTTCAATAACCAGACAGCTGGAAGGTTCCATATTAAGCCTTTTAGAAACTTCTAGGAATCTGGAAAGGGAAAAAAATGTTATAGTTTGAGAAGCACATAGCTTCTTCAATTTTGATAAAAGATATTAAAAAGAAGGAAATAACAACGTATATGTTTGTGAATCTCACATATCTGGTGATGGCTTTCCCATTCTCACTTCATCACTGCCGATAATGACAGAGAAGGATTCCTTCCAGCCTAAGAAAAGGAATAATGTGAGCGTACATAATTGCTTAGGACAAAAAAAAAAAAACATATTTGTGCATGCTGGATTCGCTGATAAGTAGAGATGTAAGAAATACAGTTAAATTTCTGAGAAACCTACCTTGGTGATAAGAAATTTTGGATTCTATGGTTGCCCGATGAGAGTTTGAAGCCAGTGCTATAGGCACACCATGACCATTTAAGTGTTTAATTAACCGATTGGCACCCGGAAGAGCTTTAACCTTGCACCAGCTATAAATGATCATTGCCAAAAACCCAAAAAAAAAAGGAAAAAAAAAAAACCATTTGAAAGACTTCCACAGAATGTTTTACTACTTTAACAAATTCAAAGCACAGTTCAAATCTTTAAAATAATTATAGATCAAATTTACTTGCAGTAAGAGGGCTATCATACGAGTTCTGATAGCTACGCAAAGGAGATTTTTGATGAGCGGTTAAAATACACATATTTCCTCCCCATTTATCATAATGTTTTGTGGGTGATATCGAGCTTTATGAGCGAACTGATGTGTTTTGGGTGTGTTTTGCAGATTAAAATAATATCATGATTCAACGGAATTAATTATGGATGAAAACAACAAGATACAGAGCAAATCGGGGAAAAATTCGAAGTCAAAACGCGCATCCCAACGCTGAACGCGCGTCGAGACGTGTGCCTTCATAAAAATGTAACAGAATATCAAATTGCTTTTTTCAATTTGGCGCGTCATGACACCCATGCATGAGCGTCGTCAAAAGTGAAAGATTAAGTCGAGACACGCGTATGAGTGTCGTGACACGAGAAATTTTTCCCAAATCTGCCCAGAACTCAATTTTTAAGTAGGAAACACCCCCTGGACCTTCTATATAAACACCAGTTCATCCCAAAACCTAAAATCAAGTCTCATAACATATTTTAGAGCCTCCACAACATAGAAAAACGCCTAGAGCAAGGCAAGAACGAGTCCATCAACCAGAGTTGGAGTTCGAAGACTGCAAACGAGAGTTTCTTTCTTCCCTTTTCTCTTTAGTTTTATCTTTTATGCGTTCTTTGCCTTGTATTAATGATTAGCTTATTTTTATGGAATATTATGAGTAGCTAATTCATTAAATATAGGGTTGTAATGGATCTCAAGCATGTTTAATTAGTTATTTGCATATTTTTATTCTTTTGGGATTGTTATTGATTATTTATTATTTTCTGTGCTTGAATGCGTATTTTATTGTCTGGCCAACAATAAAATAGTCTTACTAAATCCTTAGGAACTCGACGGAAGAAATTAGGATTAGCTGTGAGAATAATAGCGTGATTTAGTTTTATTGACTAGATTTTCCTTCAGGATAGACATACAGGGCATGCGTAGCCAATATTAGAACTTGATCTTAATGAATTCGGTTTAATTTAATTAACATAGACATATAGTTAATTGATTTATTCTAAATATATTCATCTGACCATCGAAAGAGGCTTGTGAATAATTTAGTATTATAGGTTAATAATTAGTAACAACTACCCAATTGAATGAAAAGTGTCTGAACTTATTGTATGCATGCTTAAATGAAGTTGCAACCCTAGGTTCTTCTATCTATAAGGTTTTCCCAACGTATGTTATTTACTTTTCAATTAAATCATTAAATTAATTGTCCTTCTCAATAATTTAGTTTTAAGTTAAGTGGGTTAGTCTTGGTATTATTAAGATAAATACTAAGTCCCTATGGGTTCGACATCCGATTAATAGTCATTGTATTACTTGAGCGATATGTGCACATGCGTGGTAGATTAATTAAATCGTGACCAATTTTTCTTGCTCTTTATTCCTGTGTCCAACTCCAACCTTCAGCTCAATTTAGAAAAGCTTATGCTTCAAGCCTTGGACTCAACTTGTATTAAACATCCTACACCCAGTGTTCAGATAACTCCAGTTTCCTTGCCTACCAGTAAATCTCCATATATATGCATCATTGGTCATAAAATTTTCTAGAGAAGCTAAAAGTCTCGAACACTTACAAGTGTTCGGTTCATTTGGCATTTAATATTTATCAATCAATCTCTCATCCACTTATACTTGATAGTTAGCGTTTCTACTCTACAGCAGCTGTAGTCTGTAGATCAATACAACAGCCACAGCACCTCAAATCTCAAACATACCCATAAAAGACTAATGAAAGAAACTTTTCAAAAACAGAGTCAAAAAGTCATCTAGATTACACAAAATGGAAGATAAAAGCAAGAGGGTTAGTGAATTACTGATCACTGAACATGGAGTAAATTTCATTGACAAATTCATGCTTGGCACAAGGCAGGCCATAATCTTCCACAATAATGGCAGCCTCTTCCAAAGGCGTTTTCCCCACTATTTTATGTTTCTCTCTCCCATCCCACTGCTTCCCATACTTGACCAAACATGTTTTCAGAACCTCACTAATCATGCCATCTGTCATCAAATTGTAAACAAATTTTTTTAATGGAATATAGCTATTAGAAAAATGCTACTTCTCCCCAAGAGAAGCTCCCGGTTCCCGAGTAGGCAATTCATAAACCAACGTGGGTTTATCTTTGCCTATTCAGGAAACAAATCGGAAATTAACTATTATGGAATCAATGAAATTAACGAGCAGAAACTGACCTGTGTTAAGAATTGTACCATCCAAATCAAGAATTACACATGAAATTAGCTTCTTTAAAGGTTGCACCATTGAATATTTTGAGCCAATTTACAAATTCAGCGGATTCGAATAACAAAAAAAGAAGAGCGGGGCGGGAGGATGAAATTGAACTCGATTTTAAATGTAAATCAAGCAATACGAGACGTGAAAGTTGCAGAAAAATTACAGTTCCAAGCATCGCAATGGGGTTTTTGAGTCTTGGATTTTAAACTCGCTCTGGGCGTTGCTCAGTTTGTGTTTTAACCAGTAAGAGATAGCCACGTCGGGCACTCTGTGATGCTGAAGTGGGCGGCCGGAATAATTATCAAATGGAGGACATATTATGCCTAACAAACAATTATAAAAGCTTTTATGAATTCTACTTAACAATTCAATTTAGTTATTTTTATTTTTTACTAAATGAAATGAAATAAAATAAAACATTATTTTAAAAAAATTCACTTTTCTATTAATTATAAGTAATAAATAAGCTCGGATACAAACACTACGAGAACAAAGCATATACAACCCATAATGAGATTGAAACCATTGTCCAATAATCATGCAAAAACATATTAGAAAGATCGAAACCCTTGAGAAATTAGGTCTCAAGAACTCTGATGGCTTGAAATGCTATAAAGATCAGCAACGCCTTTGAAAAGTATGCATTTTTTTCAATAACAAATTAGAGAAATTACTCTATCGATTTTTTCTTAATCAAATTCAACTAAAAAAAAAATTCTAACCAATTTACATGAATAAAATTTGTTTAAATAAAAAAAAAAATAAGTTTGAGAAAATATGAAACGGTGATTGGTTTATACTACACATAAAACTTATGTGTCGTAATGTGATTATCAGAAAATATTGGTGGTGATTTATACTTTCACTAAAACATATGTATCTCCTAAATAATTTTCCTTTAATATATTGCAATGCAGATGATGCATTTATGGTGCATATGTGTTAGGGAAGAGTTACTTGTTTTTTGATAAAAGAGAATAATTATTGATGTATCAGATGCATTTATGATGACTTTTCTTTCCTCTAATTTTAATTAAGAAAAAAATTAATATTTCTAAAAAAAAATAAAGTAATTGATCATAAAAATTACATAATATTGATCCAAAAATGATAAAATTTTAAATAAATGCCCATTTCGACTAAAAAAATTGGATAAAATGTCCATAAGTTTATAAGAGCACAGTCGTTAATGTGAATGAGGCATACAAAACACAATTTTCGGTCACTAATATAATTTATTTATGTTATTAAGGGCCTAAGTTACCATATTTTTATTAAAAAAAAATCTCATTGATATCAATACATTCATAGTCGCAATTACTTTTTAAGTTTCTAATTCCCAACAATCTATATATGACATAATCCACATATTTAATTTGCTTATATACAGTCACACACCCAACTGATAGTTACAATATTACCGTGAGTAAAAAATATACAATTAATAATAACCTTTAGTCAGAAATGCGACTGAGCGTAAATAATGTGACTGAGGATCGATAATGTAACTAAGGACAAACAATGTGATTGAGGGTCATGTGTAAGTAATAAGTACATGGGCTCTATGCTATTTGCAATGTGATTATAACTTGTGGTTTTTACAGATTGTAAATTAGTGTGACTGTGATTGAGGATAAACAATGTGACTGAGTCAACAATGTAACTGAGAGTCGGGTGTAAGTAATAAGTATATATGGCTTATGCTATTTGTAATATAGTTATGACTTAGCTCAATGTTATTTAGGTCAAATATGACTTAGTTAAAATACAAATTAGATAAAATAAAATTGTGATTGGGACTATGACTGTGACTAAGCTCAGTATGACTTAGGAAAAATATAACCGAGCTCAATACAACTTAAGTAAAATATGACTGAGGTAAATTGTGATTATGACTGAATTTATGTGTGTTGATTTATATGGATTGTAAATTAGTGTGAGTGTGACTAATATCAATGTAATTATGACTTAGCTTAATGATACTTAGGTAAAATATGATTTAGGTAAAATGTGACTGTGACTGAGCTTAATGTGATTGTGGGTTTTTGTTAGTTCCTTTTTTTATTGGCAACGTCTGTAACAAAACAAGTTCAATTGAGTTGTAATGAGTCTTGAAGATCTCGGAGCAATTGGACTAGTATTTGGCAGACTGTGCATGAAGATAGTAGATATTCGTTAGTGTTGCGTTCGTATTTAGGTTCGAACGTGCGGCGTTCGTGTCACGTTTATGTTTAGGTTCGAACGAAACTTGGCAGTAGCTGTTGGGGTCAAATCAGGGAGGCGCAGCGGAAGAATAGTTGTTTGGGCGAAATCGTAGTTTAAAATTTTTTAAACTTACGAATAAATTATTCAATATCAAATATTAATAATTCATTCATATTTCACCAAAACATATTTATTCGATATCATATAACGACATAAATAATATAGAAACACCGCGAAACTTTTGCGAATATATTTTTCCGCAAAATATCATAAAACGCGTTTCCGGCCTAACCGACCGACCGACCGACCAATGCTCATGGGGACTGCCCAGGTCAGCCCCAAAAACATTTGTACAATTCGTGGGCTACCCGAACAGTGCCCAGTTCACTGTTTGGGCAACTGTTATCCGATAACGTCGTTTTTCGCTGTTTTCGCGTATTTTCACTCCGAAATAATTTCCGATAAATATTTTTCTTGGGCAATTAAAATAAACAAATTTATTCTAATTATTCAATAAATAAAAACTGAATTTTTATCTGAAAAATCAAATTTATCATTAATTACTATGAGACCCCTACACTTTGTAAATTAATCATTTGGTCCTTAAATTGTCAAATACATATTTAATTGATTCCAAATCAATCCCAAAATAATTTATACAATTTACAACGTAAACCAGAAACTTTTCTAGAATTTCGAAACTGCCCATATTTTTCCAGAATTACGAAAACAACCTAGATTTTGTATTAATTACAATTTGGCTCAATTTGTTCAAAACACATCAAGATCAAATCCAATCAATCCCAAATTTGACATACATCAAATATACATCAAATTATATCATATATATGAAAAGCCCCAAAATTTGAATGGGTTAAGAACCCTAATTTCATAAATTACTCAAATTGGACAATTTACATTAAATTGACAAAATTCAATACTTTAATCATCCAATTACCACACCAATCAAGTCTCACCATCATGAAATTAATCAAGAATAATTCTTGGTTAATTATGAATGGCTAATCAACTCTAGAATAGCAACTTTAATTTTCTAATTAATTAAATAAGCATAATTACACCTAATTAGCTTAATTAATTAAACATACATGCTAAACACCTTCAAACAAGTTTCCAACACATTAATTCACATAATTAAACATTAGAGAAAATTCTAAGCTATACAAGTTGAAGCATAGAATCATAGAAATAATTTCTTAGTTGAAGAAAATTGGAAATAACTTACAAAACTCCAAGTTTCCAAGCTTTTCTCCATTTGTTCTTCACTTTTTCCTCTCAATTTTAACTTAGTGAATTTTGAAAACCTTGTGTTGTGTTGTTGAAATGAAACAAAAATACTTATATATTTTCTTTGTTATTGTCGTGACAAATAAAGGAAAAATAATAAGTAATTTGCAATTTGTTTCATTTTAATTGGAACATGTTTACATGATAAAAATATAACATTTATCCTATATAAAGTAAACAAACAAGTGTCACCAATTATAACTTGCCATTTCCAAAAATAAATCATGTAAAAGATATTTGCTTATTTAATTAATTTAATTACTTAACATTTAAATAATTAAATACAAATATCATAATATATGTATTATATTTACATTAAATATTCAAATACATATATATAAATGATATATGTCAAATATCACAATTTGATATTTTATTAATGTGTATTTAATAAAATTAAGTATTAAATACAAATACACATTAATTCAGAAATGACTGTTAGGTCCCGATTACATGTATATTTTGTTTAACCATTAAACGAGTTATAAATAATCAGTATTATTCATAACAGTTGTCCTAGTGCTCTACGAGTATATTTCATTAGTGAGACTCTCTAGATTCAGGCATATCCGTCACGAAATCCAATTTCGTGTCCATAATTCACCCACCCGTAAATTATGACGACCACAGATAAACTCACTGAATCATAAAGGTCGAGGTCACTGCATACATATAATCGCTCCGTCACAGGTATCCGGATTATCCCATAGATATAGATATAAACGTCAAATCTTCATAGGAATAATCTCGTCGACGTATCTATTAGCAATCTCTAAATAACATTCGAAACTGACTTCCGAAGTATACTATGGCCATAGATTTAACAGATTGCTAATCACATATGGACTACATGTGCTCTGTACACATAACTGGCAGATCCTTTCTTGATACACACAGGATATCATGAGCATGAGTCCACACCCAACGAACAGGCGGAGGTTTGATCTAAATAGATCGGTGACGTGACTGCCATCTAAGTATGGAGGATAACTCATATATCCACAGTGGTATCTCAAGTCAAAGAATCACTATGCTACTCAACCCGAAAAGATTCCTATTGACGTTGGTGTACCATCTATTATGAAATCTTCGGTGAGTCGTTGAATGTTTATGAAATAAACACCTACACGTCTATACGAGTCTCCCAAGACTCATGGTCCATTGTGATAAACCATCGGACCAAGTCCAATATACGACATGTACTGGTCTCAGCGGATTTTACTAACCGACCTGTGCCAGTAAATCTTGACCAGGAACTTAATTTAAGGATATACAACTTATAATGACACTTCCCAATGTTAATTACAAACTATATTGTAACTGTGCACTACGTTGTAAATCATGGGGTATTTGTCTATTATATATACATATCACTAAACCGGATTTAGTTTCAATCTAATCGAAATTAGATCGAATACGTATATAAAAGACAAAAGGTGCTACCATTAAATTAGTAATATTATGGAAAAATATATTGCTCGTATTCATGAATCGGACATAAATACGATCCGGATTGGCGCTCAGAGCACCAACCCTAACAATTTCTCCCACTTGCTCTAGTGTCATTCCATGGTATCATATACACATCCCAATGTGTATCACATACTCATGTCTCTCAAGAACTCATCTAGCGCTCAAGAGGTAGGTAACAACAAGTAAGTCCGCTATGAAAGATTGAGTTTGTCCAACAAACACAATCATTTTCCTTAGCAAGGATCATTCATATTTTTGTAGAAACTAAGTTCTACTTCAACATGACTCAGATGTCATATCAACATTGTGCTTTAGCTACTAAGTTGTCTAAGTATTTACAGATCAAATCCAAAATACTATGTAGACAACCGCAAACACAACACTAATAACAAACTTCTAATCTACGAGGTCACTATGCAACTTCATAAGTCAATATTTCATAAGTTGCAACTAATTCCACTCATACAGTAAAATCATCTGTGACACTCTCACTGCATCTTTTCTGACTCTTTATGGCGTAGACTGTCTAACGTCATAACTAGACTCAAAACTAATGTGACCCTAATGGTTGCGAACTTTATTCCCCATTAATTAGAAACTCATTCTTAATATCTCAAAGATGATAAATAACATGTTTCAAGACACATCTTATGGTCTAGAGAATATCAAAATAACTCGTAAAAATTACTATTAAATTGATATCTCTAATCGCACTCAATATAGTATTCATTATGCCATCATCA
This sequence comes from Zanthoxylum bungeanum, assembly GCA_019454045.1. Classification (NCBI taxonomy): domain Eukaryota; kingdom Viridiplantae; phylum Streptophyta; class Magnoliopsida; order Sapindales; family Rutaceae; genus Zanthoxylum; species Zanthoxylum bungeanum. The sequence continues at coordinate 84,862 of SKCR01030616.1, forward strand.
TATGATGCATAAGATTGATTAGACATTCTAATCAATATCTCTTTCGAAAAAGGAATCATCATTTACGAAAGATGAATACTATACATAAGACACACACTAACTGTCAAATAATTATACTAACTGTCATACATATAGTCTTGTTGTGTCCTTTATTAAATCATATCTAATGTACGATTAATAGGAGTATCTCATAAGTCTCTTAGTTTTATATCATATATAAAACTTTATATCAAATATAATAGATACATCACTCTCACTACTTTCACGGAGAAAATAAGACTCAGGTAAACCTTTTACCTCATTAACATCTCATTATTACCTTAATAATGATAATGTCATTATGATGTAAAATACTAGAAAGAAATTTGTACGCTCCTACTAACCCTTCTATCTCATATGTATTCTCTATACTTTGATAAAATCAGACAATCTGACAGATATCAAAATTAGACAACACAAATTTCCAGAAAGCTCATCCGAGTCTACAATAGGCTCTATAAGCTAATATACTAAATTTTAATCTTAGCATAAAACAAATTCCAGGGCCATTCCAAAACGAACTCTTCAAACTAAGAAATCACAATGGATCTCTTATCTGAAGAAATCATTCAGAAATGCCACATTGTATTCTTTAGCTAAAATGTACAATTTAATATCATCATTAACCAACAGATCTTAAATTATTCAATCAGTGCAACTAGAGACAAGTTTCCTCAGAATCTACAATAGATTACTGAGTATAACTTTTCTTACTGTCATACTATAAAGGTCAAACCTTTATTAAGCTCACTGTGCTTTTGCTGCGTAAACCATTTGCATATTTTATGAACGATTCATAATGAAAGCTCAATAAAGTTCCAAACTTGATCGTAGTAAGCTATGAACAATCTTAGATCTATGATTTAATGTTAATTTCCGGAATCGATATCAAATATCGTTCCCACTATAAGTTATAGAAAAATATTTTCTCCGATAAGAAAACAACAGAACCATTAAGTATCAAATACTTTGCGAATAATTCTGACATCCTATAGCACTTATATGGAAGTAATTAAAGAATATTTTCATCTTAATAATTATGTAGTTCCATTTAAAGTTTATCACCATATTTGACTTCAGTAAGTCAAGTCTTTTCTACAATAGTCAACATCCAATGTTACACACTAAGTAATAAACAATTTTATTACTCGAGATCATAGAAAAGATATTTTATCAAATAGAATACAATATTCTATTAAATAAAAAAAATGATAAACTTCTACTCGTACCTCCGAGGCGCAAGTAATATCAATTATATAACCATTATACAAAAGATAGATTCAAATCTCAAACATTTCAAGATTCGAATTTTCTACTTATACACATCAAATACATAACTGTAGAAACCAATGGAACATTAATTAAAATGATGAATTAGTGTTACTGGAGCATATCCCCAAGAGTATTGAAACTAATTCGGTAACTCTCAATATCAAACGAATCAAATCGCATAAGATTCGATTTCTTCCACTAACCAATTCCATCAATATGGAATCGTGGAAGAATAATATTGATGTAAGAATTATATTCTTCGAATAACCTTAGAACAAATTACCATAAATTCATATGTTTGATCGTATCAAACATCTTTGAACAATTTAAAGACTCACGATGAATTTTAAAGATACAATTTTCAAAACTTCAGATCGAATATCTTTGAACCAGTCAAAATATTCTATCCGCGTTTCATCAGAAACACGTAACTAAGTCACGACATTTCATCGACTAAGTTACGAAGTAAAGAAAACTACCTTAAGCAATTTACAATTCATTAAATTACATACATCCAATGTATTAGTTTAATAAATTTTCTAGTCCAATGACAGTCATTGGTTAAATGAGATTTAATCACCTTCCCGAATACAATATTCATTAAACGGATAAGGATATGTGGTGTGATCTGGTATCAGACCATCCTTGACCATATGGAATAAGAATCTAATACTTAAGTGATAAAATCTCATAAAACAATGTTCTAAGTTATTTACTTAACCAAATATTTTTCTTAATGTTTATCTATTCGTTAATGACACTACTAGTTGTTTTTAAAATATGTAACAGCTGTTTAAAAAGAACAAGTAACTATCAAATAGTCGCAAGTTCTGATATCAAATATCAAAACAATCATACAATAATATTTTAAATAACTAGACGGGAGATCCGATATCCAATATCTACAATTGTCGTATTATGAAAATCAATATTTTCTATACAAAACTATACACATATTCTTTCTTTAGCTTTATTATTTACTTTCAAATTATTTACAACATTTGCAAATAATCGAAAAACAAATAGTGTCTGACACGTGACCTCTGAATGTCACTAAAGCCAAAAAACGTCATTATTAGATAAACAAATATCTAATGGGATTTTCTTAATGGCAGTGAAGAATCTCGAGACATGAACCAATTCATGTCAATCTTTACTGCATAAGAAACTATTCTGTCTAGAATGATTATATCATTATCTATTCTAATCTAGAACCTATTCTAGAAATCTACAACCATAATTGAAGTCAGAAAAAATATATATAATATGCATGCAGTGGATAAAAGTTTAATTCTATCAAACTAGTAGAATAAGGAACAACATGAGCGATAATTTACATAATATTACACACCGCATAAGTTAAGGATTTTTAACCTAGCAGTGTCTCCCACTACTTTACGTAATACCGTAATCCCCAATGGAAACGAGAATTCAATAATTAAATTGAATTCCATAATGGGAAGTGGACCCCATGAATATATTTCGACTCACAGCTTTGGCACGTTCTCGCCTACATATATTCATTAGGTAGACAACTCATTGTCAATCACACTCACTGTGACTCCTAGGTTCGGTCCTGATCGTTTCTCATTATGACAGCTTTGGCACGTTCACAAGGAGGTGTATCAAGGTTAAACTTGTCAATGACAAACTCAAGCTACCGATGTAGTCCTGACAGCTTTGGCACGTTCAGGATTTCCATATTCACTTGAATTTGTCTCTTATCTTATAAGTTCTACTGGCGCAAATGAACTACCTTCAACCGTAACTGCACAGCTTTGGCACGTTACATCCATAGCATCATGAAAACATTTACATCCGTATTGACAAGGCGGACGAAGAAACAAGTATTCCTAATACTAGTCACTTTCTTAAAACCTTATTTAAACGGGGATTTTCCAACAAAATATGCTTTTACTTTATTTAATCAAATTAAATAAACACATGCATGTATTAAGTAATGATTAAATTAAAAATTGAATTTTAAAAGGCTAATCATATTGGGTGTCCAGGATCAGACTCGCTCTGATACCATTTTTGTTGGGGTCAAATCAGAGAGGCGTAGGGGAATAAGCGCTGTTCGGGCGAAATCGTAGTTTAAAATTTTTTAAACTTACAAATAAATTATTCAATATCAAATATTAATAATTCATTCATATTTCACCTAAACATATTTATTCGATATCATATAACGACATAAATAATATAGAAACACCGCGAAATTTTTGCGAGAATATTTTTCCGCAAATTAGCATAAAACGCGTTTCCGGCCGAACCGACCGACCAATGCTCATGGGGACTGCCCAGGTCAGCCCCAAAAACATTTGGACAGTTCGTGGGCTGCCCGAACAGTGCCCAGTTCACTGTTTGGGCAGCCGTTATCCGGTAACGACGTTTTTCACCGTTTTCGCGTATTTTCACTCCGAAATAATTTCCGATAAATATTTTTCTTGGGCAATTAAAATAAACCAATTTATTTTAATTACTCAATAAATAAAAACTGAATTTTTATCTGAAAAATCAGATTTATCATTAATTGCTATGAGACCCCTACACTTTACAAATTACTCATTTTGGTCCTTAAATTGTCAAATACATATTTAATTGATTCAAAATCAATCCCAAAATAATTTATAAAATTTGCAACATAAACCAGAAACTTTTCCAGAATTCCGAAACTGCCCAGATTTTTCCAGAATTACGAAAACAGCCCAGATTTTGTATTAATTGTAATTTGGCCCAATTTGTTCAAAACACATCAAGATCAAATCCAATCAATCCCAAATTTGACATACATCAAATATACATCAAATTATATCATATATATGAAAATCCCCAAAATTTGAATGGGTTAAGAACCCTAATTTTATAAATTACTCAAATTGGACAATTTACATTAAATTGACAAAATTCAATACTTTAATCATCCAATTACCAGACCAATAAAGTCTCACCATCATGAAATTAATCAAGAACAATTCTAGGTTAATTATGAATGGCAAATCAACTCTAGAATGACAACTTTAATTTTCTAATTAATTAAATAAGCATAATTACACCTAATTAGCTTAATTAATTAAACATACATGCTAAACACCTTCAAACAAGTTTCCAACACATTAATTCACATAATTAAACATTAGAGAAAATTCTAAGTTACACAAGTTGAAGCATAGAATCATAGAAATAATTTATTAGTTGAAGAAAATTGGAAATAACTTACAAAACTCCAAGTTTCCAAGCTTTTCTCCATTTGTTCTTCATTTTTTCCTCTCAATTTTAACTTAGTGAATTTTGTAAACCTTGTGTTGTGTTGTTGAAATGAAACAAAAATACTTATATATTTTCTTTGTTATTGTCGTGACAAATAAAGGAAAAACAATAAGTATTTTACAATTTGTGTCATTTTAATTGGAACATGTTTACATAATAAAAAGATAACCTTTATCCTATATAAAGTAAACAAACAAGTGTCACCAATTATAACTTGCCATTTCCAAAAATAAATTATGTAAAAGATATTTGCTTATTTAATTACTTAACATTTAAATAATTAAATAATTAAATACAAATATCATAATATATGTATTATATTTACATTAAATGTTCAAATACATATATATAAATGATATATGTCAAATATCACAATTTGATATTTTATTAATGTGTATTTAATAAAATCAAGTATTAAATACAAATACACATTAATTCGGAAATGACCGTTAGGTCCCGATTGCATGTATATTTCGTTTAACCATTAAACGAGTAATAAATAATCAGTATTATTCATAAGAGTTGCCCTAGTGCTCTACGAGTATATTTCATTAGTGAAACTCTCTAGATTCAGGCATATCCGTCACGAAATCCAATTTCGTGTCCATAATTCACCCACCCGTAAATTATGACGACCACAGATAAACTCACTGAATCATATAGGTCGAGGTCACTGCATACGTATAATCTCTTCGTCACAGGTATCCGGATTATCCCAGAGATATAAATATAAACGTCAAATCTCTATAGGAATAATCTCGTCGACGTATCTATTAGCAATATCTAAATAACATTCGGAATTGACTTCCGAAGTATACTATGGCCATAGATTTAACAGATTTCTAATCACATATGGACTACATATGCTCTGTACATAGAACTGACGGATCTTTTCTTGATACACACAAGATATCATGAGCATGAGTCCACACCCAACGAACAGGCGGAGGTCTGATCTAAATGGATCAGTGACGTGACTGCCATCTAAGTGTGGAGGATAACTCATATATCCACATTGGTATCTCAAGTCAAAGAATCACTATGCAACTCAACCCGAGAAGATTCCTATTGACGTTGGTGTACCATCTATTAGGAAATCTTCGGTGAGTCGTTCAATATTTATCAAATAAATACCTACACGTCTATACGAGTCTCCCAAGACTCATGGTTCATTGGGATAAACCATCGAACCAAGTCCGATATACGACATGTACTGGTCTCAGTGGATTTCACTAACCGACCCGTGCCAGTAAATCTTGACCAGAAACTTAATTTAAGGATATACAACTTATAGTGACACTTCCCAATGTTAATTACAAATTATGTTGTAACTGTGCACTACGTTGTAAATCCTGGGGTCTTTGTCTAATATATATACATATCACTAAACCGGATTTAGTTTCAATCTAATCGAAATTAGATCGAATACGTATATAAAAGACAAGAGGTGCTACCATTAAATTAGTAATATTATGGAAAAATATATTACTCGTATTCATGAATCGAACATAAATACGATCCGGATTGGCGCTCAGAGCACCAACCCTAACAGTAGCTTCCCCTGCGAACAAAATCTTCCAGAGTATTTTCATTTGAGGTGCGTTCGAGACTGTGTATGAACGAAATTGTTGGACTATATTATCTTGGACTAGTATTGCACAAGGAAAAGCCTATCTTTGCCTTACCTATTTAAACAAACACTTAGCCACTTTAACCAGTTGAAGAAACACAATTTAGAGAGCCTCCATACACTTAGTTTCTTCTATCTTGATTTTCACATTGAAGGCTTTCTTGATTATCTTTATAATATTGATCCTTGATTGACTATCAACACAAAAGACAATCCTAACTCAATTTCCTAAGGCTTCATAATTCTCAAAGAGGACGATTGGTAGTCAAAGTCTCGGTGTTACGAGTTCGCAAGGTCGATCCGCTCAAAGACCTCAGAGGTTCTGAATAAAGCTGCTTGGTGCGGGCTCATGGAGTTCTTCGAGTTATTACAGTCTAAAGGTATTCGAGTCAGTGAATTTTTCACCATAGGTCATATACCATTGCTTAAGTTTTCTCTATTATAGTGGATTGGGGTGATAACCTATACCCCGAGTGGTTATTTACTCGTACGAGTATTCCACTCCATCAAAAAAATTATTGTGTTGATTTTGTTTACTGCTTTAATTATTTATTGCTTTAATATCTTGCAATATTTTATAATTGATTAGATTAAGGGTGGTTGATTGAATTATATCATAGTTGCTCTAATTTTGACTTGTCTTAGATTAGAGTAGTTGAATAATTCTGCATAGGGTTATAACCTTAGATAAATTTTGAATTTTTCAATTAGTGTTAGAGTCTATACAGAATTATGCAACTACTCTAATTTAAGACATGTCAAAGTTAGAGAGACTATAGTACGATTCAATCAACCACCCTTATTCTAAACAGTTATAAAATATTGCAAGATATTAAAGCAATAAATAATCAAAACAGTTAACAAAATCAATACAAGAATTTTATTGATGGAGTGGAAAACTCATGTGAGTAAAAAATCATTTAGGATATAGGCTATCACCCCAATCCACTATAATAGAGAAAACTTACAGCGATGGTATAAAATATATGGTGACAATTTAACCGACTTGAATACCTTTAGACTATAATAACTCGAAGAACTCCCCGAGCTCATACCAAGCTGCATTTTCAGAACTTTTGAAGTCTCTGAGCTGATCAACCCTACGAACTTTCAACGTCAGAACTCCAACTATCAATCTTCCTCTTTGAGAACTCTGAAGGCTTATGAAATTGGGTTAGGATTGTGTTTCTGTATTAATGGTCAATCAATGATCAATATCACCAAGACAAAAAAGACAAAGTAATCAAGAAAGTCTTTAAAATGAAAATCAAGAAAGAAGTAACTAAGTGTATGGAGCAATGTTGTTAATGGCAAAAGACTCACTAAGGGGTAAAGGGTCCTATGGCCTAGGCGCACGCCTCAAGACGCAAGGCGCGCACTTGATGAAAGTGAGGCGCAAATTGTAAAAAAAAAATATAAATATATAGTCAACTAAAACAAATAGAGATAATTGAAAATATATAAAAAATATAATGGTTATTTACGTTTTACTACTAAAGTTATGATCAAATAACAATTGGGTACTATGAATATTAACATATTACATTTTACTACTAAACTTATAAAAATTTAACATTTTACTACTTTTCCATCCAAACCGTTAGTTGACCGTCAGTTGACCTTAAAAAGACTGTTTTATCCTCCAAATAAAATAAAAGTGAAAATTATAATTATACCCTTTAAAAAACATATATAAATCTTATATATAACACTAAAAGAAATACAATCAACAATCACATTTATAAAAATACTTCAATCTCTAAATTATCCATATAACCCAATAAAATAAAGAATTTAATTTACCAAATAATTTAATAATTAAAATTCTCATAATAACCAAAATACTTTAAAGTATAACGATAAAAGAGATATACTCAAAAATCATTATTCCCAATATTCAGCCGTACGATTACCACTGTTGATTATAATATTTATAATTTATAATAATGTGTGTTAAGACTCTTTTATCCTTAGGATGTCAATATGATGTCATGGTCAACTAACGGTTTGGATGGAAAAGTAATAAAATGTTAAATTTTTATAAGTTTAGTAGTAAAATGTAATATGTTAATATTCATAGTACCCAATTGTTATTTGATCATAACTTTAGTAGTGAAACGTAAATAACCCAAAATATAATTACAATAATACAAATACTGATAATATAAATGAATTTATTTGTGAAATTTGAAGCCAACCGCAAAACAAATCTTAATTTATTGAATAAATGTTATACAATTTGATTTTGGGTTGGGTGAGTCAATTTAGGTTGGGATTTTCTCACATTTTTATGAGGCGTGCCTAGGTGCACCTAGGCGTATTTAAAAGGCGCGAGCCTTTGTGCCTAGACGCGCGCCTGATGAAGGTCATCTGACATGATCCTTCATGAGGCGCAATGATATGAGCCTGAGGCACGCCTAGGCGTGCCTGAGGCGCTTCTTTGACAACTTGGTATGGAGGCTCTCTAATTTGTGTTTCTTCAACTGGTTAAAGTGGCTAAGTGTTTGTTTAAATAAGTAGGGAAAATATAGGCTTTTCCTTGTGCAAAAATGGCTCAAAATGCGTCCCAGTCCCGTAATTTCGTTCGAACGCAAGTCGAACTCGCACTGTTCCATAAAATCATTCGAACGCAGTCTCGAACGCACCTCGAACGCAAACACTTTGGAAGGTTTTGTTCGCACAGGAAAATGAACGCAAGTCGCACAAGAAGCTACTGCTAAGTTTCGCTCGAACCCAAACACGAACGTGACACGAACGCCACACGTTCGAACGCAAACACGGACACAGTAGTAACAAATATCTGTTATCTTTATTCACATTCTACCAAATACTAGTTCAATTGCTCCGAGATCTTTAAGACTTATTACAACTCAATTGAACTTGTTTGGTCACGGACGTTACCAACAAAAATGGAACTAACAATCTCCCTCTTTGGCATTTCGTGGCAAAACTACCTAATATAAAGACTACGGTAAAAGATGCTAAAATAAAATAGACAACTGCCAACTGGCAAGATAGTGACTTATTACAATATGACTCGATTTAATACCTAACCAAGTAGTCTTGAAGTCGATGCCACCACAGCAACTAATCTGCTCACCGAAACATTCACAAACCACAATATACCATGAAAAACACAAAGAATATACACGTTAGGCATGTACACGTCAGAGGCTCAGGGAGATGATTTCACTATCTCTTGTCGGTCAGAAACTGAATTTACTGGGATGTGACACCACCTAGTTCACCATCACTACCGCTCAAAGAAAGAGATGAAGAAGATGAAAAATCATTAATATTAATAAATTTGCCCATTTCTGTTCTTTCCAACTGTGATCCATCACTAATCACACCAAATCGACCATTTGAAAGCACATCAACTCCTTCACCTTCATTAATAGCTAGTAGAGATGCATCATCATAACATCTTCAACAGCTATCATAGTTAAGAGAGTTACCTCATTCGAACCATTAATAATAACATCTTCTCCATTGGTAGGATGTTCAACATCAACAGCATGCCTTGAAGCATTCATAAAAATAATATTAAAAAACTGAAAAAATAAAATGAAAGAAACAAGAAATCCGAGTGAGAACCACTAAAATAGAAAAATGAATCACCTAACAAATATTAAAAGTGGTCAAGAAGTAAGAAAAGAAACGAGAGGAGACTAGTAGAGAAAAATTGAGAGCATTTTTTTTTTTTCAGAAGATGAGGACTACATGCTCATTATCATAAAAAAATACACCATTATTCCCTAATTACCACTTTAGAGTAGAGAGAGCTATTCTCACTAAAACGAATCTCTAATCCGAAGACGACTGTTCCATGAGTTGAATATAGGCATAACCATTGTACTTCGCGGCAATGATCATTGAATTTAAAACGTAAGTATTGGAGATCATGAAATATGTATCTGAAATTTCAATAGCAAAACCCATTGAATATAGACAGCAGCACACATTCAACTATTCAAAAAGAAAAAGAAAAAGAAGGTAAGAAACAATGATAAGTATGCAGAAAATGGCATTTGTTACATTGTTTGTATTTTAGTATGCAAATAGTTTGTTTTTTCAAGTAAAAACACGTCTTAAAGAAAGCACCAAGCCCCAAACTATAATAATTTTTTGTGACTTGGCAATCACAGGATAGTGTCCACATTGAAGACATTTCTTCAGCGTAATTTCTGCAGAGAATTGCTCGCAGTTAAGTGATTCAACTTTCAACGGCACCTCACGAAAAAGCGGTACTACCATCATCATTCAGCCCCATAAGATCCCGAATCCTAGACAATTTTTCGTCACGATTAAACAAATAGGACAATATTCAAGATGGTTTTTCATCCCAAATACATGATGCATCCTATCTACAACTGCATTTACAAGGCATTTTAAGAATGTCGAGCAGAAAAGTTGCAAGAACAAGCTAATGAGATTGTCCACAATAATTTATCAGATTTACAACATGCAAATTTGGAACATTCACCAATCTTTCCACACCATGATTTAAACAAGCCATATGCCAAGAACTTGGAAAATGAAATTAATGTGGCAAGCAAAGCAAGCATTACGAAAGAGAAGGCAAATTGTAATAACATTACTCTGCACAAACAGTAAGTGACAACAATTGTCTGCAATTTGAAGGTCTGTCATCATAAACCATAAAAAAGAGAGATTGAGAGACATGCAAAAAAAAAAAAAAAAAAAAAAAGACCAAACTTGATAACATGTCCCCACCCCATCTTTTGGGTAATTCTACTAGGGGCTTTCTTCCTAGCTACAAATACAATTTTTCCTCAGTTCTTCCTCTACTAGCAGTATTTTGATCAGTTCAGCTTATCAACTTAGCCTATCATCTTTACGATCAAACATGTACATAAACAAATGGGCACTTTCAAAAACAAGAGGGATGGGAAGAAGAGAAAGTGGAAGAGGCATGGGAGTACAGAAAGGAAAAGTTGAAAAAGAAGGCACCAGAAAGCGCCGCAGCCATCCAGCAGCCTGAGACAGTTAGGCTTTCTGATAGAGCAAGACATGATGCTAACTAAGCCTCAAAGCATGGTAGTTACACATTGATATAATTCCCATATTACTTGTCTGGACCTATGTACCAGCTCCAGCTGAATGCAAGAAATTCAGACCTAACTGCCGTTTCACATGGTCTGGTATCAACCTATTAATAAGCTCCGGTGAAGCCCCTGATAACTGTAACAAAAACACAATTGCAAGAATTTAGCATAAACTTCCATAAAAAAATTTCCAAGAAGTTGATTAGAATGAAATGTCAAAAAGAAATGGGTCTCTTGTTCTTCAAAACCTATGGTTCAAATAAAAAATGAAAAAGCATCTCTAAGAACACGATTTGTTATAGATTTGAAAGCACATAGTAGTATAAGAAACATATACTATAGATAGATATCTTCTTTAGTAACCAAAACAACACCCTTATAAATATTCTTGTCACTCTGCAAATCATTTTATTAATAGAGACCATTATACAAAGTTGAAGGCATACTTCCTGTTTAAAGTTGAAGAGAGGCGGTAGAGGGTGACCATTTGGTAGGCGTGCATTTGGTTCACGCAGTTCATCAAAGAAAGGATGTGCACATGCTTCTAGCTGTGATAGAAAAGGTAAATCCTAATCAGAAAGAAATGAAACGAAACGAAAAAACATAGAAACCCAAATAATTGGTTGGAAAAAACTTAACAAGAGAAAAAACACAAAATATCAGCTTTCATTGAGCATTAAAGGTATGTATTCCTCTTGAGTATTAAACACATTGACCACACAAAATCCACAATCTCTATAGTGGAAAAAATGATCAAACTCACCGCTGTACATCGAAGACTTGGTGAATATTGCAACAGGCGTGAAGCAAGATCGATTGCTTCTGGAGGCATCCGTTTGTGGAAAACCTAAATACCCAGAGAAATATGTAAAAAGAAAAAAAAAATTAATTACACTTGGAAAAAACAAAAAATTAATTGTATTCTAATGATTGGCTTAAATTTCCTGGCCTTGCAAAAGTCTCAAGCATCCAAGATACAGAGAAAAAATGGATAATGATCTTAATCTTCATTAAGCAAAATGCCTAGAAGACATAGCATTTACATTGTTGCTACTCTTCCAACAACCAGCAAGTACAATGGAAAAAAATTCAAACCTTGTGCCAAGGGTGTGCTTTAATCTGTGGAAACCTAAAATCGGTATAATTGGGATTCATACAGCGAATATCTTCACGAGTGGGAGTGCCAAGAACCTGCAAGAGAAAAAGCAAGATGTGATGAGTGATCATGAAAATTGCATTGTTTCAAACATTAGTGAGCAAACTGGTCTGTACCTTGATAATCTCTACCAGCTGGTCCACTGCATTTTGTCCAGGAAATAAAGGCTAAAAATTATTCAAAATTACTAGGAGTCAGTACAACATAATTACACTGAAGACTCAATTATTTTTGTAAACTCGTGAGAGAATATCTAAAAATGCAATCAAAATAGCAAACCTGGCCCAAAAGAAGCTCAGCAAGGACACAACCAGCAGACCATATATCAATTGAGGTTGTATATTCTGTAGCTCCAAATATAAGTTCTGGAGCCCGATAGAAACGTGAACATATGTATGATATGTTTGCTTCTCCAGCAATCTGAAGACAACTGGTTTATTAGAAAAGGATAAAACATTCTACTGACAGCAAGACAGGAAATTTTTTTGAATTGGAAGTAGGATGTATCAACTAGAACAAGATAACATACCAACTGTTTTGCACTTCCAAAATCACAAATCTTAACCTGGTGAGTGAGAGGATCAACCTGCAGAGAGAAGAATAACTTCAGAAAAATGGTCACGACTTTCCATTTGCAACTTAGAAGACAGAGATGTATACCAAAAGGTTTTGTGGCTTCAAATCCCTATGGCAAACTTGAGGAACAGTATGAATATATGCCAGGCCCCTGAAAATCTGCAATAGATCCTCTAATTATAATCAGAAATTACATGCACCAAATTAACCTCATTACTGAGAATCAACACACCTGGTACAAGTAAAGTTTCACATAAATGAGCGGCATTCTCTGGTTTACACTGCTGTAATGGTTCAAAACTCTATACATGCTCTCCGGAACATATTCCATAACCAAGTTGAGGAAAAGTTCATTTTTACTGGTTGTCGAAAAGAAACAATGTTTTAAAGAAATCACATTCGGATGATCCATCACGCGCATTAACTGCAGTTCACGGTTCTTATACCTCCTGTCTTGCAAAACCTTCTTGATAGCCACATTCTCCCCAGTTTCCAAGCATTTTGCCTAAGATAAGACAATAATATTAGCATAGTACAGAGTAACAAACTAACATCCTACAATTGCTTCAAAACAAAATGTTTCTTCACCTGGAAGACAACACCAAATGACCCAGTTCCCACAAGCCGCTCTGCCATGTAGCTAATAGTCTGCGAGATGCAACACACCAAATACATAACAACTCAACTATGAAATTGAATAATTTATCAATCCAAAGTCAGTTAAAAGTCATATTACTTTTCATCCAATATATACTACCAACACAAAGATTAAACAGGAACAAAATCACATATTGAAGGTTCAAAGAGGAAATTTTGACCTGTTTCGGTTCACCATTCTTGCCTCCAATGGTGGTGGAAATGATGTGACCAGTGACATGGTCATTTCCATCAACAGCAGTAGCAGCAGTCATTTCCTGCAAAACATATTACATCTTAATCAAAGAGTTTACAGGGCATTTTCATATCATGCGCTTAATGAGACAAAATTGGAATATCATAATTAAGTGCAGATAAATTAATTAAATCTAGGAAATAAATAAATAAATAAAATAAAGATCGTCCACAAGTCACAAATTGATTGAAACTATATTAAATTCCAACTGTATAAGCACAAAAACATATTATTTTATTTTTTTTTATATATATATATATAGTTCAAAGAGAAGCTCAACTGAGCTCAAAGCACAGATCGTGACTAACATTATCCTAATTATTAAATTAGTAAAAATGAATAATAAAAAAACTGCAATTCCCTAAAACGAAAGAGATCTTAGATCTACAAGAATTTATCATCCGATGAGCTCCCAGAGCCAGATCGCTAACTCAGCAACTAAATAGTTGACCTAAAAAAAACAAATTTCACGAGAAAATTAAAATAAATACAAAATAAAAAAAAATCTCAAAATTCAACTCATTCCAACTGAAAACAAACAAAAAAAATTAACCACACTTAGTACAACATTAATACATATTTCATTAAATAAGAATCTAAACTCAACAAAAATAAATTTTTTCCATAAAATAAAAACTTTATCCCGTTCGTTATAATTCCACCTGAAAAACGACGGAAATTTTCCTCTTGTTTTGCGAGAAAATAATTGAAAAAATTTGTGTACCTTATTGTCGGCCATGGGGAGCTGGAGAGAATTTGGGATGAAGAAAGAGAGAGAAGGAAGATAAATGAAGAAATTTCAATGGTAGATGATGATGATGACGATCATGGTGTTGCCGATAGAGAATGAGATAATTGAGGACCCACGGAGACACAAGAAGCCCGTGTTATGCGATTCCAGTTCTTCTTTTTCTCCCATAAAATCTTTTTATAAATGAATATTTTTGCAACCAACAAAAAATATTCATTAACAGAGATTATTTATTAATTTATCAATAAATGAATATTTATTCATTTGTAAAATAGTTTTACATAATTAATTATATTTATTGAGAAACAAAAAAAATTACATTAAGTACATTGTAATAAATAATTTAGTCAATACTATACATGAATTTTATATTAATTATATTTATTGAGAAATTAAAATATTAAATTAAGTAGATTGTAACAAATAATTTAGTAAATACTATGCATGAATTTTATATTAATAATTAATAATTATATTTATTGAGAAACTAAAAGATTGGCTATAATGATTTAAGGCGAGACATGAAATTAAACTCTGATCCGGAATTTAACTTCAATCCGAAATTTAACTTCGAATAGTTTAAAGGCGAGAAATGGAATTAAATCTTATGAAGGTTTGGTGAAAGTGGTTCGATAGCTATGGAGAATATTGGTAAGTATGCTAATCCTAGATGTTTTAAAAATGTGAACATGAACAACCTTAATTGTCATTATCGAGCTAAAAAGAAAGCATGGATGACTGGATTATTTTTTCAAGAATTTATTTACTGGTTTGTATAAGAGAATGAACAGTAGAAAAGTTCTCATGTTAGTGAACAATTGCCCATCCCATCTAATAAACCTCAAAGATTCAACCACGTGACGCTGGAATTATTCGAGCACTGAAAATATATTATCGACATCGTCTTAATTCGAACATCTGCAAGGCCTACGAGATATGAGAAATAAGTCACAAAAAAATTAATATATGAATGTTATGTTACAATTTTATTAGTGTGGCTTGAAACATTGATGTGAAGACAACACCACCATTGCATATTTTTTCGATATTGCAAAATTTGATCGAACGAAGACAGATATTTCTGATCTACGATATAGAAATGCAATGGATATTGAACACTTTTTGTATTATCCCAGTGAAAATGATGCAGTGATAGTGAAATCCCCTACTGATGAAGAGATTATTCAAAGAGTAATGGATATATTTGCGGATAATATATGATTAAGATCCAGATGACAGTAATAATTTACCAATATTTCAACAAAAGTGGCATTTCAAGCAGTAGTAGAAACATTAAATAATACTTTCTACGACAAGGAAAAAATATCAAATATAGTGTATGTTTTGCAAAAAAAGATTAAGTATGAGATTGAGTTCAATTTAGAAACAAACAAAAAAAAATAAACAACTTTTAATGCATATTTTCAAAAAGAGTTCAATTGAGAAGTTGTCAAGAAAAAATTCAATACTAATATGAATTTTATATGTTATTATAATTATTATTCATTTATAATTTCATTGGGCCATTAAAGATTCATTTATAATCACACTAGTTTTCTGATAATGTTACTGTATACCTCAAGTTTATGTTTAATATCAATTAATCATTTTTTCCGTTAACGATATTAAGATATTGATGACGTTATAAGAGCATTTATGTCAAACCGTCTAAATTAATTTATATTTTGAAGGGTCTAGGGTCTATCTATCTACAACACCTTCAATTTAGAAAATTATCTTCACACCACCTTTAGTTAAGTGAAAATACATGTAACCATTATATTAAAAAACACAATAAAATTAAATCGGGTCCTCGTTCAATACCTATTCACATAGGGATTTTTAGCTTTACTTGTATAAGAATGTCAAAATCAGTACTCGACCCTCTCAACCAACAAGTATAGAAAATTATATCAAAATCATCCAACCAACTATATGGAAAATAAGGGTAGCAATCTAAGCAATCTAAGAGATGATTCGTTTATTTATTCATTATATTCTATTCTTATTAAAATAATATTATCTATATTTGGTGGGTCAATTTTAGTAAATCTATTAATTGTGTATTTTAAAAGTATTTTATGAAGAGTTAATATTAATAATTTATGTTGTGAATCATGTCAATACTAATCGAATATTCGTTTACTAAACAAATAGAATACAAATCTTGATATCATGATTAGTTTACTAAACGAATCAAATGTCACATCCCAATTTCTCAGGATGTGATCGGCAGAAGACAATCGAACCATCTCTCTGAGCCTTATTGTAACAACCAGAAATCCGACTACTGTTACATCTCGTCGTGAGAGTGTTACATATATATAAATCATGTTTGAGTACATATACATTCATGGGATGACTTTGGGGACAATCGGTGGATTTCTCGAAATTCCGATATGAAACTGTATAATATTCCACTCCGGATAGCCTATGATATTTGGGCCATAACTTTCTCATACGAACTCTGATTTTTATGAATGAAAATTTATATCTTCGGAAATCTAGATTGAAGACCGACAACTTTCGCGTTAAATATTTTTCAAATTCGGACTAGAAGCTAGTAAAAAATACAAGTCAAATTTTGGATGAATAGTACCGCAGACTTATCTAGAAGAATCTCAAACTTTTTCAATTTCTACACTTTTCTTCATTAATCCAAATTTCAAAATAACCTCTAGTATATAAGGGGACACACTATTAACAATTTTCAAGAAAGAAGAAGAGAAGAAGAAGAAGAAGAAGAAGAAGAGAAGAAGAGAAGCAGAAGAAAGAGAGAAGAAGAGAAGAAGAAGAGAGAAGAAGAAGAAGAAGAAGAAGAAGAAGAAAAGAAGAAGAGAGAAGAAGAAAGAAGAAGAAGAAGAGAGAAGAAGAAGAAGAACGAAGAAGAAGAGAGAAGAAGAAGAAGAGAAGAGACGAGAAGAAGCAGAAGAAGAAGAAGAAGAAGAAAAGAAGAAGAAAGAAGAAAAGAAGATAAGAAGAGAGAAAAGCAACCATGAGAAACTTGGAGAGATGAGGAAACAACAAGAAATGAGATAAGACCCACTTGACCCAAACTTGGATTTTAAATTTAAGAGTTTGATGCCATGTTAAGAAATTGGCAAGCTAGAGGATGCTTTTAAGTGTTTAGTAAACAAAGAATTATACGGTATGATGAAATATCCAAAATTTGGGAATCTTGAATATTGGGTTGAAGAAAAAAATTTGAATAGATTAAGAGTTGATTGATGAAGAGATGGTAGTTTAGAGTATGTGAAATTGAAGTGTAATAAGATGGATTGTGTATTGGATTTTGTATGAAAGCATTGGGGATGAATATGGTAAGATTGAATTGATAAAGCAATTGAAGAACCCTGGAAAATAGACCCACGTCGCGACGCCCAAGTGTTCGTGTCACGACGCACGTTGAATATTTTTGACAGATTCATTCCTGGATTGGCCGCGTCGCAATACGAAAGACTTGCGTCGCAATGCGAACTGGAAAAATTTGTGCATACGTTAAAAGTTCCGTGTCGCGACGCGAAGACCAGAACTTCCCCAAATCAGTTTTAAACAATTTCGGTTTCACCCTAGCATGTTAGAGACCACCATAAGGGTCTCGTATCAGCTCGTATACATATATTACATCTTGATATAAGTATAATACCAATCGGAGTGATAACAACCACTTAAATAAGTAAATTTAGCCTGATTCCGTAGTGATAGCAACCACTTAGGGATTGTATTGGTGCATCTTAACTTCAACAGATTAGTGAAGTTAAGTAAGACAAACTTGTTTAGGGTTCTACCTCATTTATCACCGCACATCCCAGGAGATAGAGAAAGGTGATTGAACATTAAACATGCACCTGTCCAAAAAATCCTTCAGTTGTAACCTCTTCTTCGGTCATTGAAAGCAAAAGAGAATGTCACTTCGCTCACTTTGAGATCCACATCTGTCGAGGCAGCTGTATTCTTAGTCCATTTCTAATCTAGTTTATCAAATGTAGATCATCACAGGAACCATAATTTCTTCGACAGAGTAATCAGCGCCAGTCAGTCAGATTCTAAACCAGTGAGTCGACACTTTCCCTTTAAGTTGATTTTCATTTTGTGACAGACTTACTTTCTCGCATTTGGGGCGTTAGTCAAGTTCATTCATTTTCAATTATATTTTGATTAAGCATATTTTGAGAAATGATTTAGAAGAAAGAAGTTTTCAAAACATGAGTTTTATGTTTTCGAGACATAGGGGAAAAATCCATCTCAGTATATAACTTGTCACAGACATGGAATTAACTGAGAGGACATGTGCACATGTAGAGGACTGAAGGGGACAACGATACGTAACGCCCCCAGATCCTAGTTCAGAAATATGGATGACAGATGCCCTAGATCCTAGATTCAGAGCTTGGAGGGTAGCATAGATCCTCACCCCTAGTTTTAGTTTAGTGGCTTGGGGGACGGTGATACGTAACGCCCCAAGACCACTAGTTTCATGGACATGAGTGACATGCTTTGGGGGACGACAAGACGTAACGCCCCAATGTCATGGATTTGCACTCTTGACTCTAGTTAGGCGTATGGGGGGACGGCGATACGTAACGCCCCCATACATCAAGTTTTTCAGAGACATAGATCAGTCTTCAGATATCAGTTTTTTTAGAAAACAGTTTTCAAAGATTAGATTTTAGAAATAGTTTTCAGAAAACAGACATTTCAGAGACAGTTTTCAGAATAAATCCTTCAGATATAAGTTTACAGAACCAGACTTTCAAAAGTAGATTTCAGAAAAAGATAAGTTTTATAAAAGAGACTCCAGACGAGATTTTCTGAAAATAGTTCAGAGTCTTCAGATAAGAAAAAATATTTTCATATAAAGTTATTTTCTGAAAGGACCTTGGTTTTAGAATCAAACATTTTCATTATAGTATTTTAGTTTTTATTTTAAATCGTCCACTCACTTAGATCGTTCAAACGATCTAACCCTCATATACTCCTAGTGATTTGTTTTACAGGTTCTTGGAGGACGAGCTCGAGAGGATGGATACTGATAGCAGTCACTAGGGTATGGAGTCCACCACGTCAAGTTAGAAATAAAGTCCAGTTCAGTTAGAGTTAGGAAGTGACATGTAACATATATCTTGTATAGAAAGGGTTTCTTATACATTGCATTTTAATAATCATTGTCAGAGTTGTATTATGTATTAAAATAGAGTATGTAGTATTTAAAATGTAATACATTTATGATTGATGAGTTGGAAATGATCCCATGCATGAGTTTTATGTGAGATAAAAATAACAGATGTCAGAAGTCAGAGGCTTAGGGGAATAATACGGCCTATTCCCTACCGGTAACATCTCTCAGATCGGGGATGTTATACTTATGACTTACACGTGCACTCCATGATAACTCATGACTTATACATGTCTAACATGGCATGAACTATTCATGACTTCTAATTATCCTACATATATATGCATTGTCATGTTAATCTACTATAAACTTGTATCATTACACATGGACTTCATATATCTATCTTAACTTGAATCACATAATGATTAACTATCGGTCATAAGGCCAAATATTACCAAATTGTGTGCAAGTGGACCCTGACTCTGAATCTAATGACTGACCACAATGACCGCAGCTGGTGTCCATCGTCCCCAAAGCTCATTCTCGCATGCATAGAACCTACAATAGACATATAACTAGAAAAAAGTAAGTCATACAAATGACTTAGTGAGTGAACATAAAAACGGAAAATAACGTAATGTCATATACATAATTAACTGGAAAACTATGTCAAACCTAGATTGTGAAACATAATGAAATTCATCTACATATCATAAAACTTTATTATGATATAAGAACATGTAACATAACTGGCAAATGGACATAATAACATAATAACATGAAAGCTGAAATCACAACGTGACCCTATAACTACGACGTAAACTATAAACGTCAACGTGAAGCTGAAAACTGTTGATGTGACTTGAAAACATCACTTAAACTAAAAATTATAACTTGACGTCAACTGATTTATTGACATGAAAATTGAACTACGTCAAATGATAACATGACTGCAAACTGAATAACGTCAATTGAGGACATGGCATAAATGAAGACCACATGATGTCAATTGTAAACATGACATGATTGAAAATATATTGTCATGTTAATCATGCATTGAAATCATATAATGGGCTAAACTTATAAATATGATATGAAACGTCACTAATATCGTAATCTAAGAGCGTGGTGAAACCTACTCAGCGGACCTAGTATTGCGTAAGTAGAGGAACATGAACATGAACATGAATAAACCTATGAGGGTGATCAGTGCCTTATGAGGCATCGTGAGTAATCCCGAGGTGCTAAACATGAGGGGACAATACACTGCTGATGATTTGAAAATATTTTATTACTTATTTTTGTAAATCTTTTACTGGAAACTTAAGCGTGAAAATCATGAGCTAAAACCATATCTCATGAAAACTTTAAATGGACATGATACTTGGAAAACATAAAATTTATCAACTGAAAACTTGATAGCATATCACATGAAAATATAAAATGTCAAATGAAAACCTAGAACATGATACATAGACTGAAAACATAAACTATGAACTTGTGATATGAATACATGACTTGTAAACATAACCCATGGAATACATCAATTCAACATAGTAAACATGACACTTGAAAGACGTCAATTGTAAACTGAAACATGACTTGAAACCACAAACGTCATGGATTAAGAACTGTGAATTAACTAAAACTTAAAATATAACTGTAAACATACGACAAGAAAATATAAACTTGAAAACAAAAACTATTAAATGTGACGTATTCAAGAATTAAAAAAACATAACTGGAAATATATATATGTAATTTGTAAGTCATGGAACGTAATACATAAATTTATAATTCGTAAATTGAAAACATAAATACTTAACTTGAAAGCATGGAATGTAAAACTAAACAACATTATATAAATTGGAAGCGTAATTCATAAATGAAATATATAAGTAAAGTAACATAGAAAACATAACCTTCACTCACTGAGCTGACATCCAATGTTGTCGTACTTGGATGGAATCCAACAGATCCTTATGTGCGTAATCTATAGAACAAGTGTTCAAACACGATTAGTGTACTTGAACACTACGATACTAAACATGCACGTGAATAATGCAATGCATGTAATCATCATTACATGATAGCTTAAGACGGTTTTCTAACATCTTAAGCTATCTGATATATCACTTATGAACCTAAACATGCGCGTGAATAACATATCTATCCAAGCTATCATAACCATGTAATATGTCATGAATATTATTATACTTCTTCATCTAACACACAAATCATCTAATGACATAATCACAAAAATTAAACAAATGCCACATTTTCAAAAAATACACCATAATAAATTTACATTTAACATGAATACCATACAAGCCCTAACATAATCCATGTTACATCAAACAATATTCAAAACAATATCACTCTTCCACTAAAAATGAAAGCTCGAGCCAATATCCTAAATTTGCATTCCATGACATTCCTTCAAACACAACAATTCACCACTATTCTAGGCACTAAATATATTGTTTACAACATCATCAAGCCACAACATTGGGTCTTATTCAATCCATAACTTTTGGCTATATGACCTATGTCTAAACTCACCATTATCAATTAATTTCATGCACAATCTATGCCAATACACCACCATAAGCATATATTAGCATTTAAATGGACATAAACATGCAATATTTTCACATTCCCACACCTAGGGTTTGATGAATCCTAAAATTAAAATTTGAAAATGCAAGTTAAGATTCATAACAAACCATAGAGTGAAGAGAAGACTTACTAAGCTTACTTGATTCTCTTGAAAGCAACAAAACCCATCTGAGTTTATATTGACATGAGAATTGAAGAAAAAATGGGAAAAACAAATGGGAAATTTCTTGGTTTAGTGAAAGTGAAAGATGAATAGTGAAGCCTTTATGTATGGAAATAAAAAATCATAAAAATATTACTTATTTTTGTTTTGCTAAATATAAAAAAATCCACCTTATTCTCGTCACTATGTAAAACTGCTCCAAACATTCCCAAATTTGACTTAGTTATGCTTTAAATTTGGGAAATTCTTAACGTAAAAGTTGTATATTTATTTCTAAGATTTCCAAAAATACCAAGATCATTAAAAACAGACACCTGTAACTCAAGTTAGGACAAAAATACCGAAGGCTATTCATGGGATTTTACAAACTATAAAAGTAATGAAATTGAAATTTTTTCCTGAGCTTACAGGTGAGGTTCCAAAGGTATCTAACCTACTAATACATGATTTTATGTATAACAACATATTGTGCATCCAAATTAACGATACTGAATATGTCATAAATAACCGGGGTGTTACATTTTCCCCTCATCAATTTGGATTTGTCTTTGAATCCTAACCTGAGTTATTCAATTTATCACATGCAATGAATTTTACACACATGAGTTAGAGAACTTACTTGGAGTTGATGGAACATACTGTAGTCATTGACGCCTTGAACCTGCTCTGATACCATCTTTATCACATCCCAGTTTCCCATGATGTGATCGATAGAAGACAATAAAATCATCTCCCTTAGCCTCATGATTTACACGTGCACTACATGACTACTCATGACTTATACATGCCTAACATTGATTGAACTATTCCTGGCTTATACTAATCATACACATACATACATATTAACCTTCTATAAACTTGCATCATTACACATTGACTGCTTAAAATACATCCATCTTAACTTGAATCACATAATTATTAACTATCAGTCACAAGGCCTAACATTACGAAATTTTATGCATGTGGACCTTGACTCTGAATCTAATGAATGACCCTAATGATCGCAGCTGGTGTCCATCGTACCCAAAGCTCATTCTTCGCATGCTTGGAACCTACAACGGGCATAGAAAATAGAAAAATATAAATCATACGAATGACTTAGTAAGTGAACATAAAAATGTAAAATAACGTAATGTCATATACATAATTAACTGGAAAACTACGTCAATCCTGGATCGTGAAACATAATGAAAATCATATACATATACGTAAAAATGTATCATGATATGAAAACCTGTAATATAACTGGCAACTGAACATAATAACATAATAACATGAAAGCTGAAATCACATCGTGGCCCTATAACTATGACACGAACTATAAATGTCAACGTGAAGCTAAAAACTATAGACATGACTTGAAAACGTCACTTAAATTGAAAACTGTAACTTGACAACAATAGAAATATTGACATGAAAATTGAACTACATCAAATAAAAATATGACTGTAATCGGAATAACGTCAATAGGGGACATGATATTACTAACAACCACACGACGTCAATTGTAAATATGATACAACTGAAACCATATCGTAAAGTGAAAACATGACTAAAATTGCGTTAAATGTAAACATGTAAACATGTAAACATAACTATAAAACATAACTATAAAATATAAAGCATAAGCCTGAGCTAAAACATAAACATGATATGAAATGTAAGCATAACTATAATTAAAAAAAAACTTAATCATGAATTGAAATCATATCATGAGTTGAAATTATAAACATGATATGAAAACGTCAATAATATCGTAATATGAGGGTGTGAAACCTACTTAGAAGAACTTAACATCGCATAAGAATGGCAACGTGAACATGAATAAGCCTATGAGGTGATCAATGTCGCATGAGGCATTATGAACGAACCTGAGGCGCTAAATATAAGGCGATGGTACTCTACTAGTGATTTGAAAATATTTTATTACTTATTCTTGTAAATATTTAACTGGAAACCTAAGTGTGAAAATATTAGAAATCATAAGCTAAAAACATATCTCATGAAAAATTAAAACATGACATGACACTTGAAAAAAATAAAATACATCAAATTAAAACTCGAGAGCATGATAAATGAAAATATAAAACGTCAAATGAAAATCGTGAACATGATACATAAGCTGAAAAAAATAAACTATGAACTTGTGATATGAAAACATAACTTATAAACATGACCCATGGAATACATCAATTGAAAACCATAAACATGGCACTTGAAAGACGTTAATTGTAAATTGAAACAGGTTTTAAAACCACATCCTAAGCTATCTGAGACACCACTTACAAACCTAAGCTTGTGTATCCAAGTTATCACAATCATGTGATATGACATGAATATTATTGACCGGCGTAATTACACGCGTATAACGAAAGCGCACGTATCGTTCAAGTAGTATAAAAATTTCGATCCCACGAGGACTTAATTCCTACTGTTGTTATTAATTGTTGAGAATATTTATTTACAAGTATCAAATTAAAAGGGAGAAGAGAATGAATGCTTGATTTGTTGGTTGAATATGAATTTGCTAATTAAATAAATAAAGACACAAAAGAAAATACTAAGGAAAATAAACAAAAGACATAAATATCTAGGGTTGTGATTCCACACAATATTATTCTAATGATGAATTGATTCTCTTATATATGTGTAATAAATCAGTTTGCTAACCTGGAACACGAAGTTATGCAAACACCTCTTCCGATGGTCAGATTCAAACACCCAAATAACCCAATTAATCATATTCATATGTTAACCAAGTTACCTGAATTCATTAAGTGCAAGTTCCAATTGTGTCTACCCCTCCCGACAGGTATATTCCTATCATGTAAGGAAATCTATTAAAGGGTTATCTATCCTCAAGGAAGATCGTGAGCTATTGAATCTAAGGCTGAAACCTAAAATCCCTTTTCCAAGTTCATTTTAAGTTTACCACATCAATCTTATTGGTGATCAGGCATAAGAAGCATTAAGCTTAAGATTCAATAAACAAACTAAAGAATTACCCAATATATAATTAAATCAATTATTAAGTATGTGAATATTGTGTTTCATCACTTCCCTAGAATAAAAAGACAATGCTGGGGTTTATGGGATCCACCTTTACTAATTCTAATTATCAGTGTTATTACCAACCGACCATACAGGCGGTATCCTCATTAAGTCAGATTTTCAATTAAGTCCAACCGACCATAAAGGCGGTGTTATTATTTGTCCAAAACCAGCCATATAGGCGGTAATCATCTGTCACTTAAAGACCGGCCATATAGGCGGTGTCACATTATGTCAAATAAATAAAACCAGCCATTAAGGCGGTAATCCTTTAATTTAAATTATAATTTCCATATTATAATTAAGGGAGATTGATCTAAACTAAAATAATAAAAGCTTCACCCTTCCCTCAGCGGAAATCTAACTACAAAACATAAAAGAAAAGAAACTACTATTATTACTGAAAATAAAAATACATAATTTAAATTACAAAAAATAAACAAACAAGATGCAATCCTTAAATTCTTTACAAAAATTAAGGAAAGCATGAGAATTACAAATGAAATGGCTTGGTATTTATAGGCAAATCTAAAGGCTTCCACCTATTTCTCCACCAATTGCTCCACCAAACACTCCACAAAATCCTCCATCAAACACTCCACCAAACATGCCACAAGACACTCCACAAAATACTCCACCAAATAAACAAGCATGTTTTGTGGAAATTTGACAAATTGTAAATTGTAAATTGTCATTTTCCTTTTTTTTTTTTTTGATAATTACTTTAGTAATTACACATAACCTATTGGATTATTTGTTAATTTCGGTCTTGAAAACTTCAGAATTCGAAAATATTTAAAATTTCAAAGTTGTAGATCTTTGAGTGGTCTTTAATCTTCAACTTGAATCAGCTCAATCAGATATCAGATGAAACAGTTATGGCCAAAATACCAAACTTACGCAAACCTAGAATTTAGGACTGCACTTCGTGACGCGTATATTAAATTTTCGTTTTGACCTTTTTTGCTCCGGATTTCATCGTTTTAGCCCCGAGTTGATTTCATTAAGTCCCATTATTATTTTTATCTGCAAATTAAATAAATACACATCAAAATGTTCATAAAACTCGAGAAACTATACAAAATATTAGGTTAAATGAGTGAGAAATAGTGATATAATTACACTCATCACACCCCCAAACCTAACATTTTGCTAGTCCTCGAGCAAAATAATAAAATAAAATAACATAAACATCTTTAAAATAAAATTAAGCTAAGCCACTTTCGTAGGGATCACGGTTGCATTTTGCATATGCAACAAGCCTTTAAACCCCCAGGTGTCCCTAGTGGACGAGTTGTAGCCTCGTGAGGGTTTACATCAACGATACCCACAAACGTTTTGAGTAAAAGTAAAAAGATAGTAAAACTAATACACACAAAAGCAAAAAGACAAAAGAAAAAAGAAGAAAGAAGTTAGTGACTAAACAAGTGAAACTTCTTATCCAAGTCAATAATTATTTTGTTTCTTT
>SKCR01030617.1:0-226891 GCA_019454045.1 Zanthoxylum bungeanum
CACATTATAAAGCGCATATGAATAAAATAATAATGATATGCGGATGGATATTTTACATTGATCATAGATCAAATCTCTCATTTTCTCTCTCCAAAGCTAGCACATGTATTTACTTCTACCCGTTACACTACACTTCTAAGAAACCTCATTTACATTGAGGGGAATAGGTGAGAAAAGAAATACAATGAGAATAGAGGTGATAAGGCTGGACACGCAGGTCCAATTAATAAATCAAATTTATTACAATTTCCAAAATTGTCCCATCCGACTAATATCCATCCGATATACATTATTCATGCATCGCAACCATGTATTTATACAAGCATGTTATCAATCAATCTAATCCAATAATTAATCTGA
This sequence comes from Zanthoxylum bungeanum, assembly GCA_019454045.1. NCBI lineage: Eukaryota > Viridiplantae > Streptophyta > Magnoliopsida > Sapindales > Rutaceae > Zanthoxylum > Zanthoxylum bungeanum. The sequence continues at coordinate 361 of SKCR01030617.1, forward strand.
TAATTCGTGATCATCCAATGTTCAAACAACGATTTGATTTTGTTCGAGTCAAACTCGTTTTGCAAACACGTACTCAAAGTACAATTTCTACGAATTAAATTAAATTACATAATAAATCCAATTTAATAGGCATTTAATTCTAATTCTTTATTTAATTCCAAATTAATATTACACTTTATTAAATAAACCTTTACGACTTAAATTCCAAATTTAATCGTTACGGGTCTCAAAGCCCGATTAATATCCATATTAATTTAATTAAAGTCCAATGAGCTTTTAATTAATTTCTTCAAGGCGTGGACTTTTGGTCAACTCGGGTCAAACCGAATAACCAAAATCCAATCCGGGAGTTACCCCATAAGTCCAAAAATTAATTTAGACACAATTAAACTTTAAAGGTTCATTAGTCGCATTTGAGCCTTTTGGAAGCGGTTTTGGGCCTAATTGGATCCAACCAATTTTGGCCTAAACCAACTTTGTACAACAAAGTCCAATAAACCCAATTAACAACTTAAAAGCCCAAATCCAATATTAAGGCCCATTTTAATTAAATTACAAAATCCAATTTTACAATTCAATTAAACAAAGTGCATAGCATTATTAATTACCCAAATCGAAGTTTCCAAAACACCAAATTTGTCCAATTAATCATGCTTAACATCATGGAATCATGTCCAACATAATTTGATCAAAATCAAACCCAAATATACATGCTAAAGTCTCGGCCAAATGGGGATTTTGTGTCCAAATCAAATCCAATCCAATTGAATCCAATCAAACATAAAATCAACATCCCCTAATGATTTCCAAGTCATCCAATGAACAAAAAATCAAAAAATTCCAAGACAATATGGGCTATTGTATTCGGCCAACTTAAGCAATTTGGGGAAAATTGTTCCAAACTAATTTTCAACAAATTGATCCAATCAATCCTCAATTAAACATACTTTAAGCATTCTAAATCATCCAATTTCATTAAACATGCTCAAAATCAAGTTTACCCAAATTTGTCAATTTTGGCCAACACAAAAATTTGGGGAAATTTGTTCCAAACACAATTTCTTCAAATTGATCATGCACAATATCAATTCAACCTCATTCAAGCATACTTCATCAAACAATTCAACCAAATCATGCTTAAATCAAGTTTACCCAATTTTAACCCTAACTTTGTTCATGCTTGACCAAAGCTCAAAGATACCATTGTTGGTTTCTAATTAGGTCCCAAGATCATGAAATCAAGCACAAAATTCGCATGAATACTTCAAGGAGTAATGCGGAATACATACTCACATTGAATGGGTTTGATGCTATGAAGAACAAGATGCGTTTTCCTCCTTGTTGAAGCTCGGTTTGGCCTCCATGAACAACATGGACTGCTCGGTTTTGGGCAGTGATGGCTCCTCCAAAAACGGCCATTGAAGACCTCCATTGAAGCTCCAAGCTTCAAGCTCCAAAATGGTTCCATGCTCATGTGTAAGTTTCCCTATCACCATATTAACCCAAGGTGTGCTAGCACTTCTTCATCTTCCTTGCTTCTCATTTTATTCGGTCAAACCAGATTATTTTGAGAAGAAAAACGGTTCAAAACCGTGAGAAGAGAAGAAAGAAAAGAGGGAAGAAGAATGCGTAAAAGAGAAGAGTGGAGAGAGAAAGAAAAAGAAATGCAATTAGGTTTTTATAATTTCTAAAATAATTAAAACCATTTACCAAATTCTTTTAACTTTCCAATTACCAAAAGTTAAAAAGCAAAAGTGCTTTTCAACACTACATCAATCACTCAAATCAAGTGACAACTTATCACATCACTCAAAGTGACATTTGATTTGACGCTTGATGTGACTAGCGATTTGACGCTTGATTTGACTTGCGTGCCGCACTCGAATTCGAAATGCGAATGCGCTCGCAAATAATCCCGGGCTCGGTTCGCTAATCCAATTTCATATAATATATCAAATATATTATTTTATCGATTAATTCCAAATTAATCGTTCTCTCTCTTTAATTAATATTTTATCGCAGATAAAATATCTCCGCAATTAATCCCAGATTAATTTTCTCTCTCTTCTAATTAATCCCAGATTAATTAAAGTGCGAGTTATACATCATCGGTGAATCTTTGGGAAGCGACCCATGAGATCCCCGGATATGTTGGCAGTAAATACGGTCGTCGGACTATCCGAACACGTAAGTACCTCGTACTACGTTTATACCGATTTACAAGACAAGGTTGGCTTCTAGCAAAGCGCAATGCCTACCCAATTCTCCGGAAATATCCTTATAGGAATATGTGATCTATATCAAGCGTAGTATACCGAAGTATTGCGTATTTCTGTCCAGTATCGGATGTTCACGTGCTAGGCCTGCGGCTGGAATTGTGTCTGCCCCGTACGAAACACATATCGGATGTCTGGCAACTAGTCTCTATAATCGGATATACATGACCTTGTCATAATATCCCGATAGCTCGAGCATTTAAGAAACGAGTTCCGTATCCTACGTGACCTTCATCTCCATATGACTGGAGTGACACTTCGTCTTACATCACACCCCACACACTACGATTCCCAATATACCCAGTATCGGCGTACACAGAACCTGTTAAAGCCCTGGACGACCTCAACTAAAGTATATTGATTGTCGTAAGCATTAGCGGTGCAAGTCTCAGGTTAAGACCAAATACACCTACCCTGATTGCAGACTCCCATAGACACATAGTCATATTACCAATGGGATTCTGCGGGGGGTCTATCCAGAGCGAAGCTGTTTCCCGTACCATCGGTAAAACACAACCTCCTATTACACTTGCATGAGTATCCTATACCCAAATATATGAGAACTATGTCGTTGTGCCCTCACAAACGCGCACAAGTGTAATACTAGTCTTTTACGTATTTATCGATGTCCAATCTCGATAATACTCTGACTAGGGATATTTAATGATTTATCCTAGGTGGACTGATACTGTCTCATATCATTCTCCGTCCAGGAACAAATCATAGGGACCTCTCATCATTTATATATCTATGTGATCTAATCACAAATGATAAGAGTGCAATCTCCTTTGTCACATAGTTAATTTGTACAACAACACCATGATCTGTACAAATAGTGACGCTATGGGTCATAATTGTCCAACAATACCAACCATGGTGCATTTTTAGGTTGGCCTTCAATCGATACAGCCTCTTCACTTCTTCAAGAGAAGGTTCACCGAGTCCCACCCGACTCCAAATCACATGAAGCCCGGCCAAAATCCTCCAGCTGTTCAGGCTCAGTTGACAGGGGGCGATCTCCATCTCAGCCAGCATCCAGGCAAAATAACGTTGAAGTGGTAGCCGAAGACCACACTCAAAGAAAGCCGGAAGAAGGGCCACCGAACCCTCATCAGGTTGGCTAGCACGATCCATTGGCCCGGGGACTTCAAGGGCGATATCTATCGGATGTCATATCGTTGCCGGAGCAGTGCGAGGTCGTCTTAAGTTATCTTAGAAGGACGGTCCATGTCCAGAGCCGAGGAGTTAAAATCACCGGGCTCTGGGTCCTTCCGAGGGATCCTCTGATGATAAGTATCTTTTTCAATTTCAGAAGGGGTGGGGGTAGTATCGAGGTCCTCTATGCTTGGTGTCCCCGAGCTCGAGGAGAGCTCTTCAACAGGGGGGGTCGGAGGTTTAGCAGGGTTTGCAGAGGAAGACCTGGTGTCAGACATCCCTGACATCCGAGAAAATAAAAGAAAGAGGGGGAAGTCAGTCTATAGCCAATTCCTGAAACTAAGCTTGTGAGTTCTAAATGCCTAATAACATCGATCAAGCCATAATCTCTCCCTAGCAGCACAAAACCAAAACACAAAACAAAAGGGGAGAAAAAAAGAACAAAAGGAACATGATTTGCAACACATGGAAAGCAATAGCAAAAAGGTCGCTCAGAAAACTTACTTGTTTCTTTTAGAAGGGTTGTAGATTACTCGGAGCGGTATGGTCGTTCTGAGGATTCACTGGTCTCAGCTAAAAGAGAAGAGTTCTTGTGGATTGGGGAGATCGAAGAGTTCGTGAAAGAATGCAACAATGTTTACTCCGTTTTATTATAGTCTGATCGGTGCACTTGTGGCCGTTGGATTGAACGAAAGCATCAGATTTACACCACGTGTCGCTTTTGAAATGATCTTTCAGAATTAGATGGACGGCTGAGATTAGACGTCTTTTTAACTGACCATAACGGTCGGATTGTTTTGCTTTTGGCGGGAGCACGACAGATGATTGACAAGTGGCAGGCTCCCGTCAAACCCTAGAAGTGATCCGATGGGTATTTAAGAGGATGTGACGGTTGCACGTCTCGAGGGGCAAAATTACAGAAGGACAATAAGGGGATTTCACCTCGATAGGAAGAAAGTCAGACCGAACACCTGAGTCAGACCGATCAGGATGTAAATGTGGGTCGACGAAATTTCTCATTCAGAAGATCGACTATCAGTTCATCAACTGTACCACTCTTATATAGTTCCCGGCACCAACTTGTAGGACTCATTGGAACCGAGAACTAGGGGACAGATGTTGATGGTGTTTTCAGGTCCTATGTTATTTAAAGAGCACAGCGGGGGTAAAAAAGGTAATTCCCTTCTTGATCGAAGATCATTAATGCCGACCCGACCACATGAGTGTTATAAAGCCAACAGGTAGAGACCGGACACTTGATGATAAGTGACCGACCACTTTGGTTCGGATGACCGAGCATTATCAGATCGGTAGCAGCATTCTCAGCTCAAAGGACCATCATGACCGACCTCATGAAGACCGAGCATATGGCGAGATGTGCTCCAGAAGATAAGGCATCCTATTTTTTCGGACAAGATAATAAGTTATCCTATTTTCATTGGGAAAGGTTGATGAGTCAGTATCATAATAGGATATGGGAAGTGAATGTAGTTTTAAATTAGCAATCCTTATGAAAGAATGAGATTAATTCGACTAGGAAACCCTTGTAAAAGAAGGAGTCTGACTTCTGCACTATTTTAAATAGGAGGGTAGAGTATGCTTATGAGGATGAGAATCAATATTAAGATCATTCCAATCAGACTTGTAAACACAAGAGATATCAAGAAGTATCTCGGTAATAAAGTATCGTTTGTCTTGTGCCCGTGGACGTAGGTGGGATCTGATCTACCGAACCACGTTAAGTCTCCTTGTTGATTGGTGTATTTATCTGTCTTTTGATAAATTTGCTTTTGGTTTCCCCTTAACCGAACAAATTCACAGTTGGAGGAGGATTGTCTCGGGAGTAAAAAACCCTTATTGCCCCTGAGACCAAAATCCGCCGTCAATTATTATTAAATATTATTTATATGATTATAGTATCAATGTTTAATTTATTATTAAAAAAAATACAAATGAAATTGGCATACTGTTCTATTGGTTTGTTTGCATTTGTAATGCAATAAAATATAACCAAAACATAAATTCAAATTTATATTTCAAATTCTCTCATTACATATCAAAATTCATTAATACATAAATTCATCTCAAATACTTGAATAAACTAAACACTCTACTCAAAGAACTAAATATCTCTGACACTTATCATTTTTGGCATAATGTCATAATTAGAGGGTAAAAATCATGCTTTAAAACTTCTTCTTCATCTAGCTCCACGATTTTATAGGTGCTATTTCCACGACTCTTCTTTTATTATGAACCTGCATCCACCACATTGCGGCACCACTCTGTCATTTTAGAACACTAATTTAACCCATTTACTAATAGTGATCTCGAAGAAATTCTCAACACTGTCTAGCCATTCCAGGAACTCTTCTACATCCAAAAAAACCCTTAAAAATAGACAACTCAACATTTACTCTAATGCGAACTATAACATAAACAAAATGATTTATTTAGATTTGATTTGAAAACCCAAAAATAAAATATTTCTTTTATTGTATTCAACGAATAACAAAAAGAATAACTATTTACATTCCTATGATGATATAGAATTAAAATCAAAGTGTCATTTCCTATTATTTTTTCATTTTTTTCCCCTTTTTATTACTTTACTGGAAAAAAGGAAAAATAGAACTAGGGATTTTTTCTTATTTTTGTATTATGACTGAAGTTATTTTATCAAGCCATATCTATCGAAATTCGTCCAACAAAAGATTTTTTATTATTATGAATTTTTTAATTATTAAATGTAGTTATTTAAACGAAATAACTCCACATTTCCTAATTGCATTAGGACTCTCGACAAGACATCAGCGTTCTATTTCGACATTTTAATCTGCCTATGATGGATCCTTATTGTAGAATCCTCTCAGCCATTGGGCCATGAGCTACATTCTCACCGGCATCTTTAATTCTGATTTCGATTGCGGTTAAGACCTAATCCAATTCTAAGCCAACCCTTAAATATTAATATCATCAAACTCAGGTTATTGAGCAATGTCTCTCACAGCGGCCGCAGCAACTTCTGCTGCCATAGCCCTCATACTCAGTAGGACTGTTGTCTCCATCTTGATCATCTCTTGTTGCCATATTCAGGAAAAGAACTTGGCTATGATGCCAATTGACAAGGCGGAAAACGTCAAGAATAACAAAATTTCCGAATATTAATTTGATAAAATAAAATATGATCACAAGTTAGGGTTTTGATATTTTTTTTTAATACTAAAATCATAATAAGACGAAATTATCAAAAGAGTAATTAGAATTATGAAAGAATCTCTAAAATAGAAAAGAAAATTATATTTGGGGACCAAAATTTTTCTTACCATAAGCGTATAATCTCCCTAACCCCCCATGAAAAATGAGGACCAAATTATAGACATCACTTCCTTACAATAAATCATTAATAAATTATTCAAAACTCATTGACAAATATGGAGGGAAAGAAAAGTTTACAACATATGCTAAATCAATTTTCATAGCCTAAAATTTTTTACCTCAAGTCACAATATTAATTAAAAATTAAAAAAAAAAAAAAGATTATCTCGACAACCATAATTTTAAAGAATGCTATTAATTTGACATTGCCATTAATTTCAAATCTTTATAGTATATTTAAATATATAATATATAAAGACAAATATATAAACATAGTCTTTAATCTATATGCGGTCCTTTCAAATCTTATAAATTTTTATAATATAAATATTTTAAAATCTAATAAGTAAAAAATCATGATTAAAACACTACAAAAATTATACCATTTAGCGTCGAAATACATCGACGCCAAAAGTCATAGTTTCGACGCAAAATATATTAGCGTCGAAATAATTAGACGCAAAAATTGGACTCCGAAATGTCGACGAGAATAACTTTTAGCGTCGAAATAAATAAATGCGACGCTAAAAACTATATTTTGCGTCCAATTTATTTCGACTCTAAACTAAATTTTCTGACGCTATAGGTTATATTTGGCGACGAAATAATTTGACGCTTAAAGTTTGACTTTTAGCGTCGACACCTTTCGACGCTAGAGTATATTAAAAAAGTAATATCTGTATACTTACAGCGGCGATTTTTTTGTTACTATTAGCGTCAAAATTTTCGACGCCAAAAGTCAAACTTTTAGCGTCAATTATTTCGACGAAAATAGTTAAAAAAATTATTAATTTACTTCTTTTGGTCTAAAATAATTTATTTAATATTTAATTTAATTGAAAAAAATTCTGATTAATAACAGAATTACGAAAATATTATAATATTATATATTGAAATTTTTTTGGAAAAAAAATATTATATTAAAACTATTTGTTCAAAATATTTATACAAAACCAAATATAAAATTTATTGATGCTGTGATGGGGACACTCGAGCCCGATGCACCCTGACTGATTGAGGCCTCCAACATCTGACGGAAATGGAGCATTTGCTGTTCTAACTGCTCCATCTTCTTCTTGTTGGTTTTATTCTAGGTCCCAAGATCATCAAACAAGCATGAAGTGTGAAATACATATCAAAGGAGTTGCGGAATACTCACATCGATCGGTTGTGCGACGAAACGACGAACAAAATCATTTTTCCCATTGGAATTCGTCCTTGGCAGTGAGCAGTCCACTGGTTCAAGTTTTCAGATTTTGCTTCATCATTTGAGTTTCGAATCTTCGTTAACGATTCCCGGCTCATGGGTAAACTTCCCTATCACCTTCGCATATCTCGTAGTGTGCTAGCACTTGCGGTTTTTGCCACAAAAACCCAACTCTATGCTTCCCTTTGCTCGGTGTCTTGACAGAAAACAGTGAGCTGTTATGCCCCTTGGGCGTGACATTGAGAGAGATGAGAGGAAGAGAGAAATTGTGTATTAGTTGTTGAAAAAGTGTAATCATTTTCTTATATATTTTCCAAAAATAAAACAAATGATTTACCAAATATTTGGCTTTCAAAAAGTCAAATAAATTGAATCCAACAACCTTGAGTGTTCCACACTCTAACACATCAACATCCATCAAGTGGTCAAGTCACTCAATCAATCAAGTTGTCAAGTCACATCACTCAAAGTGACAAGTGATTTGACGCTTGAAACGACTAGCGATTTGACGCTTGATGCGACTAATGATTTGACGCTTGATGTGACTTGCGTGCCGCACTCGAATTCGAAATGCGAATGCGCTCGCAATCACTTTCGGGCTCGGGTTCGCTAATTCCTAATTAGCGAATTTTCCGTTGCGTCGTAATTAAATGATTACGCCTAGCAATTTCACTATTCACGTCGCTAACGAATTAATTCTAAATTAATTCGTTCGCCCGAATTAAAATCTAATTTTAATTCCGCGTCGAAATCCAATTTGTTTAATATATCGAATATATTAACTTTACCGATTAATTCCAAACTAATCGTTTTCTCTCTATAGACGATATTTTATCCCAGATAAAATATCTCCGTAATTAATCCCAGATTAATTTTCTCTCTCATCGAATTAATCCCAGATTAATTTAGAGTGCGAGTTATACGTCATCGGTGAATCTTTGGGAAGCGACCCATGAGATCCCCAGATATGTTGGCAGTAAATCGGTCGTCGGACTATCCGAATACGTAAGTACCAAGTACTACGTTTTACCGATTTACAAGACAATGTTGGCTTCTAGCAAAGTGCCATGCCTACCCAATTCTCCGGAAATATCCTTACAGGAATAAAGGATCTATATCAGGCGTAGTATATACATCATATAGTGCATGTCGATCCAGTATCGGACTATCACGTGCTAGGCCTGGGGCTGGAGTTGTGTCTGCCCCGTACGAAGCACTTGTCGGATGTCTGGTAACTAGTCTCTATAATCGGATATACATGACCTAATCATAATATCGCGATTGGCCGCGCAGCACTTAAGAGCACTAATACCGTATCCTGCGTGACATCATCTCCACTATGACTGGAGTGATACTTCCGTCTTGACATCACACCCAATACTCTACGATTCTCCATATACCCAGCATTGGCGTACACAGAACCTGTTACAGCCCTGGACGACCTCAACTAAAGTATATTGATTGTCGTAAGCATTAGCGGTGCAAGTCTCAGGTTAAGACCAAATACACCTACCCTAATGTCGGACTCCCATAGACACATAGTCATACTACCAATGGGATTCCGAGGGGGTCTATCCAGAGCGAAGCTGTTTCCCGTACCATCGGTGTGAAACACAACCTCCTATTACACTTGCATGAGTATCCAATACCCAAATATATGAGAACTATGTCGTTGTGCCCTCACAACGCGCACAAGTGCAATACTAGTCTTTTACGTATTTATCGATGTCCAATCTCGATAATACTCTGACTAGGGATATTTAATGATTTATCCTACGTGGACTGATACTGTCTCATATCATTCTCCGTCCAGGAACAAATCATAGGACCTCTCATCATTTATACATCTAAGGTGATCTAATCACAAATGATAAGAGTGCAATCTCCTTTGTCACATAGTTAATTTGTACAACAACACCATGATCTGTACAAATAGTGACGCTATGGGTCATAATTATCCAACAATCTCCCACTTGGCCTATAGCCAGTCACTCGAGTGTCCTACACCCGAACTATGTACGGTTGGCTCAAACTGCTGAGAAAAGCTTTCGTCAGCGGATTTGCATGATTATCGTCTGATTCAATTTATTCGATCATCACATCGCCACGATGTATGATCCGAACGAATCAGATGAGTATCGAAGTATATATCTGGATCGTTGATGAGACCATTAATTCTTTAGCCTGTGCTGACGCCTAGCTCAGCCGCTAACAGAACTATATCTAATCTAATTAGATTTATTATCGACCCAAATGGCTTCTATTGCTGCTTCAGCTGCAGCAATAATCCGCATTTGTTGTTTATTCGGCAACAGTATCTTGCTTGGAAGATTTCCAGCTCACTGTTCCGTTATTCAAACTTTATAATACCATTTGCGACTTATAGTCGTCTTTATCGGTTTGGAAACTTGCTACAGTGATCCCAGTCACTTCAAGTTCTCCATCTCCACAGATTAAGACAGCATCCTTAGTTCTCTAAGATACTAACGGTTGTTCTTAACTTCAATCCAGTGACTATCACTCGGATTGGCCTGTTTGTGAATCCATATGCTCAAAGCGTATGAGACACCAGGTCACGTACATTTTTCATTGTACGAGTTTGCAGAGTTTTAACAACTTAATCTATCCCAGTAGATCTTTATTCCTAGAATAAAGGTTGTTACTCCTGAGAATTCTACGGAGAATTTTCTCGAAAGCCAAGCTTTCGCCGATTATTTTATATGGGAATATCATTTCCAAGAAATGACAAACATTATCATTATTTTAGGACATTCATTGTCAGTGCTCCCACTAACCTCCTTATATACACAAGAATTATTTTCGTTTTGAATCAAATCATACACTATTATGATTACATCAAAAACGTCAGTTCCAAGAACCTAATGTTTGCTTCAATCCAAACATGGATCGTATAACCCGCAAACCTTGTTTGCTGGTTTTAGTACGACAAAATCGTCAAGATGTTATAAACATCCTCCAAAAGGTTTCCGTTTAAGGAAAGCGATTTTGACCTTTAACGACACATTTCATAAATGAAACGTGCAGCTTCAGCAAACATTATCCAAATGGATTTCCGTGGCAACAAGTAAAAGGTTGAACCATAATCAACACAATGTTGATAATGATACCTTTTCGTCACAAGCCTAGCTTTGTACGTTGGTATGTTGCCTTCCATGTATGTCTTCCTTGAAGACTTATACAGTACCAATAGGCACAATGCCTTACGGTACATCAACTATTATCCAAACATAGTTGTTATACATGGAATCCATTTCGGACTCATGGCACTTTGCCATAAATGGAGTCGATACCTTGTATCACTTTCTCAAACGTATTCGGTTGGTATACCTCAACAAGATTGACATCTTTATGAGGTGAGATCAGAAACCCATACCCAGGTGTTTTCTGATTCTCTCCGATCTACCGGTTCTTGTGTATTCGAAGATTAATGGTACAGTTTCATCCTTGATGAACTGTTTGTGTTCCATTAAAGACTTCGTGCCTTGAACAGTATCACTCCGATTTTCATTGAGTTATACCATCCTCCCACTTACCACTGCATATCGGTAATCCTCTAAGAAAGACCGCATGGCGAGCAATAATTACAATTGTTCTCTAGTGAGATGTATAAGTACTATACTTATTGTTTTCCCCTAGGATAACCTATAATTTGGCACTTATCCAATTTGAGTTCTGGTTTGGTATCATCCAAACGTATGCCTTGCATTCCCAAATCTTCAGGAGTGTGAAACCCTGTTTCTTTCCCGTTCATATCCAATATGAATTCTGTCAAACAGATTTTTATGGAACCTTATTCTAAATAAGTTTTGCACTGTTAATGCATATCCGTTGAAGGAAAGTGGCAGCTCAGAGCGACTCATGATAAACCTTATCATGTCCAACAAAATTCGGTTTCTCCGTTCGGACACACCGTCAATTGACGTGTTCGGGAGGAGTCCTCATTTGAAAGAATACTATACTCTTTCAAGTATATGTGAAACTTATTGCTTAAGTATTTTCCATTACGGTCTTACCGTGACGATATAATACTATAGCCGATCTGTTTGTCTATTTCATGTCGAAACTTTAAAAGTTTCCGATTTGTGTTCTTCAAAAGAAACACATAACCATAACGTGATGCCACATCCGTTAAGGTCACGAAATATTCAAATTCACATCTAGCATTGCTAGATATGGGCCCACTTACTTCACTATGAATAGGGCTAACAGATCGGTGGCACTATCACTATTACCAAGTAAATAGTATTTTAGGTACTTTACCTAATAAACTAGATTCGTAGACTTTATTTGAATAGTCAAATCAGTCCTAGTACCCACTCTTCAAAAGTGTGGATATACGACTCTTGTTTAATTGTGTCCCAGACAACAATGCCACAAATAAGTCTCTTCTGATCAAATCAGTATGAGCTATTAGTTTGTCATATTATATTTGAGATTTTGCTTATATTCAAAATATAAATACTGTTATTCACATCTAATGTGTTTATCTCAATGTCATCTTTATATAATGAAACACTTTAGTGTTCTAGAATATAAAGGTTTATCCGCAACGGATTAAACACTGATATAGAGATAATGATCCTAGTCAAACTAGTTACTATATAACAGTTTCCTAATATAGGTACACACCCGAAGGGTAGTTCCTAAACTTAGGTATCTACGGTCGAAACAGCGACTTTCGTCCCGTTTCCGATTCGCAGATGAATCTGAGCTCGAAGTCAGTATCCTACTCACAGCAGATTCTGAACATCAATACATATATTTTATGTACCACACTAAGTATTTAAAATCCAATTTCGATACTAGTAATGGACATAATTTTGACAAATATTTTAAAGTCAGAGCCTTGCCCTTTCTTTAATTCCTTCGTGTCTGCCATATCCAAAACGGCAGTCACTTTAGGATATGTCCTTTATCTTCCCAGAAGATAATAATGATTTTGCCTTTACCCTTTCAATATTTCAGAAGCCTTTGGCCAAGCCTTGGGTTTCTAGAATATTGAAGTAAAGTGCGCCTTGCGCTACTTACCTAATTGCAAAGTTCGACTTTATCTCCTTGAGATTTGTCAATAACTCTCCAAGAGTTATTAATTGCAATTTTAATACTTCTTAAATCTAAACATAGATTTAAGATAAGTATATCAGATTAAGCATTAAAGTCATCATCACATAAATCTTCCAAAGATTATGCTCTACTATTTGCTTAATTCTGGGCTTAGGCATAATAGGTTATTTTATCAAATAAAGTAACTTATTATTTATTTCCAGGACCATCCTGAAATTTAATTCCCAATTTGAAAATTAAACCATTTAAATATTTAATCCAAGATTATATTTAAATGTCCAATCTTTCAATGTTTCTTGATTTCAATAGTCCAACTATTTAATCAATTATTTCAGGTACTATTTATTATAATGATTATTATAGTCCAACTATACAATCAAATATAATTTAAATTAATTAACTTCAATTACATTGATTACTATAATCCAATTATAAAATCAACTGTAAATTGAAATCAATTATTCAAATATATTGATTACTATAATCCAATTATATAATCAAATATAATACAGTCCAACTGCTTATTAAAACAACAATTTAAATATTCCAACTAACATTTAATTTATATTGACGAATGATATTTGTATGAGCGCGTATGGTGAGTAATTGAACGAATATTGCAAATTCAATTCTGACCTCCCACTATTTTTCGGCGAGCCTCTAACCCTCTGTCGAGTACTCGGGAAACCGTGTTTCCTAGTGGGCTAGGATCCCGTTAAATATCACACAATCTTGACTTTGGCCAACAAATTGTATGATAATTAACTAGGTAGATCTCTTGGATCCAATCCAATTCCTAGATCCAGTAGGTGGATATCCAAATCCTAAACATATATCTTATATATGCCAATACATCCAATGTATTACCTAACCTTTTTCCTCTGAATCAACTAAGCCTTGGCTTTGGCACAACAAACCTAGTGATCCCAGTCAAGCGCGACCCATTGACCATGGAAAGCTTCGTAATCAATGTCCAGTGACAAGAAGTGGTCTTGACTTTGGCCAACAAACCACAACTTGGACAAGACACCGATATGGAACAAAACTCTCGTGATTCAAACACATCTTCGACGGACAAAGGCCTTGACTTTGGCCAACAAACCAATGCCGTCTCGGATCTTGAGTGAGAATCACTCAATGGAAGGAAAGACGCTTAATATTGAGCGAGGTTTTTCGTGTGCAAATTGGCTACCAATTTATTATCTTTGTTAAGGTCTCATCATCATACACCCTTAAACATGCATTCTAAATACATAATAAAGCGCATATAATAAAATAATAATGATATGCGGATGGATATTTTACATTGATCCTAGATCAAATCTCTCCCTTTTTCTCTCAAGCTAGCACTTGTATTACTTCTACCCGTTACACTACACTTCTAAAGAAACCTCATTTACATTGAGGGGAATAGGTGAGAAGAGAATACAAAGAGAATAGAGGTGATAAGGCTGGACACGCAGGTCCAATTTAATAAATCAAATTTATTACAACAATTTTCAAAATTGCCCCCCCGACTAATATCCATCCGATATACATTATTCATTCATCACAACCATGTATTCACACAAGCATGTTATCAATCAATCTAATCACATTAATTAATCTAATAATTAGTGATCATCCAATGTTCAAACAACGATTTGATTTTGCGCGAGTCAAACTCGTTTTGCGAATAAGTACTCAAAGTACGAATTCTCGAATTAAATTAAACTACAACATTAAATCCAATTTAATATGTATTTAATACTAACTCACTATTTAACTCCAAATTAAATATTACACTTTATTAATAAACCTTTTACGACTTAAATTCCAAATTTAATCGTAACGCGTCTCAAAGACCGATTAACGTCCAACGTTAATTCAATTAAAGTCCAATGGGCTTTTAATTGATTTCTTAAGGCGTGGACTTTTGGTCAACTCGGGTCAAACAGAATAACCAAAATCCAATCCGGGAATTACCACCTACCCCATAACCCATAAATAAATTTAGGCCCATTAGGCCCAATTAAACTTTAAAGGTTCATTAAGTCACAATTGGGCTTAACGGAAGTGGTTTTTGGGCCCAATTGGATCCAATCCAATTTGCCTAAACCCAACTTTGTACAACAAAGCCCAATAAGCCCATTTACAACATAATAACCCAATCCAATTTAAAGGCCCAAATAATTAAATTACAAATTCCAAATTTCCAATTTAATTACCTAAAGTGTATATCATGATTAATCACCTAAATCATATTTTCTAAACATCAAATTAGTCCAATTAATCATGCTTTAACATCATCATTACATGTCAACACATTAATGAAAAATCTGTTGGTTTTTATTAAGGTCCCAAGATCAAACAAGACATGAAACAATTTGTGAACACATCAACGGAGGTAGCGGAATACTCACATCGATCGGTTGAGTCGATTTGAAGACGAATGAAGCCCAAAATGCCCACTGTTTTTGGCGCCACTGGTAGCAGTTCACTGCCCTCCAAATCTGAAATTTGAGCTGCGAAACGGAGCTCCAAGCTTCGTCGAACGGATCCCGGCTCATGGGTGAACCTCCTTACCACCTTCCCAAGACTCGTAAGTGTGCTAGCACTTGATTTCTCACCATGAAAAACCACTCTTGGCTTCCCTATTGCTCACGCCATTTTACTTCCAAAACCAGTGAGTATTTCTCACTTTGGGCGTGAGGAGAAGAGGAGAAATGAGAGAGAAAGAATTTTGTGTAATGGTTGGTGAAAAGCTTTTTCCAAAGGCTTTATATATTTCCAAGAAAATAAATAAAACCAATTACTTAATTGATTTAATTAAAATCAAAAGTAAAAGTTTTTCCCTCCAAACACTATTACACCAACTTACATCAACTATTCACATGTCACTTTAATAAAGTGATGTGATGTAAGTCAATCCATCAATCCATCAATCTATCAATCAATCACTCAAAGTGACTTTTGATTTGACTTGATGTGACGATTGATTGATTTGACGCTTGATGTGACTTGCGTCGCCGCACTCGAATTCGAAATACGAATGCGCTCGCATCATACTCGGGCTCGGGCTCGGGTTCGTTAATTCCAAATTAACGATTTTTCCGTCGCGTCGTAATAAATGATTACGCCTAGCGAATTCACTATTCACGTCGCTAACGAATTAATTCTAAATTAATTCGTTCGCCCGAATTAAAATCTAATTTTAATTCCGCGTCGAAATCTAATTTCGTTTAATATATCGAATATATTAATTTATTGATTAATTCCAAATTAATCGTTATCTCTCTCTAGACGATATTTTATCCTAGATAAAATATCTCCGTAATTAATCCTAGATTAATTTTCTCTCTCTCTTCTATATAATCCCAGATTATTCAAGAGTGCGAGTTGTGCGTCATCGGTGGATTATCGCGAAGCGACCCATGAGATCTCCGGATAAGTTGGCAGTAAATACGGTCGTCGGAGTATCCGAATCACGTACGTACCAAGTACTACGTTCTACCGATTTACGAGACAAGGTCGACTCCTAGCAAAGCACCAAGTCTACCCAATTCTCCGGACATATCCTTATAAGAATATTAAGATCTATATCAAGCGTAGTATACAATTGTATTGTGCATATCGGTCCAGTATCGGATAATCACGTGCTAGGGCTGGGGCTGGATAAGTGTCTACCCCGTCCGAAACATATCGGATGTCTGGTAACATAGTCTCTATAATCGGATATACATGACCTGGTCACAATATACCGATTGGTTGCGCAAACACTCAAGAGCACTAGTACCGTATCATGCGTGACATCAACTCCATATGACTGAAGTGACACTTCCGTCTTGACATCACACACCAATACTCTACTACGACTCTCTGATAAACCCAGAAGTGGTGTACTCAGAACCTGTTAAAGTTCCCTACACCAAAACCAAAGTTTATCGATTATCGTAAGTATTAGCGATGCAAGTCTCAGGTTAAGACTATACACACCTACCTTGATTTCGGCCTCCCATAGACACATAGTCATAATACCAATGGGATTCCGATGGGTCTATCCAGAGCGAAGCTGTTTCCCGTACCATCGGTGAAACCGACCTCTACCTATCCCACTTGCATAAGTATCCAACACTTATATATATGAGAACTATGCCGTTGTGCCCTCACAACGCACACAAGTGCAATACTAGCCTATTCCGCATTATCGATGTCCAGTCTCGATAATACTACGGCTAGGGATATTTAATGATTAATCCTTCGTGGACTGATACTGTCTCATATCATCTCAATCCAGGAACTAATCATATGGACCTCTCTTCATTTATATATCTATGGTGATCTAATCACAAATGATGAGAGTGCAATTTCCTTATTACATAGTTAATTTGCTACAACAACACAATGATCTGTGCAAATAGTGACGCTATGGGTCATATTATCCAACAATCTCCCACTTGGCACATAGCGAGTCACTCAAGTGTCCAACACCCGAACTATGTATGGTTCGCTCAAATTGCTGAGGAAAGGTTTTCGTCAGCGGATTTGTTTGATTATCGTTTGACGCGATTTATACGATCATCACATCGCCACGATGTATGATCCGAACGAATCAGATGATATAGAAGTATATATCTGGATCGTCTATGAGACCTTTAATTCCTTAGCTTGTGCTGACGCCTAGCTCAGCTGCTAAAAGAACTATATCTAATCTAATTAGATTTATTTCAATCCAAAAGACTTCTATTGCTGCCTCAGCTGTAGCAATAATCCGCGTTTGTTGTTTATTCAGCAACAGTTATCTTGCTTGGAAGATTTCCAGCTCACTGTCCCGTTATTCAAACTTTATAGTACCATAGTATTTAATCGTTTGGAAACTTGCTGCAGTGATCCCAGTCACTTCAAGTTCTCCTTCTCCATAGTAAAAGATAGCATCTTTAGTTCTCAGAGATACTAACAGATGTTCTTAACTTCAATCCAGTGACTATCACTTGGATTGACCCGATTGTGACTCCATATGCTCGAAGCGTATGAGACACCAATACAAGTACATTTTAAATGTACAATTTCCCAGAGAGTGTTAACAACTCCAATCTATCCCAGTAGATCTTTATTCCTTGAATAAAGGTTGTTACTCCCCCCAGAATTCTAACGGAGAATTTCTATTGAAAGAATATCTATGAAAACCAAGCTTTCACCAATTGTTTTATGGGAATTTCACTGTCAGTGCGCTCTCCCACTAACCTCCTTATATACACAAGAATTATTTCGTTTTGAGTTAAATCATAAACCATTATGATTATTTCAAAACGTCAGTTCCAAGAACCTTATGCTTGCTTCAATCCAAACATGGATTGAATAATCCGCAAACCTTGTTTGTCGGTTATACAAAATCGTCAGAATGTT
Organism: Zanthoxylum bungeanum; assembly: GCA_019454045.1. NCBI lineage: Eukaryota > Viridiplantae > Streptophyta > Magnoliopsida > Sapindales > Rutaceae > Zanthoxylum > Zanthoxylum bungeanum. Next base: position 18,847 of record SKCR01030617.1, read on the forward strand.
ATAAACATTCTCCAAAAGGTTTCCTTTTCAGGAAAGCGATTTTGATTTGTAACTGACATATTTCATAAATGAAATATACAGTTATCAACAAGCATCTTCAAAATGGATTTACCATGGCAACAGGTAAAAGGTTGAACCGTTATTAACACAATGTTGATAACGATACCTTTTTCGTCAAAAGCCTAGCATTGTACGTTGGTATGTTGCCATCCATGTATGTCTTCCTTGAAGAAGTTTAATGTACCAATAGGCACAATGCCTTGTGGTACAACTAGTATCCAAAACAGTTGTTATACATGGAATCCATTTCGGACTCATGGCACTTTGCCATAACAGGGAGCCGATACCTCGTATCACTTCCTCAAAACGTAGTCGGTGGATATACCTTCACAAGATTGACATCCTTATGAGGTTAGATCAGAAACCCATACCCTAGGTTGTTTTCTGACTCTATCCGATCTACGAAGTTCTTGTGTATTTGAAGATTAATGGTATAGATTCATCATTGATGAACTGTTTGTGTTCCATTAAGGACTTCGTGCCTAGAACAGTATTACTTACTACCCGATTTTCATCGAGTATCACTATCCTCCCACTGACCACTGCATATCGGTATTCCTCTCAGGAAAACCGCATGGTGAGCAACAATCATATTGTTCTCATGTGAAATTATAAGTACTATACTTAAGGTTTCCCTTAGGAAACCTATATTGGCACTTATCCAATTTGGGTCTTTTAGTTTGGTATCATCCAAACGTCATGCCTGGCATACCCAAATTATCAGGAATGAGAAACCCCGTTTCTTCCCTGTTCATATCCTATATGACATCTGTCAAACAGATTTTCATGGAACCTTATTCTAAATAAGTTTTGCACTGTTAATACATATCCTATTGAAGGAAACAATAGCTCAAAACGACTCGTGATAAACCTTATCATGTCCAACAAAATTCGGTTTTAGTTTGGACACACCGTCTAACTGACGTGTCTCGGGAGGAGTCCTCATATGAAAGAACACCGTACTCTTTCATATACATATGAAATTTACTGCTTAAGTATTTTCCAATACGGTCTTACCGTGGCGGCATAATACTATAGCCGATCTGTTTGTCTACTTCGTGTCGAAACCTCTAAAGTTTCTGATTTGTATTCTTCAAAAGAGACACAAAACCATAACGTGATGCTACATCTGTTAAGGTCACGAAATATTCATGTTCACATCTAGCCCAGCTAGATATGGGCCCACTTACTTCACCATGAATATGGCTAACAGATCGGTGGCACTTTTACTATTACAAAGTAAATAGTATTTTAGGTACCTTACCTAATAAACTAGATTCGCAGACCTTATTTGAATAGTCAAATCAGTCCTAGTACCCACTCTTAAAAGTGTGGATATACGAGTCTTCTTTAATTGTGTCCTAGACAACAATGCCACAAATAAGTCTCTATTGATCAAATCAATTTGAGCTATTTATTTGTCATTTTATATGTTTGAGATTTTTCTTTATATTCAAAATATAAATTCTTTTATTTACATCTAATGTATTTTTATCTCAGTATCATCTTTATATAATAAAACACTTAGTGTTCTATAACATAAAGGTTTTATCCACATGGATTAAACACTGATATAGAGATAATGTCTCTAGTCAAGCTAGTTACATTATAACAGTTCCTAATTTAAGTACATACCCAAAGGGTAGTTCCTAAACTTAGGTATCCACGGTCGAAACAGCGACTTTCGTCCCGTTTCCGATTCGCAGAGAATCTCGGTTTGAAGTCAGTATCCAGCTCATAGCGGATTCTGAACATCACACATATATTTATATACCATACATAGTATTTAAAATCCAATTTCAATACTAGTAGTGAACATAACTTTGACAATATTTTTAAAGTTAGAGCCTCGCCCTTTCTTTAATTCCTCTGTGTCTTCCATATCCAAATGGTAGTCGCTACGGGATATGTCAATTATCCTTTTCAATATTTCACAAACCTTTGGCCAAGCCTTGGGTTTCGGAATATCGAAACGATGTGCACCTTGTGCTACATGCCCAAATGCAAACTTTGACTTTTCTCCACTAGAATAGTCAATTAATTCTCCAAGAATTATTAATTGCAACTTTAATACTTTTAAATCTAAAGATAGATTTATTATAATAAGTATATTGATTAAGTAAGCGCTAAAGTCATCATCACATAAATCTTCCAAAGATTTTATGCTCTACTATTTGCTTAATTATGGGCTTAGATAACAAGTTATTTTATCCAATAAAGTAACCTATTATTAATTCCCAATGAAAATAAATCATTTAAAACATTTAATCCAAGGATTATATATTTTAAATATTCACTTTTCAATTCTTTCTTGATTTCAATAGTCCAACTATTTAATCAATTTTAATAAGGTACTATTTATTATAATGATTACAATAATCCAATTATTTAATCAACTATAATTTTAATATTGATTACTATAATCTAATTATAAAATCAACTATCATTTTAATTCAATTATATTGATTACTATAATCCAATTATAAAATCAACTATAATTGAATGAGTTTGTATATAGTCCAACTATATATATTTTTAAAACAACATAAAATATTAGTCCAACTAATACTTTTGATTATACGATGAGTAAAATATAAATGAGCGTGTTTAGCGAGTAATTGAACGATTGTTGCAAATTCAATACTTACCTCCCACTATTTTTCGTCGAGCCTCTAACCCTCTGTGGAGTACTCGGGAAACCGTGTTTCCTAGTGGGCTAGGATCCTATTAAATAATAACAACCTTGACTTTGGCCAACAAGCTGTATGCTATTTAACTAGGTAGATCTCACAGATCAATTGGATCCAATCCAATTCCTAGATCCGGTTAGGTGGACATCCAAGTCCTAAACATATTACTTATGCCAATGTATCTAATACATTTTCCTAACCTTGTCCTCCGAATCATCTAGGCCTTGGCTTTGGCACAACAAACCTAATGATTCCAGTTAAGCGGGACCCATTGACAATGAAAGTTTCGTAATCAATGTCGTTGGACAAGAAGTGATCTTGACTTTGGCCAACAAATCACAACTTGGACAAGACACCGATGTGGAACAAAACCCTCATGATTCAAATACATCCATAATTGACAAGGTCTTGACTTTGGCCAACAAACCAATGCCAATCGGATCTTGAACAAGAATCATTCAATGGAAGGATAATCGCTTAATATAGAACGAGGGTTTTTCGCGTGCAAATTGGCTACCAATTTAATTATCTTTGTTAAGGTCTCATCATCATACACCCTTAAACATGCATTCTAAATACATAATAAAGCGAGTATGAAAATAAATAATAATGATATGCGGATGGATACTTTACACATTGATCCTAGATCAAATCTCTCCCTTTCTCACTCAAGCTAGCACTAGTATTACTCTACTCTAACCTTACACTACACTTCTAAAGAAACCTCATATACATAGAGGGGAATAGGTGAGAAGAGAATACAAGAGAATATAGGTGATAAGGCTGGACACGTAGGTCCAATTTAATAAATCGAATTTATTACAACAATTTCTAAAATTGCCCACCCATCTAATATCCATCCGATATACATTATTCATTCAACACAACCACGTATTCACACACATAAGCATGCTATCAATCAATCTAATCAAATTAATTAATCTGATAATTAAGTGATCATCCAATGTTCAAACAACGATTTGATTTTGTTCGAGTCAAACTCGTTTTTGCGAATAAGTACTTAAAGTACGAATTCATGAATTAAATTAAACTACATCATTAAATCTATTTAACATGTATTTAATACTAATTCACTATTCAATTCCAATTAAATATTACACTTTTATTTAATAAACCTTTTACGATTTAATTCCAAATTTAATCGTAACGCGTCTCAAAGACCGATTAACATCCAACGTCAATTCAATTAAAGTCCAATGGGCTTTTAATTGATTTCTTATGGCGTGGACTTTTGGTCAACTCGGGTCAAACCGATAACCAAAGTCCAATCCGAGATTTACCCCATAAGCCCATAAATCAATCTTGGCCCATTAGGCCCATTGAACTTTAAAGGTTCATTAGTCGCATTTGGGCTTTATGGTTAAGGTTTTGGGCCCAATTGGATCCAATCCATTTGGCCTAAATCCAACTTGATAAAATCAAGCCTAATAGGCCCAAATACAACATTAGAAGCACAATTTCCAAAATAGGCCCAAATAATTAATTCAAAAATCCAATTTTCAAATTTAATTACCTAAAGTGCATTACATGATTAATCAACTAAATCAACTTTCCAAAAGACTAAATTAGTCCGATTAATCATTCTTAATTCATTATCACATGTCAAACACACAATATGAAAAATCAAACCCATTACATGCTTTAAAGCTCTCGGCCAAGGAGGGATTTTGTGTCCGATTTGGTTTGCTCCAATCGAACCTACAATCGACATCAAATCACCATCCAATTTGATTTCATACACATCAAATGTCACAAAATCAAAAATACCAAGTCATTAGGGCAATAAGCAATTCGGCCAACATTTTAAATTTAGGGATTTTTGTCCAATTCGAAATCCAATCCAATTCGATTCAAATTAACATCATCCTACATGATTCTAACTTCATCCAATGAATCAAAATCAAAATTCCAAGAATCCAAAATTCACCATACCATTCGGCCAACATCACAAATTTGGGCAAAATTGATCCAATCACATTTTCTTGAAATTGATCAAATCAATCATCAATTAACCATATATTAAGCATGCTCAAACATCCAATTTGTTAAATCATGCTCAAATACAAAATACCCAAATTTTAAGCCCTACATTTTCATGCTTGAACCTAAGCTCTTGATGCCATTGTTGGTTTTTATTAAGGTCCCAAGATCAAACAAGACATGAAAACATTGTGTGAACACATCAACAGGTAGCGGAATACTCACATCGATCGGTTGAGTCGATTTGAAGATGAATGAAGCCCAAAATGCCCACTGTTTTTGGCGCCACTGGTAGCAGTTCACTGCCCTCCAATCTGAAATTTGAGCTGCGAAACGGAGCTCCAAGCTTCGTCGAACGGATCCCGGCTCATGGGTGAACCTCTCTACTACACCTTCGCAAGACTCGTAAGTGTGCTAGCACTTGATTTCTCACCATGAAAAACCACTATTGGCTTCCCTATTGCTCATGGCCATTTTACTTCTTCCAAAACCAGTGAGTATTTCTCACTTTGGGCGTGAGGAGAAGAGGAGAAATGAGAGAGAAAGAATTTTGTGTAATGGTTTGGTGAAAAGTTTTCCAAAAGGCTTTATATATTTTTTCCAAGAAAAATAAATAAAACCAATTACTTAATTGATTTAATTAAAATCAAAAGTAAAAGTTTTTCCCTCCAAACACTATTACACCAACTTACACATCAACTATCACTCACATGTCACTTTAATAAAGTGATGTGATGTAAGTCAATCCATCAATCCATCATCAATCAATCAATCACTCAAAGTGACTTTTGATTTGACGCTTGATGTGACGATTGATTTGACGCTTGATGTGACTTGCGTCGCCGCACTCGAATTCGAAATACGAATGCGCTCGCACATCAACTCGGGCTCGGGTTCGTTAATTCCAAATTAACGATTTTTCCGTCGCGTCGTAATTAAATGATTACGCCTAGCGAATTCACTTTTACGTCGCTAACGAATTAATTCTAAATTAATTTGTTCGCCCGAATTAAAATCTATTTATTTCTGCGTCGAAATCTAATTTCGTTTAATATATCGAATATATTAATTTATTGATTAATTCCAAATTAATCGTTATCTCTCTCTAGACATATTTTATCCTAGATAAAATATCTCCGTAATTAATCCTAGATTAATTTTCTCTCTCTTTTCTATATAATCCCAGATTATTCAAGAGTGCGAGTTGTGCGTCATCGGTGGATTATCGCGAAGCGACCCATGAGATCTCCGGATAAGTTGGCAGTAAATACGGTCGTCGGAGTATCCGAATCACGTACGTACCAAGTACTACGTTCTACCGATTTACGAGACAAGGTCGACTCCTAGCAAAGCACCAAGTCTACCCAATTCTCCGGACATATCCTTATAAGAATATTAAGATCTATATCAAGCGTAGTATACAATTGTATTGTGCATATCGGTCCAGTATCGGATAATCACGTGCTAGGGCTGGGGCTGGATAAGTGTCTACCCCGTCCGAAGCACATATCGGATGTCTGGTAACATAGTCTCTATAATCGGATATACATGACCTGGTCACAATATCCCGATTGGTTGCGCAACACTCAAGAGCACTAGTACCGTATCCTGCGTGACATCAACTCCAATATGACTGAAGTGACACTTCCGTCTTGACATCACACAATATACTCTACGACTCTCTGATAAACCCAGAAGTGGTGTACTCAGAACCTGTTTAAAGTCCCCTACCACCAAAACCAAAGTTTTCGATTATCGTAAGTATTAGCGATGCAAGTCTCAGGTTAAACTATACATACCTACCTTGATTTCGGCCTCCCATAGACACATAGTCATAATACCAATGGGATTCCGAGGGGTCTATCCAGAGAGAAGCTGTTTCCCGTACCATCGGTGAAACACGACCTCCTATCGCACTTGCATAAGTATCCAACACTTATATATATGAGAACTATGTCGTTGTGCCCTCACAACGCAGACAAGTGCAATACTAGCCTATTTCGCATTATCGATGTCCAGTTTCGATAATACTACGGCTAGGGATATTTAATGATTAATCCTTCGTGGACTGATACTGTCTCATATCATCTCAATCCAGGAACTAATCATATGTACCTCTCTTCATTTATATATCTATGGTGATCTAATCACAAATGATGAGAGTGCAATTTCCTTATTACATAGTTAATTTGCTACAACAACACAATGATATGTGCAAATAGTGACGCTATGGGTCATATTATCCAACAAAATCAAACCCAATTACATGCTTAAAGTGTCTCGGCCAAGGAGAGACTTTTTATCCGATTCGAATTCAATCCAATTAATTTCACAATCGATATTAAGTCTCATCCCGAATGATTTCCACACATCAAATGAATTAAAAAATCAAAATTCCAAGACTATATTAGGGCATATCCAATTCGGCCAAGGTAAGAATTTGGGGATTTTTGTTCAATTCAAAATTCAATCCAATTAATTTCAAATTAACATTATCCAATATGATTTTAACTCATCCAATGAATCAAAATCAAAAAATCCAATTTCCAAAAGTTCTTATGCATTCGGCCAACATGAAATATTAGGGGATATTTGATCCAATCACAATTTCAACAAATTGATCCAATCAATCCTTAATTAAACATATATTAAGCATATCAAATCATCCAATTTCATCAAACATGCTCAAAATAAGTTTACCACCCAAATTTTAACCCTAAAAGTTTCATGTTTGAACCTAGGCTCTTGATGCCATTGTTGGTTTTATTATAGGTCCCAAGATCATCAAACAAGCATGAAAAAATGTGAAATACATATCAAAGGAGTTGCGGAATACTCACATCGATCGGTTTGTGCGACGAAACGACGAACAAAATCATTTTTCCCATTGGAATTCGGCCTTGGCAGTGAGCAGTCCACTGGTTCAAGTTTTCAGATTTTGCTTCATTATTTGAGCTTCGAATCTTCGTCAAACGATTCCCGGCTCATGGGTAAACTTCCCTATCACCTTCGCATATCTCGTAGTGTGCTAGCACTTGCGGTTTTGCCACAAAACCCCTACTCTATGCTTCCCTTTGCTCGGTTGTCTTGATAGAAAACAGTGAGCTGTTATGCCCCTTGGGCATGACATTGAGAGAGATGAGAGGAAGAGAGAAATTGTGTATTAGTTGTTGAAAAAAGTGTAATTCATTTTCTTATATATTTTCCAAAAATAAAACAAATGATTTACCAAATATTTGGCTTTCAAAAAGTCAAATAAATTGAATCCAACAACCTTGAGTGTTCCACACTCTAACATCAACATCCAGCAAGTGGTCAAGTCACTCAATCAATCAAGTTGTCAAGTCACATCACTCAAAGTGACAAGTGATTTGACGCTTGAAACGACTAGCGATTTGACGCTTGATGCGACTAATGATTTGACGCTTGATATGACTTGCGTGCCGCACTCGAATTCGAAATGCGAATGCGCTCGTAATCACTCTCGGGCTCGGGTTCGCTAATTCCTAATTAGCAAATTTTCCGTTGCGTCGTAATTAAATGATTACGCCTAGCGATTTCACTATTCATGTCGCTAACGAATTAATTCTAAATTAATTCGTTCGCCCGAATTAAAATCTAATTTTAATTCCGCGTCGAAATCCAATTTCGTTTAATATATCGAATATATTAACTTTACCGATTAATTCCAAACTAATCGTTTTCTCTCTATAGACAATATTTTATCCAAGATAAAATATCTCCGTAATTAATCCCAGATTAATTTTCTCTCTCATCGAATTAATCCCAGATTAATTTAGAGTGCGAGTTATACGTCATCGGTGAATCTTTGGGAAGCGACCCATGAGATCCCCAGATATGTTGGCAGTAAATCGGGTCGTCAGACTATCCGAATACGTAAGTACCAAGTACTACGTTTTACTGATTTACAAGACAAGGTTGGCTTCTAGCAAAGTGCCATGCCTACCCAATTCTCCGGAAATATCCTTACAGGAATAAAAGATCTATATCAGGCGTAGTATACATCATATAGTGCATGTCGATCCAGTATCGGACTATCACGTGCTAGGCCTGGGGCTGGAGTTGTGTCTGCCCCGTACGAAGCACTTGTCGGATGTCTGGTAACTAGTCTCTATAATCGGATATACATGACCTAATCATAATATCGCGATTGTCCGCTCAGCACTTAAGAGCACTAATACCGTATCCTGCGTGACATCATCTCCACTATGACTGGAGTGATACTTCCGTCTTGACATCACACCCAATACTCTACGATTCTCAATATACCCAGCATTGGCGTACACAGAACCTGTTACAGCCCTGGACGACCTCAACTAAACTATATTGATTGTCGTAAGCATTAGCGGTGCAAGTCTCAGGTTAAGACCAAATACACCTACCCTGATGTCGGACTCCCATAGACACATAGTCATAGGGGTGAGCATCGGTTCCGGGTTTACCCAGAACCGATTGGAACCGGACCGAAAATCCGGGTTTGGAACCGGAACCGGTTGTAACCGGTCCGGTTCGGTTCCAAATTTAAGGAACCGATTTTAACCGGTCCGGTTCCGGTTCCAGAATGATGGGAACCGGAACCGGACCATTTAACAGGAACCGGAACCGTATTTGAGACCCGTTATAATTACCCGAATTAGGAACCGATTTTGAGACCCGTTTATTGAGCAAGGGGTATGGGCCGTATGGCACAGCTGCAACATTATGTTTTACTGCATTTGCTTCTTTGTCTTTCTTTGATTCTTCTTTACCATCAATGCCAATGGCATTTCCTCTTTCTATTTGTTACAGCAAACTTGCCCCAGAAGCCCAAGATTTTTATTTACAAGCTAGATTTGCGCAAGCAATCTATGTCCTTTCCTTGTTTCTTTCTTTCTTTCTTTCTTTCTTTATACCCTCTCTCTTTTCTAATTTTCTTTTCTTTAATTAGTTGGGATCCATCATCCATTTGAATAAATATCAATTATCAAATGGGTTTCGTTTTATTTATGATCTAGTATTGTTTGTTATGTAAAATTGTTATAATAATGATGAAACTCAAATTACAGCTTACAAAAACCAAAATCACATTCTTCAATCTCACACTATATATCTAATGAAACTCAAATTACACATTTATTTATATCAACATTCAAAATAGGGTAATTCGGAACCGGACCGGAACCGAATTGGAATCGAATAACAGTGTACCCTATTTAATTGGGTAGGTTCCGGTTCCACTTAGTTAGGAACCGATTTTTTCCGGGTAGGTTCCGGTTCCATGCGGAACCGGAACCAAAACCTGTTTTGCTCACCCCTACATAGTCATACTACCAATGGGATTCCGATGGGGTCTATCCAGAGCGAAGCTGTTTCCCGTACCATCGGTGAAACCCAACCTCCGATTACACTTGCATGAGTATCCAATACCCAAATATATGAGAACTATACCGTTGTGCCCTCACAACGCGCACAAGTGCAATACTAGTCTTTTACGTATTTATCGATGTCCAATCTCGATAATACTCTGACTAGGGATATTTAATGATTTATCCTACGTGGACTGATACTGTCTCATATCATTCTCCGTCCAGGAACAAATCATAGGGACCTCTCTTCATTTATACATCTAAGGTGATCTAATCACAAATGATAAGAGTGAAATCTCCTTTGTCACATAGTTAATTTGTACAACAACACCATGATCTGTACAAATAGTGACGCTATGGGTCATAATTATCCAACAATCTCCCACTTGGCCTATAGCCAGTCACTCGAGTGTCCTACACCCGAACTATGTACGGTTGGCTTAAACTGCTGAGAAAACCTTTCCTCTGCGGATTTGCATGATTATCGTTTGATGCAATTTATTCGATCATCACATCGCCACGATGTATGATCCGAACGAATCAGATGAGTATCGAAGTATATATCTGGATCGTTGATGAGACCATTAATTCTTTAGCCTGTGCTGACGCCTAGCTCAGCCGCTAACAGAACTATATCTAATCTAATTGTAGACAACAGAACCTGGGCAACGCCGTTCCTAGGCTCGCGGCCTAGTTGGGAAGTATGAAATAACATGGAGTCGCCACCCGGTGTGAACCGGGAAAATGAGATTTAAGGCCGCACTCACCCCTCGCAAGGGAAGACCTCAAACCGTTGGGTTCGGAATGGTCCCTTACTTATGTCACTTGTAATGAAAGGATTTATATAATAATGTTAACCAGGCTTAAATAACATTTATTTCCAAAAATATCATGCTTCTAAATTCATATGCGTACATCAACAAGTTTATCACAACATGCAACATCACATGGCAATCTCATGAACATATTTCAATCCTATGATATGGAAAACTAAGAACAACATAATCATGCTTGAGTACTATCTCACGAACCTATTAAACCAAATAACATGCTAACAGCCTAATCATGCTTGAATACAATCCCGAGACACATAGAATGGATAAATGCAGGGATACAAATAATACGGTTGGCTAATAACACAAGAAAGATCAACCAAGAGGCGATTATGCATGAATATGATAAGACAGACTCAGTTCAGTGTGTGTGCTTCGTGTAGCGTTCGAAAACGCGTTCGAACGAAAATGAAACAGAATGCTCACGTTCGAGTAGCGTTGGTAAACGCGTTCGAACGGAAATGAAACAGAATGCTCGCGTTCGTATGGCATTTGTTAACGCGTTCGAACAAAAATGAAACAGAATACTCACGTTCGTATGGCGTTTGTTAACGCGTTCGAACGGAAATGAAACCTGATGCATGATAAGGCAAAATATATGCGCGTTCGAGTTGCGTTCGTAAACGCGTTCGAACGGAAACGGACCTGATGCATGAAATAGGATGCAATACATAAACACAAAATAAAGGGGCGCGGCGAATACAAGTATGCCGTAAAGGTGGTGGCCTTTCGGGGCTCTTGATCTCTCAAAGAGAGGACCTTTAGACCAACGTACTAAGCCCATGCGCGTCACATCACACATACAAAAATAGAACCAATCATATCAACCAAGTATGCCCGATTGAACACATCTTACATCCAATCTGAACACACATCAACCGGCGCGGCAAAGTATCGTGGTAACGGGTTTTAACCCCTCCCCATAAGGGATCTTTCATTCCACTTACTAAGCCCATGCGCTTGATTGAACCATGCATAAAAGATAAACTCAATAATATCAAACTAAGTATGCCCGATTGAACGTATCTCGCATCCAACCGAACACACATCAACCGGCGCGGCAAAGTAGTGTCACAAAGGTGGCCTTTTCGGCTCTTTGTCTCCCAAATGGATGACCTTTGGACTAACTCACTAAACCCATGCGCTTGATTGAATCATGCATAAATAAACAACATATTGAATTCAAGTAAAGAAAACTAAATAAACAAAAGCAATACAACGAAAGAGAGATGATGCCGTTTACTCAAGCGGTACATGGAGTTGTGGCCCGAGTACAGATCATATTACCGTCCATTCGGAATCGGCTATGAAATTTATGTCCGGGTTTCCATCCGATATACCGCGAGAGTTGACACATCTCTCATTCATCCAATACCCACAACATATTACATCTCATAATTCATGCATATTTATCTACTCAAAGACCACAACACGCATTCAACATTACAATCATACAAGCAATACCTAATAAATAGTGCGGAAAAGGAAAACAAGTGTGAAAGATACCCTCAGGTCTAACCTTTTAAGCTGTCTCTCGGACTCGCGTTCCACGAATATCGAAAAGGGGGTAAAGCTCCGCAACTTTTCTGGTTCACTGGTTCAGCGTCCTAGCTGACCGGCGTAAACACACACGTATAACGCAAGCGCACGTATCGTTCAGTAGTATAAAAATATCGATCCCACGAGGACTTAATTTCTACTGTTGTTATTAATTATTGATACTATTTATTTACAAATATCTAATTGAGGGAGAAGAGAATGATTGCTTGATTGATTTGGTTGATTGTAGATTTGCTAAATAATAAATAAATAAAAAGACAAAAGAAAATACTAAGGAAAATAACAAAAGACACAAAGATCTAGGGTTGTGAATCATTCTAATATCATTTAAAAGATGAAGTGGTTATTTTATGTTTGTGTAATAAATCAGTTTACTAACCTGGAACACTAAATTATGCAAAAGCCTTTTGTCGATGGTCAGACACAAATACCAGTTTAACCCAATTGAACCATATGTCTATGTCAACCAAATTATCTGGATTCATTAAGTGTAAGTTCCAATTATGGCTACCCCCGCCCGACAGGTATATTCTTATCCTGTAAGGAAATCTTTTAAAGGGTTATCTATCCTCAAGGAAGATCGTGGGCTATTAAGTCTAAGGCTGAAACCTAAAATCCCTATGTCTAGTTCATTTTAGATTTACCCATCAATCTTATTGGTGATCAGACAACAAGAAGCATTAAGCTTAAGATAATAAGTAAACCTTTAAATTACCCAAACTATAAAACAACCCCTTATAAACCGGTGATATTAGAATTCATCACAACCCCAGATAACTAACACATAACTAGGGCTAGTAACAACTTAAAAGTAAAAGACATAAAGTAAAAATACTGAAAAGTAAAAGACATAAAGTAAAAACTGAAAAGTAAAATAAAATAAAATGCTAAGGTAAAAGGAATTACTTTTACTACTACTAATTTAGATATCTCCCATAAAATAATATATAAACTTGTGATATTATTTTACCAACCGACCAATCTGGCGGTATCATGATTAAGTCAAATTAAGTCAAACCAGCCATATAGGCGGTAAAATTTGTCCATAATCCAGCCATAAAGGCGGTACCAAAATAAATTTACCAACCGACCAATCTGGCGGTATCCTTGATTAGTCAGGTTTAAAACAGATTAAATTGAATTGCCAACCGACCAATATAACGGTATCCTTATTAATCAGTATTTTAAATAGTGAATATATTATTTTTAAGGGAGATTAATCTAAATAGTAACAGTAAAAGAATTACCTTTCACCCTAGCTTGGAAAATTACCTCCTCATTACTGAAAAGTAAAAACTGAAAAATTAAAGAAAGAAAAGTACTGTGCGTAAAAGTAAATTGCGGAAAGTAAAAACTGAAAAGTAAAGAAAAGAAAGTGCGAAACTGAAAATTAATTACTGAAAACTAAAAAAAACAAACTAGATACAATCTTCTTATTTATTCATTAAGAATTTCAAAGAAAGTATGAATTTTACAAATGAAATGGCTTGGTATTTATAGGCAAAATTTGCCACCATCAAATCATCCATCAAATTCTCCACCAAATCCATTATTAATTTCTCCACTAATTACTCCACCAAATCCATAATTGCTCCACTAATTGCTTATCTTGTTTGGTGTTGATTTGATAATTTTTATAATTATTAATTAATTAATATTTTGCTTTGAAAATGATTGATAATGACTTTTAATAATTACACTCCACACACTTCTGGATGGTTCATCAATTTCGGTCATTAAATCATCAGAATTCGAAATATTTTCTCTTTCAAAGTTGTAGATCTTGAGTCTTCTTTAATCTGGGACTTGAATCAGCTCAATCCGATATCGGAGTAAAACGTTATGCCCAAAATACGACAGATGCGCAAAACTGGAATTTCCAAAACTGCACTTCGTCAAAAACGCCCTTTCAAGTTTCCAATCTCCAAAATTAATATATCAAGTCCAATAATTGCCCTTATTTGATCCACATTTCGTCCTAAATGATTTCATTGAGACCCGATATTATTTTATCTGCAAAATAAACTAAAACACATCAAAACGTTTATCAAACCCGAGAAACTAAACAAAATATTAAGTTAAAAGGGGCGGTAAATATTGATATATTTTCCGCTCATCACACCCCCAAACCTAACATTTTGCTAGTCCTCGAGCAAAACATAAAAAAAATAACATGAAAATAAAATTAACTAAGCCACTTTCGTAGGGATCACGTTGCATTTAGCGTATGCAACAAGCCTTTAACCCCTAGGTGTCCCTAGTGGACGAGTTGTAGTCTCGTGAGGGTTTACAGCAATGATACCCACAACATTTTACAAAAGTAAAAAGGTATTAAAACTAATGCACACAAAAGCAAAAAGACAAGCGAAAAGAGAATAAAGAAATTTAGTGACTAATCAGGTAAAAACTTTTACTCCAAGTTACTAGTTGTTTTGTTTTCATTCTAAATTACCGAATAAGTAAATTCTCCGATTATTTTTACCATTCTTCATATACACAGCCAACAAATATTAAACAACTCATTTTTGCCCACAACAGTCATAAGTGTAGTGATAAGATAAGAGAGTAATATTTTTGTCCTAAAGTTCTATCAGATTTCACATCTTTTTTGCAGCAATGGAATAATTTTTTCTGATTTTTTCTTTGATTTTTTTTTTTTTTTATATAACAATATCTTCCATCTATGTAGCGAGCTTTGGGTCGGTGGCTCCCAAACCAGTTGGTTTTAGGGCACCAGGTGTTAAGACACCCTACGGACTTAATTACTCAGACTTCAGATATAAATATATTTTTGCAGCATCTTTGATCCATGTAGCGAGTGTTGGGCCAGTGACTCCCAAACCAGTTGGTTTTAGGGCACTAGGTGTTAAACACCCTTACAGACTTAATAACTCGGATCTCGGACGTTTTTTTTTTTTATTTTTTTGATTTATTTTTTATTTTTTTTACTCCATTGCTTTTTTAAGATGCTTCTTCCAATTAAACTAGAGCACTGAATATTACAAACTTTTCAATTTTAGTTCATGTCTATGTTACCATGTATGTTGATAATATCTGTCAACTGAGCATATGAAGATTCATTTTAGTCAATTTTATGGAGAATTTACAAATTAAATAATTCAAAAGGAAATAAACAAAATTAACTTGTTTCGAAATAGGTTTGAGATACGTCTCAGGAGTGGATACTCCTACTCGGCTATCTCTTACTAATTTCACCCTTTTAGTCAAAATGAACTTAAAAATGCAAAATATTTTTGTAATTTTTTTTTTGAAAATTTTCAATTTTTTTTTTTCGAAAAATTTTGGACTAAAAATAAAAATAACACACAAACTAAAACAAGGTACTGATCAACTAATTCCCTCCCCCAAACCTAAATGAGACATTGTCCCCAATGTCTTAAACAGTAGAAGAAGAGTTAGAAAGATAATACCTGGTTAGCTGAAATTCTACAAGAAATTAAAGGTTAAGATCCAGATTAATTCGACGCCTCTTACCACGATCGTCTTCGAACCAATTTATCTTTGAAAGGATAGGGTCAACTTGTGGTTCATAGGCTATGAGTTGGTCTATTAGATCCGGAGCAGTTCTGGCAGTGAAGAGGAGTTCTTTCAAAGGTTTTGACACGAACCCATTTCTCCGAGCATCATCAAGAAACACACAAAGAAAATCATAAAATCCATCAATGTTGAGCAGTCCAAGCGGTTTCTGGTGTATGTTCAGGTTCGCCCAAGATAGTACTATAAATATTTCCTCCAATGTGCCCAAGCCACCTGGCAAAGCAATAAAAGCATCAGAACGGTTAATCATTTCTACCAGTCATTCAGACATACCTGGCACGATCAGTTCCTCTCCGTTTGATGAACCAATAAGATTTGCCTCTGCCAAAGGTTTTGGGATGATTCCCAAAACATGACTGCCTCCTTCCTGTACAGCCTTTGAAATGATCCCCATAAGTCCAAGATTTCCTCCGCCATATATTAAGTGCATATTCCTTGCAGCTAAGACTCGACCCAATTCTTGTGCTGCTTCTATGTATTGTGGCTTAATACCAACACTACTACCGCAAAACACACAAATGTTTTCAACTCGTCTTCTTGAAGTGGCTTCCATGTTTTATGTTTTTCTTTCTCAACTCTGGATGCCTTCAAAAGTGCAATGACGGGCTGAATTTATAGTATCTGAAAAGGGTGAATACAATAATATCACAAGTATCTTCCAGAGGACGATTGTTAGCTAAACAAACAAGAAATCGTGAAAGTCAAAAAGTCTGGATCCTGTCTACGAAAATAAAGATAATTACAACAGAAAAGCAAATCAAAGCAATAATTAAGGCAACGGAATTGTGTATGCAATACGCACTCGCTTAGTATAAATTCATTAGGATGTGTCTCAAGATTTCATTCCTTACTCAGCCATCTAATGAATTGTTTCTCTTCTTTGATTGCGAAACACAATTCCTTCTGTCTTAAAATGCTTCATTTGTGCCTTTCCCTACAAAAATAAAACACAAAATTAAAAATTTCACACAAAATATGAAAACAAATATTACAACAAATTGCATGGGTTGCCTCCCAGCTAGCGCTAAATTTTTCGTCTTCAGCCAGACGTGACTGAAATTCATCTGTTATGGAGGTTTCAATGTCGTTTTAGATGTCCGATCAAAAATAATCCCGTGAGCGTTGCTTTTGAAGGGTCTCTTCCAACGGTAAGGTGGCAAAAAGAGTTTTGTCCCATTCAGTGCTCGTGCTACCTTTTTGCTCATTGTTGTTCCAGTGGTTCCTGTAAAGAAAGAAAGAAAATCAGGAGGTCTTATATGGTGCTTGACTTGGAATGGAAATTCCATTCTGTCAAGCTTCTAGTTGATATCTTTAATTTGTACTCCCCAAAACAGCGATGTTTCTCCTGAATGCTCTGGATCTTTATTAAGGTCAGACATTTGCTCCTCCATTTGCTCTGTTTCTTGTTCCATATTTTCTTCACAGATGAATTTTAAAATTTCCATATTCAGCTCTTCATCTGTCATCTGTGAAATACATGTTTCAAAATTGTCAACCTGAGAATGAAAATAAATGTTAGATTTTAGGTCTTCATCCTCTGATATGACTGGAATGGATGGTTCAGATAGATCTTCTTCAAACATCATGGTAAAGCATGCTCCAAGATCTTCATTTTGAGGATTGAAAGTTTGATCCTACATTGTTGGTGCAGTTGGTACAAATAGATCAGCTTCATCCTCGTCAGAATCTGAATAATAAAAGTCAAATTGAGACTTTGCCGGTTCGGGTTCCTGAACTGATACCTCTGGTTGTTGATACTGCTCAGCTTCTTCCTCTGTTGAAGTGTCATTGTGAAATGATTGGTATTTGAAGGCTTCATCAGTGTCATCTGAAACTGGTTCTTGAGGTATGTAGTCCTGGTTTTCTGTGAATTGTCTCATTTGATCTGTCATCATTTGAAGGATTTCTGATTGTCTCTGAATTTGTGCATCTAATTGAGCTTCTCGTTCAACGAGCCAATCTTTGAGCATGTGAATCTTTGATGGTTCTGATTGTTGATGGAAATCATAGGTAGATGGTGGATAAGATGAAAAATATTGTTCTGTGAAATGTGATGGCTCATCATACCATAAAGGATCTTGATAGCTCTGCCACCCTAAACGGTATATACATTGATCGCTCTGGTGGTTACCATCACATATCATACATCTCCCCATCTCGTTCTGTTGAGCAAATGTGGTATTGCTTGGTTCTGGCATCCAGTGATAATTGTTGGATGGACAACAGGCCTCGAAAAAACCGGACTGTTGCTCCCAGATGTGGGGTGTATCTTCTTGTAAAGCTCGTAATCTTTCAATCTCCCAGTAGTGTTCCATTTTTTAATCACCTGAAAAAGAAAGAAATAAAAATTACAGATAAAAATAAAGAAAATTAGATACAAGTAAATTAGATAGCTTCAAAAATAACAACTCAAGAAATATAAGTCCCCGGCAACGGCGCCAAAAACTTGACCGGCGTAAACACACACGTATAACGCAAGCGCACGTATCGTTCAAGTAGTATAAAAATATCGATCCCACGAGGACTTAATTTCTACTGTTGTTATTAATTATTGATACTATTTATTTACAAATATCTAATTGAGGGAGAAGAGAATGATTGCTTGATTGATTTGGTTGATTGTAGATTTGCTAAATAAATAAATAAATAAAAAGACAAAAGAAAATACTAAGGAAAATAACAAAAGACACAAAGATCTAGGGTTGTGAATCATTCTAATATCATTTAAAAGATGAAGTGGTTATTTTATGTTTGTGTAATAAATCAGTTTACTAACCTAGAACACTAAATTATGCAAAAGCCTCTATCGATGGTCAGACACAAATACCCAGTTTAACCCAATTGAACCATATGTCTATGTCAACCAAATTATCTGGATTCATTAAGTGTAAGTTCCAATTATGGCTACCCCCGCCCGACAGGTATATTCCTATCCTGTAAGGAAATCTATTAAAAGGTTATCTATCCTCAAGGAAGATCATGGGCTATTAAGTCTAAGGCTGAAAACTAAAATCCCTATGTCTAGTTCATTTAGATTTACCACATCAATCTTATTGGTGATCAGACAACAAGAAGCATTAAGCTTAAGACTTAATAAGTAAACCTTTAAATTACCCAAACTATAAAACAACCCCTTATAAACCGGTGATATTAGAATTCATCACAACCCCAGATAACTAACACATAACTAGGGCTAGTAACAACTTAAAAGTAAAAGACATAAAGTAAAAATACTGAAAAGTAAAAGACATAAAGTAAAAACTGAAAAGTAAAATAAAATAAAATGCTAAGGTAAAAGGAATACTTTTACTACTACTAATTTAGATATCTCCATAAAATAATATATAAACTTGTGATAATATTTTACCAACCGACCAATCTGGCGGTATCATGATTAAGTCAAATTAAGTCCAACCAGCCATATAGGCGGTAAAATTTGTCTATAATCCAGCCATAAAGGCGGTACCAAAATAAATTTACCAACCGACCAATCTGGCGGTATCCTTGATTAGTCAGGTTTAAACCAAATTAAATTGAATTGCCAACCGACCAATATAGCGGTATCCTTTATTAATCAGTATTTTAAATAGTGAATATATTATTTTTAAGGGAGATTAATCTAAATAGTAACAGTAAAAGAATTACCTTTCACCCTAGCTTGGAAAATACCTCCTCATTACTGAAAAGTAAAAACTGAAAAATTAAAGAAAGAAAAGTACTGTGCGTAAAAGTAAATTGCGGAAAGTAAAAACTGAAAAGTAAAGAAAAGAAAGTGCGAAACTGAAAATTAATTACTGAAAACTAAAAATAAACAAACTAGATACAATCTTCTTATTTATTCATTAAGAATTTCAAAGAAGAAAGTATAAATTTTACAAATGAAATGGCTTGGTATTTATAGGCAAAATTTTGCCACCATCAAATCATCCATCAAATTCTCCACCAAATCCATTATTAATTTCTCCACTAATTACTCCACCAAATCCATAATTGCTCCACTAATTGCTTATCTTGTTTGGTGTTGATTTGATAATTTTATTAATTAATTATTAATTAATTAATATTTTGCTTTGGAAAATGATTGATAATGACTTTTAATAATTACACTCCACACACTTCTGGATGGTTCATCAATTTCGGTCATTAAATCATCAGAATTCGAAAATATTTTCTCATTCAAAGTTGTAGATCTTTGAGTCTTCTTTAATCTGGCACTTGAATCAGCTCAATCCGATATCGGAGTAAAACGTTATGCCCAAAATACGACAGATGCGCAAAACTGGAATTTCCAAAACTGCACTTCGTCAAAAACGCCCTTTCAAGTTTCCAATCTCCAAAATTAATATATCAAGTCCAATAATTGCCCTTATTTGATCCACATTTCGTCCTAAATGATTTCATTGAGACCCGATATTATTTTATCTGCAAAATAAAATAAAACACATCAAAACGTTTATCAAACCCGAGAAACTAAACAAAATATTAAGTTAAAGGGGCGGTAAATATTGATATATTTTCCGCTCATCACTAGCTCACTGCCTTGCTGTTTTGCTTGCGGTTCGAACTCCGTTCTGCTCCTATTCGGCCTCGGTCTTGCTGCTCACTGCACGGGCCACCAGTTTTAACGTTTTCAATGAGCTATTCCAAGTTTGTGTGGGTCCTTAGTGTAATTATGTGATTGTGTTTAAGATTATCTATGCCGTTTTTATGTTACTGTTTTTTAAGGATTTGGGCTGTTGTTAAGGTGATTGTTTCGGTGATGTGTGGGGGGTTTACGGAGGTGGTTTTCAGTGGTGGTTAGGGGCTGTATTGTGGTTGTATTAAGGGTTGTTTTGGTGTTTGTAGTTTCGGTGATGTGAGGGTGGTTACTTGTGGTGGATTTCAGTGGTGGTTAGGGGCTGTATTTGTTCTCTTTCTGTGTATGTGTGAAGTGTTTTCTTTTTCTCTTGTTTAGTCTTGGGTGGTAGAGAGAGTCTAGAGAGATTTCAAGAGAGTTTGGGTGTGAATTATCTGTGTCAAGCCCCCCCCCCCCCCAAGGCTTCGGTTGAGGGTTGTTTATATAGAAGATGGCTAGGGTTTCACCTTGTCTCACAAGGAAGAGATCTTGTTTCCAAATTAGGAGAGATGAGAAAGGTATACACAAGATTGAGGGGGGACAAAATATTTAAATTAGGAAGTTGTAATATTTAATTTGTGTTGGTTTAGGAATACAAATATTTTATATTGGTAATTATCTTATTAGATTAGGAAGTCAAATATATGATTGGCTTTAATTTGGTATGATTATATTTTTATTTAGTATATGATTTGTTTAATTTAGGCATGATTTTAGTTTAAGTTGGTAATTGTTTATTTTAATTGGTAAATGGTTTAAATGTTTTATTTTAATGTTTAATGTTTAATTTAATATTTATTTATTTAATTTGGGATGTGTTTTATGGGCTTTGGGGAGCTAAATGTGCTGGGCGTGAGGCTAGCAGCAAAACCAGAATTACCGACACCGTTCGAACGCTCCCTCGAACGCGACACGAACACCCGCAATCTGTTTTCCGTTCGAACGAAGTAGCGAACGCAGCACTAACGAAGACAGTGAGCTTTTTTATTCTGAATTTCCCCTTCCGATATCCGTTTCCCGCGGCTTCCGTGACTCAAAAGGTAGTTGTCTCCAAATGAGACTCCTCATCGGGTTTCACATGCGAAAATGCAATGCCTACAGTCGCCCCACTTGATGGGACTTGTGCAGTGTGTGGCTTTGAGCAATCCTATCAAAGTTATGCAATGCATTTTCACTTACCTGGCTCGCCAGCTGCCACTTGACTTACCATGTGTTGAGTTGATTTGGGTGGTGAGGTGCTGCGACCCCTGGTTCATTCCCGAACCGTGCTCTATTTTTAGAGCGCCATTTTCGGCATCTTTCGTGTACTGTATTGAAGTGAGGCTTTATTCCTCCGAGCTTTATTCCCGAACTGTTGAGATGAGGCTTTATTCCTCCAAGCTTTATTCCCGAACTGCTGACTGTGTAAAGATAGGGCTTTATTCCATGATTGTTTGGACTGTGGGCTTTATTCCCGAACTGTATTGAGATGAGGCTATATTCCCCTGTACTTTGTTCCCGAACTGTTGCGATGAGGCTTTATTCCTCCCGAGCTTTAATCTCAAACTGTTGAGATGAGGCTCTATTCCTCCCGAGCTTTGTTCTCGAACTGTTGAGATGAGGCTTTATTCCTCCCGAGCTTATTCCCGAACTGTACTGAATGTAGGCTTTCCTCCTGAACTGCATTGAGTGTGGGCTTTATTCCCGAACTGTTGAGATGAGGCTTTATTCCTCCCGAGCTTTATTCCCGAACTGTACCGACATGAGGCTTTCTTCCTCTTGAGCTTTGTTCTCAAACTTATACTGATATGAGGCTTTCTTCCTCCCGAGCTTTATTCTCAAACTGTATTGAATGCAGGCTTTTTCCTGAATTGAACTGAATGTGGGCTTTATTCCCGAACTGTTGAGATGAGGCTCTATTCCTCCGAGCTTTGTTCTCGAACTATTGAGATGAGCTTTATTCCTCCCGAGCTTTATTCCCGAACTGTACTGAATGTAGGCTTTCCTCCTGAACTGCACTGAGTGTGGGCTTTATTCCCGAACTGTTGAGATGAGGCTCTATTCCTCCCGAGCTTTATTCCGAACTGTACTGACATGAGGCTTTCTTCCCCTTGAGCTTTGTTCTCAAACTTATACTGATATGAGGCTTTCTTCCTCTGGGCTTTGTTCTTGAACTGTATTGAATGCAGGCTTTCTTCCTGGATTAAACTGAATGTAAGCTTTCTTCCTGAACTGTATTGAGTGTGGGCTTTATTCCCGAACTATACTGACATGAGGCTTTCTTCCCCTTGAGCTTTATTCTCAAACTTATACTGATATGAGGCTTTCTTACTCTGGGCTTTGTTCCCGAACTGTTGCGATGAGGCTTTATTCCTCCCGAGCTTTATTCCCGAACTGTACTGACATGAGGCTTTCTTCCCCTTGAGCTTTGTTCTCAAACTTATACTGATATGAGGCTTTCTTCCTCTGGGCTTTGTTCCCGAACTGTTGCGATGAGGCTTTATTCCTCCCGAGCTTTATTCCCGAACTGTACTGAATGTGGGCTTTATTCCCTATCTGAGCTGACTGTGGGCTTTGTTCCTCAATTGTGTTAGATGTGGGCTTTATTCCCTGATCTGATACTGATGTGGGCCTCGGCCCTAAACTGATACTGATATGGGCCTCGCCCTAACTGATACCGATATGGGCCTCGCCCTAAACTGATACCAATATGGACCTCGCCCCCAAACTGATACTGATATGGGCCTCGCCCCCAGACTGATACTGATGCTAATATTGATGCTTCTGACTGGCTTTCATTTGCCGCTTTCTTTCTTTAAAACCTGTGAACACAAAACAAACACAAAACACAAAAAGGAATGCAAAATATGTTACGAGTATGCATGCATGCGTGAATGAGTTTCCTATCCCGTTGGGTTAGGTCTTCTGTCAATTCCATTGATGACCATTCTTCTCTTGGGGAAAGTACCATTTCCACCTGTCTTCACTGATTTGTTCCAGGAACCCGTTTCTTTCCAAGTCTAACAGTCCCACTGTCTCCATTTCCCAATTCCTGAATGGCTAACTTATCTTTTCTGCTTGCTTCTTTGAGGATTCCCTACGTTCTGAGTATCACATTGCCAAGATTGAACACACTCATGTTGCAAGTTTGAAAGTAATAGCCTTAGGCAGATAAATGAAATGATCGCCTTTATTATTGTTGAGGAAACGTTCGAACAAAATCAATGTCTTTATTAAAAGTGCAAGATAAACTAGGAGAAACAACAATGCCTTCTTCTTCAGCCCATGGTTCTTCACCATCGTTATCCCTTATTCCTATGAAGCTGAGTGGTTGAGAGTTTGGAGGACAAGGGTTTCGGGTAGGCCAGAGTTGATCATGTAGTTGGGCAGGGGATTTCTGTGTGCGTTGGGTTGTTCTTTCTCTGGGTCGGGTATTGTATGGGCATCGATGAGATTTTGGATTTCATGTCTGAGGCGGGCGCAGTTGTCGTTGTCATGGCCTTTTTCTTGGTGGAAGTGACAGTATAGGTTTAAGTTCATGTGAGGTGGCACAGGATTTGGAATGGGCCTAGGTTCCAAAGGTTTTAAGAGTCCATGTGCCTTCAGCTTTTCGAATACCTTTGAAAGAGGCTTACCAAGGTTAGAAAATCGTTTGTTCTTAATGGCAGTGACTTCAGCAGTAGCAGGCATAGTCCCTGAATGTCCCCAACTATTCCTTCTGTTCTGTCCATAAAACTTTCTGTTCTCGGCTTCCTCCTCCTCAATATCCATAACTGTCTCCCTCAACTGTCGAAAATCAGTAATCATCGAAGTCATCCTCCTTAGCTTGCCATAAATTGAGGGCTTAGTACCCTTGATAATCATCTTAATCTGGTCCTTCTCTGAAGGCTGAGTCTGCATTTTCAAAAGTTGACCTCTCCAGCGGTCTACATACTCTTTGAAGCTCTTCTCCGGCTTCTGCTTAGTGTTCTCCAAATCTCGGAGTGACAAATCAATCTCCAAGTCCGTAACATACTGTTTTAGAAATGCATCTGCCAATTCCTTCCAATCTTCTTTAACTTTTTTCTCAAGGCTGTGATACCACACTACGGGTGCCCCATCGAGCGACATCCCGAACATTTTCTGTACCTGACGCTTCGATAAGCCCATTGCACTCATAACTGCAACATACTGGCAGAGATGGACCCTCGGATCCCCATTCCCGCTAAACTTGGCCATATCCGGCATCTTAAACTGCGCTGGCAACTGCTCCTCAAACTTCATTGTCTCATAATCTAGCAAATCTTCATTCTTACCCCTCATCTTGCGGGTAATGGATTCAACCTGATCCCTGAGTTTCTGTATCTCGGCCTGAGACCCAATCACTCTGTCTGTTGCATACTCTGCCATATCATCATCAAAAGCGGGGATATCATCCCCCAACCCAATCGGAGGCTCCTCGCGCCTTACATTCTCATAATTTCCCCCAGCACGGGGCACATCCATATTTGTCATGGCAGCAGTCAAGGCTTGCAACTGTTCAGTAATCCTGGCGAAGCCATTTTCCAACTGATCTATCCGGGATACCTCAGTATCTGATTCACTCATGTCTGTTCTCAGTATTTTGGTGAGTCTTCCCTTTTTCTAACCCAACGGGAATCTATGATGGCTTTCAAAATACAAGGGTTAACATGATGTATGTATGCATGGGGTGCGTGAGATGCATGTAACACATATAACATACTAAATCAACTAAAATTCTCAAACAAATCGGCCCGTTATCATTTTAGAATCTTTCGGGCTAACTGTCATAAGAGTGAACCCGTCCCAGTTTAAATGGCCCAACGAGTTCATGTCTTATGGCAAAGAGCCCAACTAAATCCAAATGATAATATTCCGAACACAATAATAAAATGGCTCATTGTTATTTAGAATCCTTTTGGCCCAATCGTCATAAGATGTGTTCTTGTCCCAGTTTAAATGGCCCAACAAGCCCATATCCCATGATAAATGGTCCAAATGGATCCAAAAAACGATGTTCCCAAACACAGGCATAAAAGATGATGCAAACATGACATAATAATTTTTTTCAAATTGGCCCATCAACATTTCAGAAGCTTTTGGCCTAATAGTCATAAGGTGCGAACTTGCCCCAGTTTAAGTGGCCCAGCAAGCCCGCATTTCTGACAATAGTCCAACTGCATCCAAATGAGGATGGTCCACAAGCACATATTCAAGGAAATAATTGTTACTTTAGCCAACCCGGTCTATAGGTGGGTTAGTAAGAGTATAGACAAAGGCTCTCACCGGCGAAGGATGGCCCACAACTAGGTCTCCCCACTCAAGGGTTCGAGCGACCAAGTGAGCGTACCCCCTTTTTATACACTGAGGTACGTGCCAATGAGCTATGGTGTGTGACGGACTGTCAAATGGATTTCCCGTTGTAGATCCCCCAGAGGGAAGGTGGAGCGAGGCTCACTTAAATACCCAAGCCTCTTAGGCTCTTATCGCTTGTTGTCAGGAATAAACAACAAGTCCTCCAAATTAGTCCATCACAATAGGCTACGAGTAAATGGCTATCTAGGTGCCTTCACAGCTTTTCCTTCTAGAAAGGTAGTGAATGAAGGAAGACACCAAACCATTACCTAACCTTAAAATGCCTTTGATTAAACCCTCACTTTATCCACTATAGACACGGTCAATTAAAGCATAAATCCAAACATCACAAGTCAATATTTCGGGGCCAATTCTCTATCCCCAGTGGAGTCGCCAGACTGTAGACAACAGAACCTGGGCGACGCCGTTCCTAGGCTCGCGGCCTAGTTGGGAAGTATGAAATAACATGGAGTCGCCACCCGGTGTGAACCGGGAAAATGAGATTTAAGGCCGCACTCACCCCTCGCAAGGGAAGACCTCAAACCGTTGGGTTCGGAATGGTCCCTTACTTATGTCACTTGTAATGAAAGGATTTATATAATAATTTAACCAGGCTTAAATAACATTTATTTCCAAAAATATCATGCTTCTAAATTCATATGCGTACATCAACAAGTTTATCACAACATGCAACATCACATGGCAATCTCATGAACATATTTCAATCCTATGATATGGAAAACTAAGAACAACATAATCATGCTTGAGTACTATCTCACGAACCTATTAACCAAATAACATGCTAACAGCCTAATCATGCTTGAATACAATCCCGAGAACACATAGAATGGATAAATGCAGGGATACAAATAATACGGTTGGCTATATAACACAAGAAAGATCAACCAAGAGGCGATTATGCATGAATATGATAAGACAGACTCAGTTCAGTGTGTGTGCGTTCGTGTAGCGTTCGTAAACGCGTTCGAACGAAAATGAAACAGAATGCTCACGTTCAAGTAGCGTTGGTAAACGCGTTCGAACGGAAATGAAACAGAATGCTCGCGTTCGTATGTCGTTTGTTAACGCGTTCGAACGGAAATGAAACAGAATACTCACGTTCGTATGGTGTTTGTTAACGCGTTCGAACGGAAATGAAACAGAATGCTCACGTTCGTATGGCGTTTGTTAACGCGTTCGAACAGAAATGAAACCTGATGCATGATAAGGCAAAATATATGCGCGTTCAAGTTGCATTCGTAAACGCGTTCGAACGGAAACGGACCTGATGCATGAAATAGGATGCAATACATAAACACAAAATAAAGGGGCGCGGCGAAGTATTGCCGTAAAGGTGGCCTTTCGGGGCTCTTGATCTCTCAAAGAGAAGACCTTTAGACCAACGTACTAAGCACATGCGCGTCACATCACACATACAAAAATAGAACCAATCATATCAACCAAGTATGCCCGATTGAACACATCTTACATCCAATCTGAACACACATCAACCGGCGCGGCAAAGTATCGTGGTAACGGGTTTTAACCCCACCCCATAAAGGATCTTTCATTCCATTTACTAAGCCCATGCGCTTGATTGAACCATGCATAAAAGATAAACTCAATAATATCAAACTAAGTATGCCCGATTGAACGTATCTCGCATCCAACCGAACACACATCAACCGGCGCGGCGAAGTAGTGTCACAAAGGTGGCCTTTTCGGCTCTTTGTCTCCCAAATGGAGGACCTTTGGACTAACTCACTAAACCAATGCGCTTGATTGAATCATGCATAAATAAAAAACATATTGAATTCAAGTAAAGAAAACTAAAAAAAAAAAGCAATACAACGAAAGAGAGATGGTGCCGTTTACTCAAGCGGTACGTGGAGTTGTGGCCCGAGTACAGATCATATTACCGTCCATTCGGAATCGGCTATGAAATTTATGTCCGGGTTTCCATCCGATATACCGCGAGAGTTGACACATCTCTCATTCATCCAATACCCACACATATTACATCTCATAATTCATGCATATTTATCTACTCAAAGACCAAACACGCATTCCAACATTACAATCATACAACCAATACTTAATAAATAGTGCGGAAAAGGAAAACAAGTGTGAAAGATACCCTCAGGTCTAACCTTTTAAGCTGTCTCTCGGACTCGCGTTCCACGAATATCGAAAAGGGGGTAAAGCTCCACAACTTTTCTGGTTCACTGGTTCAGCGTCCTAGCTCACTGCCTTGCTGTTTTGCTTGCGGTTCGAACTCCGTTCTGCTCCTATTCGGCCTCGGTCTTGCTGCTCACTGCACGGGCCACCTGTTTTAACGTTTTCAATGAGCTATTCCAAGTTTGTGTGGGTCCTTAGTGTAATTATGTGATTGTTTTTAAGATTATCTATGCCGTTTTTATGTTACTGTTTTTTAAGGATTTGGGCTGTTGTTAAGGTGATTGTTTCGGTGATGTGTGGGGGGGTTTACAGAGGTGGTTTTCAGTGGTGGTTAGGGGCTGTATTGTGGTTGTATTAAGGGTTGTTTTGGTGTTTGTAGTTTCGGTGATGTGAGGGTGGTTACTTGTGGTGGATTTCAGTGGTGGTTAGGGGCTGTATTTGTTCTCTTTCTGTGTATGTGTGAAGTGTTTTCTTTTTCTCTTGTTTTGTCTTGGGTGGTAGAGAGAGTCTAGAGAGATTTCAAGAGAGTTTGGGTGTGAATTATCTGTGTCAAGCCCCCCCCCCAAGGCTTCGGTTGAGGGTTGTTTATATAGAAGATGGCTAGGGTTTCACCTTGTCTCACAAGGAAGAGATCTTGTTTCCAAATTAGGAGAGATGAGAAAGGTATACACAAGATTGAGGGGGGACAAAATATTTTAAATTAGGAAGTTGTAATATTTAATTTGTGTTGGTTTAGGAATACAAATATTTTATATTGGTAATTATCTTATTAGATTAGGAAGTCAAATATATGATTGGCTTTAATTGGTTAGGATTGATTTTAATTTGGTATGATTATATTTTGATTTAGTATGTGATTTGTTTAATTTAGGCATGATTTTAGTTTAAGTTGGTAATTGTTTATTTTAATTGGTAAATGGTTTAAATGTTTTATTTAATGTTTAATATTTAATTTAATATTTATTTATTTAATTTGTGATGTGTTTTATGGGCTTTGGGGAGCTAAATGGGCTGGGCGTGAGGCTAGCAGCAAAACCAGAATTACCGACACCGTTCGAACGCTCCCTCGAACGCGACACGAACACCCGCAATCTGTTTTCCGTTCGAACGAAGTAGTGAACGCAGCACTAACGAAGACGGTGAGCTTGTTTATTCTGAATTTCCCCTTCCGATATCCATTTCCCCCGGCTTCCGTGATTCAAAAGGTAGTTGTCTCCAAATGAGACTCCTCATCGGGTTTCACATGCGAAAATGCAATGCCTACACTAATTAGATTTATTATCGACCCAAATGGCTTTTATTGCTGCTTCAGCTGCAGCAATAATCCGCATTTGTTGTTTATTTTGCAACAGTATCTTGCTTGGAAGATTTCCACCTCACTGTTCCGTTATTCAAACTTTATAATACCATTTGCGACTTATAGTCGTCTTTATCGGTTTGGAAACTTGCTACAGTGATCCCAGTCACTTCAAGTTCTCCATCTCCACAGATTAAGACAGCATCCTTAGTTCTCTAAGATACTAACAGTTGTTCTTAACTTCAATCCAGTGACTATCACTCGGATTGGCCTGTTTTTGAATCCATATGCTCAAAGAGTATGAGACACCATGTCACGTACATTTTTCATTGTACGAGTTCTTGCAGAGTTTTAACAACTTAATCTATCCCAGTAGATCTTTATTCCTAGAATAAAGGTTGTTACTCCTGAGAATTCTACGGAGAATTTTCTCGAAATCCAAGCTTTCGCCGATTATTTTATATGGGAATATCATTTCCAAGAAATGACAAACATTATCATTATTTTAGGACATTCATTGTCAGTGCTCCCACTAACCTCCTTATATACACAAGAATTATTTTCGTTTTGAATCAAATCATACACTATTATGATTACATCAAAAAGTCAGTTCCAAGAACCTAATGTTTGCTTCAATCCAAACATGGATCGTATAACCCGCAAACCTTGTTTGCTGGTTTTAGTACGACAAAATCGTCAAGATGTTATAAACATCCTCCAAAAGGTTTCCGTTTAAGGAAAGCGATTTTGACCTTTAACCGACACATTTCATAAATGAAACGTGCAGCTTCAGCAAGCATTATCCAAATGGATTTTCCGTGGCAACAAGTAAAAAGTTGAACCATAATCAACACAATGTTGATAATGATACCTTTTCGTCACAAGCCTAGCTTTGTACGTTGGTATGTTGCCTTCCATGTATGTCTTCCTTGAAGACTTATACAGTACCAATAGGCACAATGCCTTACGGTACATCAACTATTATCAAAACATAGTTGTTATACATGGAATCCATTTCGGACTCATGGCATTTTGCCATAAATGGAGTCGATACCTTGTATCACTTTCTCAAACGTATTCGGTTGGTATACCTCAACAAGATTGACATCTTTATGAGGTGAGATCAGAAACCCATACCCAGGTTGTTTTCTGATTCTCTCCGATCTACCTGGTTCTTGTGTATTTGAAGATTAATGGTACAGTTTCATCCTTGATGAAATGTTTGTGTTCCATTAAAGACTTCGTGCCTTGAACAGTATCACTCCGATTTTCATCGAGTTATACCATCCTCCCACTTACCACTGCATATCGGTAATCCTCTAAAGAAGACCGCATGGCGAGCAATAATTACAATTGTTCTCTAGTGAGATGTATAAGTACTATACTTATTGTTTTCCCCTAGGATAACCTATAATTTGGCACTTATCCAATTTGAGTTCTGGTTTGGTATCATCCAAACGTATGCCTTGCATTCCCAAATCTTCAGGAGTGTGAAACCCTGTTTCTTTCCCGTTCATATCCAATATGAATCGATTCAAACAGAACCTATATTCTAAATATAAATAAGTTTGGCATGTTAATGCATATCCGTTGAAGGAAAGTGGCAGCTCATAGCGACTCATGATAAACCTTATCATGTCCAAAAAAATTCGGTTTCTCCGTTCAGACACACCGTCAATTGACGTGTTCCGGGAGGAGTCTCATTGAAAGAATACTATACTCTTTCAAGTATATGTGAAACTTATTGCTTAAGTATTTTCCATTACGGTCTTACCGTGACGATATAATACTATAGCCGATCTGTTTGTCTATTTCATGTCGAAACTTTAAAAGTTTCCGATTGTGTTCTTCAAAAGAAACACATAAACCATACAACGGATGCCACATCCGTTAAGGTCATGAAATATTCAAATTCACATCTAGCATTGCTAGATATGGGCCCACTTACTTCACTATGAATAGGTCTAACAGATCGGTGGCATCTATCACTATTACCAAGCATAAGAGACATTAGGTCTTGTACATATCATGACATACATGATTGATCCGACTGCCGGGGCGAACGATATCCGACTCATGTTGTCTCTCTCATATTGAGTTTAGGACACATGTCCTTAGATAGAGTGAAGCCATGTGACACTGGCAACAGTCCTCTTTTGGACTGATCCATGTTGAATCTCTTCAACACTTTGTCAATGTACGTGCTCTGGGAGAGTCCAAGCAGCTTTCTAGATCTATCTCGGTAGATCTTTATTCCCAGAATAAAGGCTGCTTCTCCCAGATCTTTCATGGAGAATTTTAATGAAAGCCAAGCTTTCACCGATGTTAACATGAGAATGTCATTGCCCATAAGCAATACATCATCAACTTAAAGGACAATGAAAGTCAGTACGCTCCCACTAACCTTCTTGTATACACAAGGATCATCTTAGTTTTGAACGAAATCATATTCTTTTATGATCTCTTCAAAACGTTGGTTCCAAGAACGCGACGCTTGCTTCAGTCCATAAATGGACCGATTTAACTTGCAAACCTTGTTTGCATGTTTAGGCACGAAAAAACCGTCAGGCTATTCCATATAAACATCCTCTAACAGGTTTTCGTTAAGGAAAGCGGTTTTGACGTCCATCTGCCATATCTCGAAATCGAAATATGCAGCAATAGCAAGCATTATCCGAATGGATTTAATCATGGCAACGGGTGAGAAAGTTTTGTCGTAATCGACACCATGTCGTTGACGATACCCCTTCGCTACAAGCCTAGCTTTGTACGTTTGTATGTTATCATCCATGTCGGTCTTCTTCTTGAAGACCCATTTGCATCTAATAGGCTTTACGCATTCTGGTGCATCAACCAGTGTCCAAACTTGGTTGGTGTACATGGAATCCATTTTGGACTTCATGGCATCTTGCCATATACCGGAGTTGATACCTTGTATCGCTTCCTCATACGTAGTCGGCTCGTCTTCCTCAATGAGATTGATATCTACATGAGGTGAGATCATAAACCCATACCTCTCAGGTTGTTTTCTGACTCTCTCCGACCTACGCGGTCCTTGTGTAATCCAAGATTGTGGTTCAGCTTCATCCCTGATGAACTGTTCATGTTCCGTTGAGGATTCTATGCTAGGAATAATATCACTTCAATTTTCATCGAGTTCTACTTTCCTCCCACTTATCACTGCATTTAGGAATTCCTTCTCAAGGAAAACCGCATGTAGAGCAACAAAAAATTTGTTCTCTCGTGGGTGATAGAAGTAATATCCTTTGGTTTCCCTAGGATATCCTACAAAAAGGCATTTATCCGATTTGGGTTCAAGTTTGGTACCTTCCAAACGTTTGACGTATGCCCATCAACCCCAAATCTTCAGGAATGAGAAACCCAGTTTCTTTCCTGTCCATATTTCATACGGAGTCTGTTGAACAGACTTTGACGGAACCTTATTCAAAATAAGTATTGCAATGTTCAATGCATATCCCAAGAAGGAAATAGGTAGCTCAGTGCGACTCATCATAGACCTTACCATGTCTAACAAGGTTCGGTTTCTCCGTTCGGACACATCGTTTAATTGCGGTGTTCCGGGAGGAGTCCACTGTGAAAGAATACCATATTCTTTCAAGTAGTCAAGAAACTCATTGCTCAAGTATTCGCCACCACGGTCCGATCGTAATGTCTTAATACTTTTACCGGTCTGTTTTTCAACTTCGTGTCGAAACTCTTTGAATTTCTCAAAAGTCTCTGACTTGTGTCTCATAAGATACACATAACCATAACGTGATGCATCATCCGTAAAGGTTACGAAGTATTCATATCCACCTCTAGCCTGGCTAGACATGGGCCCACAAATGTCACTATGAACAAGGGCTAACAGTTTGGTTGCGCGTATACCTTTACCGCTAAAAGGTGATTTAGGCATTTTTCCTAATAAGCAAGATTCGCAGACGTCATATGAATTTGGATCAAATCCGTCCAAGTAGCCACTCTTCGAAAGTGTGGATATGCGAGTCTTGTTTATGTGTCCTAGAAGACAATGCCACATATAAGTTTCATCTTCATGACTTACTTTAAGCCTTTTGTTTGTTACATTTTGAGATTGATTTATATTCAAAATATAAAGACCATTATTTGCATCAGCTGTGCAAATTTCTATATCGTTTTTATACATAAAACACCCAGTGTTTCTAAATACAAAAGTATACCCACATTGGGTTAACATAGATACATAAATTATATTCCTAGTCAAACTAGGTACAAAATAACAGTTTGTAAGTTCAAGTACATGCCCCGAGGGTAGTTCTAAAACAAAAGTGCCAACGGCCAAAACGGCGACTGGAGTCCCATTTCCAACACGCAGGTCAATCTCTCCTGACGCCAGTTTCCTGCTAATCCGCAGATCCTGCACATCAGTACAAATATGAGTACCACAACCAGAATTAAAAATCCAATTTTTAAAACTAGAAGTAGTCATGTTTATTTCTATAACAAACATACCTGAGGCCGGTGCCTTGCCCGCCTTTATCTCCTTCTCGAGCGCCTTGTACTCGCGGCAGTCACGCTTCCAGTGACCCCGCTTGTCACACTAGAGGCATACATCCTGAGACTTGTCATTTGGCTTCCCAGAAGCCTTTGACGCTTTGCCCTTGCCCTTCTTATGCTTCTTCTTCTTGACACCTCCAGTCGCCTTGGGCCCAGCCTTCGGAGTCCGAGATGTAGAAGCAAAGTGCGCCTCGCGCTTCTTGCCCTTAAGAAGTTCCTTTTCTGCCTCACGCAGCGTGGACATCAGCTCTTCAAGAGTCTACTCTTGGTTCATCATATTGTAGTTCATGATGAACCCACTCCAAGTGTCGAGGAGAGACTGCAAGATCAAATCTATAGAGGTATCTATCTCAAAGACAATCCCTATTTGTCCAAGTTGCTCGATATCGGCAATCATCTGTGTCACATGATGTTCAACAGATGTACCCACCGACATCTGAGCACGGAAGAGCTTCTTCTGTAACTCATATCTCTGCGATCTAAGATTAGATCGGTGTGTTAGTGTTCCTAGAACATGCCAAGGACCTAATAAGCATGTAAAGGTGTTCATAAATTCAAAATAAGTTGCGGAATTACTTACATTGAATGGATTTGAGCTTTTAAAATTTTGAGAAGAAGATCCAAGATCCAAGATGCTTCCTTTGTTGATTCCAAGCTTTGAGTTGAAGATCTCCAAGATCCTTCCTTTAAGTGATGATTCCAACTCTTGAAGTAGTTTCCCTATCACTTTAGTTGATTTCTCCAAGTGCTAGCTTTGTTGATTTTGCAACAAAATCAAAGAGAGGGAGAGGCACATTCACGCCCATTGTAGAGAGAAAGCTAGGGTTTTTCATTTTATTCAAAGTGTGTCAAGTGTGATGCATACACAAGTGAAGAGAGAGAGAAGAGTTTTAGGTAAAACCAATTTACCCTTTTACCTAAACAAGGTAGTTGGGTAAATGGTTTCACCAAAACCATTCCAAGGTAGTTGGATGGTGGGTAGCTTGGCATAAATGCCAACTACCCTCCCAACTACCACATGTGAAGTGGGCCCCACATTTGAATTCAAAATTCAAATGTCTCTACGAACATTTGCCGCGGCTCGGTTCCGTTTAATCCGATTAAACGAACTTTCGTCGCTAAATAATTAAATCTAATTTAATTAAATAACGATGCCTCGCAAATATATTACGAATGTCGTCTACGAATTAATTCTAAATTAATTCGCTCGTTCGCATTAAAGTCCAACTTTTATTTCGTAATGAAATTCAATTCATATTAACATATCCGATATATTAATTTTAGCCCATACGAATAAATTAAATAGAAAAATCAAATTTAACTATTAAATTTATTTTACCGATTAATTCCAAATTAATCGCGTTCTCTCTCTTCCGAACACATTTAATCCCAGATTAAATAATACCTCAATTAATCCCAGATTAATTTTCTCTCTCTTAATTAATCCCAGATTAATTATCTCTCTTAATTAATCCCAGATTAATTCTAATTAAATCAACTGTCATCGGTGAATCTTTGGGAAGCGACCCAAGAGATCCCTTGATATGTTGGCAGTAAATACGGTCATCGGATTATACGAATACGTGCGTACCTCGTACCACGTGCTTACCGATTTACAAGATATGGTTGGCTTCTAGCAAAGCACCGTGCCTACCCAATTCTCCAGAAATATTCTTACTAGAATATATAATCTATGTCAGGCGTAGTATACGTAGTATTGCATATTGTGATCCAGTATCGGATTGTCACGTGCTAGGTCTGGGGCTGGAATGTGTCTGCCCCATACGAAGCACATGTCGGATGTCTGGTAACTAGTCTCTATTATCGGATATACACAACCTAGTCATAATATCCCGATGACTGCAGTACTTAAGAGCACTAGTACCGTATCCTACGTGACATCATCTCCACTATGACTGGAGTGATACTTCTGTCTTGACATCACACCCAATACATTACGATTCTCAATATACCTAGCAGAGGCGTACACATAACCGGTTAAAGCCCCGGACGACCAAAACTAAAGCATACCAATTGTCGCAAGTATTAACGGTGCAAGTCTCAGGTTAAGACCAAATACACCTACCCTGATTTCGGACTTCCATAGACACATAGTCATACTACCAATGGAATTCCGATGGGTCTATTCAGAGCGAAGCTATTTTCCGTACCATCGGTAAAACACAACCTCCTATTACACTTGCATGAGTATCCTATACCCAAATATATGAGAACTATGTCGTTATGATCTCACATAACACGTACAAGTGTAATACTAGTCTATTCCGCATTATCGATGTCCAGTCTCGATAATACTACGACTAGGGATATTTAATGATTAATCCTTCGTGGACTGATACTGTCTCATATCATCTCAATCCAGGAACTAATCATAGGGACCTCCTATCATTTATACATCTAGGTTATCTAATCACAAATGATAAGAGTGCAATCTCCTTGTCACATAGTTAATTTGTACAACAACACCATGATCTGTACAAATAGTGACGCTATGGGTCATAATTGTCCAACAATCTCCCATTTGGCCTATAGCCAGTCACTCGAGTGTCTTACACCCGAACTCTGTACGGTTCGCTCAAACTGCTGAGGAAAGGCTTTCGTCAGCGGATTTGTATGATTATCGTCTGATGCAATTTATTCGATCATCACATCGCCACGATGTATGATCCGAACGAATCAGATGAATAGTCGAAGTATATATCTGGATCGTTGATGAGACCATTAATTCTTTAGTGTGCGCTGTAGCCTAGCTCAGCTGCTAACAGAAGTATATCTAATCTAATTAGATTTGTTAATGACCCAGATGGCTTCTATTGCTGCCTCAGCCGCAGCAATAACCCGTATTTGTTGTTTATTGGGTAACAATATCTTGCTTGGAAGATTTCCAGCTCATTGTTCCGTTATTCAAACTGTATAGTACCGTTGTTTTTATCGGTTAGGAAACTTGCAGCAGTGATCTCAGTCACTTCAAGTTCTCATTCTCCATAGTTTAAGACATCATCCTTAGTTCTCTAAGATACTAACAGATGTTCTTAATATCAATCCAGTGACTATCACTTGGATTGACCTGTTTGTGAATCTATATGCTCAAAGCATATGAGACACCAGGTTGCGTACATTTTTCAATGTACGAGTTCTCAGAGAGTGTTAACAACTTTAAATCTATCCCAGTAGATCTTTATTCCTAGAATAAAGGTTGTTTCTCCCAAGAATTCTACGGAGAGTTTTCATGAAAGTCAAGCTTTCACCGATTATAATATGGGAATATCATTTCCAAGAAATGACATATCATCATTATTTAGGACATCATTGTCAGTGCGCTCCCACTAACCTCCTTATATACACAAGAATCATATGCGTTTTGAATCAAATCATACACCATTATGATTACATCAAAACGATAGTTCCAAGAACTTAATGCTTGCTTCAATCCAAACATGGATCGAATAACCTGCAAACCTCGTTTGCTAGTTTTGATACGACAAAACCGTCAGGATGTTATAAACATCCTCCAAAGAGGTTTTCGTTTAAGGAAAGTGATTTTGACGTTCAGCTGCCACATTTCTGTAGGGGTTTTAGGGGGTGAATCCGGTAGCGCAGCGGAAGCGGTGAAAATTCGATTTTCAGATTTCAAAACTTTTTCTCGGATTAATTAAATAAACATATTTATTTAATATTCCAATAATAAAATTATGAAATAAAATTCAAATGAATCATATTCAAGTGAATTTACCAAATTACCTTTGCTTTGGTATTTTGTCCATTTTAGTCCGAAATTGATCTAATCAATTTTGAATGATTCTAAATCATTTCTAAGATAAACTTAGCATGCTCAAATCATCAAAACACCAAAAGAATCAAAATCCCCAATTTTCTAATTCTTGGCCGAGAGCCTCACTAAGGTTCCAATTGGAGCACTTTGTCATTTCATGCATCAAAACACATCAAGATGTAATCCAATGAACATGAAACTTTATATGCATCATATACACATCCAAATGCACAACATATATGAAAACCCCCAATTTGGAACTGGTCAAGAACCCTAATTTTTCAATTTCCTCAAATTGGACAAATTAGACCAAATACATTAAATCAATTACTTCAATCATCATTCTTCCATCCAATCCAAGTCTCAACACAATGAAACAACTCAAGATCAAATCTAGGTCATTTAAGAGTGGGTCAATAACTCTAGATTAGCAACATGGTTTCCAAAAACCTTAAAAGAATAGTTATAACTACAATAGTTACAAGCTTTCTTCACAATACATGCTCAACACTTTCAATAAAAATTTCCATCATCAAAACACAAGAAATAAAGAAAAGAATAACTTAAGAACATCACAAGATGTTGCCTAGATCCTAAGGAACAATTTCCTTTCTAATAGTAAGTTTGAAAAACTTACAAAATCCAAGCTTTTCTTTTGGTTTTTCCTTTTCTCCTTCACTTGTTTCCTTGATTTCTTTCAATGAAGTTTTATGAAAAGTTTATTAGGTTAACCAAATGAAAAGAAAATGAAAACAATATATACTTGGACAACATTTTGCCTTGGCCGAAATTCATAAGGCCAAATACAAGTATATTAATTTCATTTTTCATTTCAAATTCATTTAAACAACTTGCATAAATATCTAAAACACTTTAATAGATATTTAAATAAGTCAACAAAGGCAACTAATATCATTTACTTTAAATATCCTAATGTAAGATATTTATATTTTAATTAATTTAATCATTTAACAATTAAATAATTAATTAATTAATCAAATACAAATATATTAAATATATGTATAATATTTACATTAAATATTAAAAACATATATTCATTTAGGATATAAGTCAAATAACTCATTTTGACTATTAATTAATGTGTATTTAAATTAATCAAGTAATAAATGTAAATACACAATAATTAGACAAATGACTATCTAGTCCCTTTAGCACGTATCTTGCGTTTAACCTTTAAACGACTTTATAAATAATCAATATTATTTATTAATGTTGCTCTAGTGCTCTACGAGTATGTTTCATTATTGAGACTCTCTAGATTCAGGTATATCCGTCACGAAATCAAATTTCGTGTCCATAATCTATCCACCCATAGATTATGACGATCACGGATAATCTCGCTGAACCATACAGGTCGAGGTCATGGCAAATGTATAATTCCTCCGTCACAGGTATCCGGATAAATCCCAGAGATATAGATGTAAACGCCAAATCTCTATCGGGATTATCCAGTCGACTATTCTATTAGCAATCTCTAAAAGAATGTTTAGAACTAGCTTCTAAACTTTACCACGGGCCCATGGTTTTATCTGATTGCTAATCATATGGACTACCTATGCTCTGATACACAGAATTGACGGATCTTATCTTGATACACATAGGACACCCTGAGGATCTATCTACACCCAACGAACAGATGGAGGTCTGATCTAAATATATCATTGACGTGACTGCCGTCTAAGTGTAGAAGATGTCTCATGTGCCCACAATGGCATCTCAAGTCTAAGAATCACAAGTGCTACTCAACCCAAGAAGATTCTTATTGACGCTGGTGTACCATCCATTAAGAATCTTCGGTGAGTCGTTCAGTGTTTATCTGCTATAAACACCTACACGTCTATACTAGTCTCCAAAACTTATGGTTCATTGAGAAACCATTGGAATCATATATTCCAGTATACGAAATGTACCGGTCTCAACAGGTTTACTATACTGACCAAGTAGTGTAAACCTTGACCAGGAACTGTCTGAGAATGACAACGTCATGATACTACTCAATGTCCGTTGTGACGCTTTTGCAACTGTATCATGACTAATCATTCTAGGGTCATTACGTCTTTACCATATAGAAAGATAGATTATATTATAGAAACTGCATATATTATTCATAATAATAATGTTTTACAGAAGTATTTAACAGATATACAACCGGGAATTGGCGCTCTGAGCACCAACCCCAACAATTTCATGAATGAAACATGCAGCATCAGCAAGCATTATCCAATGGATTTAACGTGGCAACAGGTAAAAGATTTCATTGTAATCAACACAATGTTGATAACGATACATTTCCGCTACAAGCCTAGCTTAGTACGTTGGTATGTTGCCTTCCATGTATGTCTTCCTTGAAGACTTATATAGTACCAATAGGCACAATGCCTTGTGGTACAACAACTAATGTCCAAACATAGTTGTTATACATGGAATCCATTTCGGACTCATGGCACTTTGCCATAATAGGGAGTCGATACCTTGTATCACTTCCTCATACGTAGTCAGTTCGTATTCCTCAATAAGATTGACATCTTTATGAGGTGAGATCAGAAACCCATACCCAGGTTGTTTTCTGACTCTCTCCGACTTACGCGGTTCTTGTGTATTCGAAGATTACAGGTATAGTTTCATCCTTGATGAACTGTTTGTGTTCCATTAAGGACTTGGTGCCTTGAACAGTATAACTCCGATTTTTTTATCGAGTTTTACTATCCTCCCACTTACCACTGCATATCGGTATTCCTCTTAGGAAAACCGCATGGTGAGCAACAATTACATTGTTCTCAAGTGAGTTGTATAAGTAATATACTTTGGTTTCCCTAGGATAACCTACAATTGGCACTTATCCAATTTGGGTTCTAGTTTGGTATCATCCAAACATATGCCCAGCATCCCAAATCTTCAGGAGTGAGAAAACCCAGTTTCTTTCATGTTCATATCTAATATGAAATCTGTCAAACAGATTTTATGGAACCTTATTCAAAATAAGTATTGCATTGTTAATGCTTATCCCATTTTGAAAGAAAATGGTAGCTCAGAGCGACTCATGATTAACCTTATCATGTCCAACAAAATTCAGTTTCTCCGTTCGGACACACCGTCAAACTGACGTGTTCGGGAGGAGTCCTCATTGAAAGAATACTATACTCTTTCAAGTATTTGAGAAACTTATTGCTTAAGTATTTTCATCATGGTCAAACCGTGATGTTTTAATACTTTATCCGATCAGTTCGTCTATTTCGTGTCGAAACACCAAAAGTTTCGATTTGTGTTCTTCAAAAGAAACACAACCATAACGCGATGCAAATCCGTAAAGGTCACGAAATATTCATATCCACCTCTAGCCTAGCTAGACATGGGCCCACTTACGTCACTATGAACAAGGGCTAATAGATCGGTGGCACTTACACTTTTACCAAGTAAAAGGTATTTTAGGTACTTACCTAATGAACTAGATTCGTAGACATCATTTGAATTGAATCAATCTGTCCTAGTATCCACTCTTCAAAAGTGTGGATATACGAGTCTTGTTTAATGTGTCCCAGACAACACTGCCACAAATAAGTCTTATCTGATCAAATCAGTTTGAGCTATTTGTTCGTCATATTATATGTTTGAGATTTATTTATATTCAAAATATAAATACTGTTATTCATATATAATGTGTTATCTCAATATCATCTTATAAAATAAAACACTTTATTGTTCTAGAATATAAAGGTATACTCGTAACGAGTTATACTCGATATAGAGATAATGTTTCTAGTCAAACTAGTTACATTATAACAGTTTCCTAATTTAAGTACACACACAAAGGGTAGTTCCTAAACTTAGGTATCTGCGGTTGAAACAGCGACTGTCGTCCCATTTTCGATTCGCAGATTAATCTCAACTGAAGTCAGTATCCTGCTCACAGCAGATTCTGCATATCAATGCATATTTATGTATCACACTAAGTATTTAAAATCCAATTTTAATACTAGTAGTGAACATATTTATGACAAACATATTTGAAGTCAGAGCCTTGCCATGCCTTCAATTCCTTCATGTCTGCCTTGTCCATACGACAGTCACGCTACAGTGACCCCGTTTGCCACAGTTTAGACAGACATCTTGGGATATGTCATCTATCTTCCTAGAAGATTATAATGATTTTGCCTTTGCCCTTTTCATATTCCAGAAGTCTTTGGCCAAGCCTTGGCCTTCTAGAATATCGAAGTAGGGTGCGCCTTGCGCTTCTTGCCTTATTGCAAACTTTGACTTGGTCTCCTTGAGAATAGTCATTAACTCTCCAAGAGTTATTATTACAATTCAATACTTCTAAGATCTAAGAATAGATC
The DNA here is from genome assembly GCA_019454045.1 of Zanthoxylum bungeanum. Lineage (NCBI taxonomy): Eukaryota > Viridiplantae > Streptophyta > Magnoliopsida > Sapindales > Rutaceae > Zanthoxylum > Zanthoxylum bungeanum. The sequence goes on from SKCR01030617.1 coordinate 61,023, forward strand.
TATGAAGATCCTTCAATTTCATTATCATACTTTAAGGATCTAATCCTTACTTCTAATTAAGAAATTAAGGAGTCATTATGGCAAGCATAATGGATTAAACATAAAGTTATCATCACATGAATCTTCCAAAGATTATGCTCTACTATTTGCTTAACTCCGGGCTTAGGCCTAAGATGTTATTCTATCAAATAAAGTAAATTCTTAGTTTCAGGACTATCCTGAAATTTATTCTCAAATTGAAAATTAAAGTCGTTTGAACACATTTTCCCTAGGATAATGTTTTAAACATTATCTTTCAATTTAATCTTGATTCTAATAGTCCAACTATTAATCAACGATTTCAGGTACAATCTAATGTAATGATTACTATAGTCTAACTATATAACTTATTACAATTTTATTGGTTAAAATCAAATATATTGATTACTATAATCCAATTATATAATCATTATAAATGATCGGTAAAATCCAAATATATTGATTACTATAATCCAATTATAAATCATTATAAATGAAGTAGTTTGAATACAGTCCAACTGTTTAATTAAAACAAATATTAATATTAGTCTAACTAACATTTAATTTATTTGAATAATAGATTTGATTGAGCGCGTATGGCAAGTAAGTAAACGAAATTGCAAATCTAATACTTGCCTCCCACTATTTTTCGGCGAGCCTCTAACCTCTGTTAAGTACTCGGGAAACCTTGTTCCTAGTGGGCTAGGATCCCTTTAAATAACACACAATCTTGACTTTGGCCAACAAATTGTTTGATACTTAACTAGGTAGATCTCTAAGATCAATTGGATCTCATCCAATTCCTAGATCCGGTAGGTGGACATCCAAGTCCGAAACATATATCTTATATATGCCAATATATCAAATATATTACCTAACATTTTTCCTCTGAATCAACTAAGCCTTGGCTTTGGCACAACAAACTTAATGATCCCAGTTAAGCGGAACCCATGACATGGAAAGCTTCGTAATCAATGTCGATGGACAAGAAGTGATCTTGACTTTGGCCAACAAATCACAACTTGGACAAGACACCGATATGGAACAAAAATCTCATGATTCAAACACATCCGCAATTGACAAAGGTCTTGACTTTGGCCAACAAACCAATGCCAACTTTGGATCTTGAGTAAGAATCACTCAACGGAAGGAAAAACGCTTAATATGTTTGAGGGTTTTTCGCGTGCAAATTGGCAACCAATTTATTATCTTTGTTAAGGTCTCATCATCATACACCCTTAAACATGCATTCTAAATACATAATAAAACGCGTATAAATAAATAAATTAATAATGATATCGGATGGATATGTCACAAATTGTTCCTAGAACAAATCACTCATTTTCCTCTCCCCGGCTAGAATTATTCTAACTTCTACCCAATTACATAATACAATAAAGAAACCTCATTTACATTGAGGGGAATAGGTGAGAAGAGAAATACAATGAGAGAGGAGATAAAAGGCTGGACACGTAGGTCCAATTTAATAAATTCTAAACTTATTACAACAATTTCCAAAACTGCCCTTGCCCTTCTAATATCCATCTGATATACATTATTCATACAACACATTCATGTATTCATACAAATCATGTTATTCAATCAATTTAATCCAATTAATTAATCTTTGAATTAATGATCATCCAATTTCAAACAACGATTTGATTTGCGTGAGTAAAACTCGTTTAAGAATAAATACTCAAAGTAAGTATTCTTGAATTATATTGAACTACAACTTTAAATCCAATTTATTTGTATTCAATACTAATTCCAATTTAATTCCAAATTAAATATTTACACGTACTTATAAGCCTTAAAGACTTGGATTCCAAATTCAATCTTAATGGGTCTCAAAGGCCCAATAACATCCAATGTCATTTCAATTAAAGTCCAATGGGCTTTTAATTGATTCTTAAGGCATGGGCTTTGGCCATAATGGATCAAACCCAAAATGCCAAGGCCCAATAGGAATCACCCTATTGCCAACAAATCCATTTAGGCCCATTAGGCCCAATTAAATTCTTTAAAGGGCCAATGATGTATTTGGACCTTATGGAATTGGTTTTGGGCCCAATTGGATCCAATCCAAAAGTCCAAAACCAAAATTAGTCAAACCAAGCCCATTAAGCCCAAATACACACTTTTAGCCCAATTCATAATTAAAGGCTTATTAACATAATTATAATATTCCAAATATAACAATTACTTTAATTAAAGTGTATTAGCCATGATTAATTAATTAAACTCAATATTTCCAAAATACCAATTAACTTAATTAATCATGATTAATCCATCAATTCATGCTCAACACAAATTGAAGCCAAAATACATCATTTCATGCTCAATACAAATTGAATCCTAAAATCATCATTTCATGCTCAACATGCTCTTTGATTATAACATAAACATTATTGACTTTGATTCTAATCCAATCAAACCAACAATCAACATTTAAACATGCATTTAAACACATCATTTCATGTTACAAAAAAAAAAAAACATGCAGTCCACTGCACTGCTACATTCGGCCAAGTGAGCATTTTTTTAATTTTTGATCCAATCAATTTATTTCAAATGTAATCATGCATAACTCTAAGTTATCATATTCTAAGCATGCTCAAAGCATCAATTTGAAAGAATCATGTTCAAAACATAAAAGCCCCAAATTTAAGTCTCATGAACCTTAAAATTGGCTCTGATACCATTGTTAGTGTTCCTAGAACATGCCAAGGATCTAATAAGCATGTAAAGGTGTTCATAAATTCAAAATAAGTTGCGGAATTACTTACATTGAATGGATTTGAGCTTTTAAAATTTTGAGAAGAAGATACAAGATCCAAGATGCTTCCTTTGTTGATTCCAAGCTTTGAGTTGAAGATCTCCAAGATCCTTCCTTTAAGTGATGATTCCAACTCTTGAAGTAGTTTCCTTATCACCTTAGTTGATTTCTCCAAGTGCTAGCTTTGTTGATTTTGCAACAAAATCAAAGAGAGGGAGAGGCACATTCACGCTCATTGTGGAGAGAAAGCTAGGGTTTTTCATTTTATTCAAAGTGTGTCAAGTGTGATGCATACACAAGTGAAGAGAGAGAGAAGAGTTTTAGGTAAAACCAATTTACCTTTTTACCTAAACAAGGTAGTTGGGTAAATGGTTTCACCAAAACCATTCCAAGGTAGTTGGATGGTGGGTGGCTTGGCATAAATGCCAACTACCCTCCCAACTACCACATGTGAAGTGGGCCCCACATTTGAATTCAAAATTCAAATGTCTCTACGAACATTTGCCGCGGCTCGGTTCCGTTTAATCCGATTAAACGAACTTTCGTCGCTAAATAATTAAATCTAATTTAATTAAATAACGATGCCTCGCAAAATATTACGAATGTCGTCTACGAATTAATTCTAAATTAATTCGCTCATTCGCATTAAAGTCCAACTTTTATTTCGTAATGAAATTCAATTCATATTAACATATCCGATATATTAATTTTATCACATACGAATAAATTAAATAGAAAAATCAAATTTAACTATTAAATTTATTTTACCGATTAATTCCAAATTAATCGCGTTCTCTCTCTTCCGAACACATTTAATCCCAGATTAAATAATACCTCAATTAATCCCAGATTAATTTTCTCTCTCTTAATTAATCCCAGATTAATTATCTCTCTTAATTAATCCCAGATTAATTCTAATTAAATCAACTGTCATCGGTGAATCTTTGGAAAGCAACCTAAGAGATCCCTGGATATGTTGGCAGTAAATACGGTCATCGGATTATCCGAATATGTGCGTACCTCGTACCACGTGCTTACCGATTTACAAGACATGGTTGGCTTCTAGCAAAGCAACGTGCCTACCCAATTCTCCAGAAATATTCTTACTGGAATATATAATATATGTCAGGCGTAGTATACATAGTATTGCATATTGCGATCCAGTATCGGATTGTCACGTGCTAGGCCTGGGGCTGGAATGTGTCTGCCCCGTACGAAGCACATGTCGGATGTCTGGTAACTAGTCTCTATTATCGGATATACACGACCTAGTCATAATATCCCGATGACTGCAGTACTTAAGAGCACTAGTACCGTATCCTACGTGACATCATCTCCACTATGACTGGAGTGATACTTCCGTCTTGACATCACACCCAATACACTACGATTCTCAATATACCTAGCAGAGGCGTACACAGAACCGGTTAAAGCCCTGGATGACCAAAACTAAAGCATACCAATTGTCGCAAGTATTAGCGGTGCAAGTCTCAAGTTAAGACCTAATACACCTACCCTGATTTTGGACTTCCATAGACACATAGTCATACTACCAATGGAATTCCGAGGGGTCTATTCAAAGGGAAGCTATTTTCCGTACCATCGGTAAAACACAACCTCCTATTACACTTGCATGAGTATCCTATACCCAAATATATGAGAACTATGTCGTTATGATCTCATATAACACGCACAAGTGTAATACTAGTCTATTCCGCATTATCGATGTCCAGTCTCGATAATACTACGACTAGGGAAATTTAATGATTAATCCTTCGTGGACTGATACTGTCTCATATCATCTCAATCCAGGAACTAATCATAAGGACCTCTTATCATTTATACATCTTGGTGATCTAATCACAAATGATAAGAGTGCAATCTCCTTGTCACATAGTTAATTTGTACAACAACACCATGATCTGTATAAATAGTGACGCTATGGGTCATAATTGTCCAACACGGTGTAGATCATTCAACTTCGCCAACATAGTATATGGGATCCAATCCCTTGTTCTGTCGACAGAATTGTTGAGTCATAGCAGCAAGCATGATAGATTGAGCAGTTGTATTGTCATCACTATGTGTCTTCCAAAGATCTAGCTCGAGCAACTGATCAGATATGGGCTTAGGCCCAAGAGGTCTCTCTATAGTATATAGCATCCTCTCGGATCCAAGGACTATCCTTATATTCATGTCCCAATCGGAAAAGTTAGTGTCGTTGAAGACATTATCGCCCATGATGATGTCCCAGACACTGTTCTTTCCAGTCATTTTAACTGCGATAATCTAATTATCCAATTAACAATGTAGGGTACAGTCTAACTGTTACAAGAAAAATAACATTATATTAGTCCAACTAATAAAATAATTTTGACGAAATATTTGAAAGCGCGTAAAACTAAGTATTTGAACGAAATTGCAAATTCAATACTAGCCTCCCACTATTTTTCGGCGAGCCTCTAACCCTCTGTTGAGTACTCTGGAAACCCAGTTTCCTAGTGGGCTAGAATCCCGTTAAATAACGCAAAACCTTGAAAGATGTATGATATTTAACTAGGTAGATCTCGAAGATCAATTGGATCCCATCGAATTCCTAGATCCGATAGGTGGACCTCCAAGTCCGAAACATATATACAATATATATGCCAATATATCCAATATATTTTCCTAACCTTTTTCCTCTGAATCAACTAAGCCTTGGCTTTGGCACAACAAGCTTAATGATTCCAGTTAAGCGGGACCCATTGGCGTTGGAAAGCTTCGTAATCAATGTCGATGGACAAGAAGTGATCTTAACATTGGCCAACAAATCACAACTTGGACAAGACACTGATATGAACAAAGCTCTCATGATTCAAACACATCCGCAATTGACATAGGTCTTGACTTTGGCCAACAAACCAGTGCCAATTTTGGATCTTGAGTTAGAATCACTCAATGGAAGGAAAACACTTAATATGTTTTGAGGGTTTTTCACGTAAATTGGCAACCAATTTATTATCTTTGTTAGGTCTCATCATACACCCTTAAGCATGCATTTTAAAAGCATAATAAGGCGCAGAAAGTAAATTAATAACGATATGCGGATGAATATTTAACAACTTGTTCCTAGAACAAATCACTCTTTTTCCTCTCCCCGGCTAGCACTATTCTACTTCTACCCAATTACATAATAAAATAATAGAAACCTCATTAGCATTGAGGGGAATTAGGTGAGAAGAGAATACAAAGAATCAATAAAGAGAGAAGGCTGGACACGCAGGTCCAATTTATAAATTCTAAATTTACAACAATTTCTAAAATTGCCATTTCCCTTCTAATATCCATCCGATATACGCTATTCATTCATCACATCCATGTATTCATTCAAGTATGTTATTCAATCAATCTAATCAAATTAATTAATCTTTGAATATTAGTGATCATCCAATGTTCAAACAATGATTTGATTTGCGCGAGTCCAACTCGTTTGTGAATAAGTACTCAAAGTACGAATTCTTGAATTATATCGAACTACTTTTTAAATCTAATTTAATTCGTATTCAATACTAAATCATTTATTTAATTCCAAATTAAATATCTACACTTTTTAATGCGCTTTAACGACTTAGATTCCAAATCTAATCTATATAGGTCTCAAAGCCCAATTAACATCCAATGTTGTTTAATTAAAAGTCCATTGGGCTTTTAATTGATTTCATAAGGCATGAGCTTTGGTCAATATGGGTCAAACCCAAATACCAAGGCCCAAGTAAGGAATCACCCTTATTTGCCAAGAAACCAATTTTGTCCCATTGGGCCCAATTAAACATTTAAAGCCCATTTGTTATATTTGGACTTAATGGAATGATTTAGGCCCAATATGGATCCAATCCATTTGGCCCAAACCTACTTGGCCCGACCAAGTCCATAAGGCCCAAATACAACAATTACAAGCCAATTCAAAATCAAGCCCAATTTATTAAATTCCAATTTTCCAAAATTCATAATTTAATAAACCAAAGTGTTTAGCCATGATTAATCTCTTAAATTAACATTTCCAAAATACTAATCTAATCCATTATTCATGCTTTTTATTATCAACACATGTCCATAGCGTCACTATTTATACAGATCATGGTGTTGTTGTACAAATTAACTATGTGACAAAGGAGATTGCTCTCCTATCATTTGTGATTAGATCACCTAGATATATAAATGATAAGAGGTCATTATGATTTGTTCCTGGATTGAAATGATATGAGACAGTATCAATCCACGAAGGATAAATCATTAAATATCCCTAGTCAGAGTATTATCGAGATTGGACATCGATAATGCGTAAAAGACTAGTATTACACTTGTGCGCGTTGTGAGGGCATAACAGCGTAGTTCTCATATATTTGGGTATAGGATACTCATGCAAGTGTAGTAGGAGGTTGTGTTTACTGATGGTACGAGAAACAGCTTCTGGATAGACCCCTCAGAATTCCATTGGTAGTATGACTATATGTCTATGGAAGTCTGAAATCAGGGTAGGTGTATTTGGTCTTAACATGAGACTTGCACCGCTAATACTTGCGACAATCAATATACTTTGGTTTTAGGTCGTCCAGGGCTTTAACAGGTTCTGTGTACACCTCTACTGGGTATATTGAGAATCGTAGTGTGTTGGGTGTGATGTCAAGACGGAAGTATCACTCCATTCATATGGAGATGATGATCGCGCATGGATACAGAACTGGTTCTCTAAGGGTTGCAACCATCGGGATAATATGAATTGGTCATGATTATCTGATAATAAAGAGACTAGTTGCTAGTGATCTGATATATGCTTCGTACGGGGCAGACATTGTACCAGCCCCAGGCCTTGCATGTGATCATCCGATACTGGATCGAAATACGCAATATTACGTATACTACGCCTGATATAGATCGTTTATTCCTGTAAGCATGTTTCTGGAGAATTGGGTAGGCATGGCGCTTTACTAGAAGCCAACCTTGTCTTGTAAATTGGTACAAATGTAGTACGAGGTACTTACGTGTTCGGATTGTCTGACGACCGAATTTACTGCCAACATATCCGGGGATCTCATGGGTCGTTTCTCGAAGATTCACCGATGACGTATGACTCGCACTTAATTAATCTAGGATTAATTAGATGAGAGAGAAAAGTAATCTGGAATTAATTACGGAGATATTTTATCTGGGATAAAATATCAATAAAGAGAGAAAATGATTAATTTGGAATTAATCGATAAATTATATATTCGATATATTAAATGAAATTGGATTTCGACGCGGAATTGAAATTGGATTTTAATTCGGGCGAACGAATTAATTTAGAATTAATTCGTTAGCGATGTGAATAGTGATTTTGCTAGGCATAATTAATTAATTACGTCGCAACAGAAAATTTGTTAATTTGGAATTAGCGAACCCGAGCCCGAGAGTGTTTGCGAGCGCATTCGCATTTCGAATTCGAGTGCTGCACGCAAGTCACATCAAGCGTCAAATCGCTAGTCGCATCTAGCGTCACATCATTCGTCAATCAAGTGATAGATGTCTTTCACTTTGAGTGATTGACACCAGTCACTATTCACTGATTGATTGATGGGAAGTGATGTGAGTGGTTGGAGCCTTAATGGCTTGACTTTTTAGGAAAATAAAAATTGTATATGTTTATTTTATTTTTGAAAACAAATAATATATACACTTTTGGTAACAACCAACTCTCTCTCTCCCTCCCTCATTTCTTCTCTCTCTCTCGGCCTTGGAGGCCTTATATTTTCTCTTCATTGGTTTCAGCAAAACCGTGAGACTTGGAGAAGAAATTAATGATTTTGTGGAAAAATCAAAGGTGCTAGCACACATTTGGGTCTTGCGAAGGTGATAGGGAAACCTACCCGTGAGCTTGGGATCATTTAACAAAGCTTGGAGCTTGATGGAGCTCACCCAAAGCCGAAAATGGAGGACATCAAACTGCTCAATGCCGAGCCTTGGAGGAGAGGGCAGAAAGTTTTTGTTCATCACTGCATCACTCAACCGATCGATGTAAGTATTCCGCAACTTCCTCGATGTATTCACATGTATGTTTTATGCTTATTATTCAATCCTCGGGACCATAGAAACCCCAACAATGGTATCAGAGCGAGTTAAAAGCATGAAAACGATTTAGGGCTTAAAATTGGGTAAAATGATTTTGAGCATGATTTGGTTGAATTGTTTGATTAAGTGTGCTTAAATCATGTTGAATTGAAGTTTGATTGGATCAATTTCAAGAAATTTTGTTTGGAACAATTTTCCCCAATTTTTGATGGCTTGGCCGAATGTCAATGTGCCCTAATTCTTGGTATTTTTTGTTTCATTGATCATTGGATGACTTGAAATGATTGGGAAATGTTGATTTAATGTCGATTGTGGATTTAATTGGATTGAAACCGAATCAGACACAAATTACCCAAAATGCCGAGAGCGTATAGCATGTAATTGGGTTTGATTTTTTGATAAAATGTGTTGGACATGTTTTGTTGTTAAAGAGCATCATTAATTGTACAAATTTGTGTTTTTGAAATATTGATTTGGGTAATTAATTGTGTAATACACTTTAGTTAATTTAATTGAGAAATTTGGAATTTTTGGAATTAAATTATTTGGGCTTAAATTGGATTTGGGCTTGTAACGTTGTAAATTGGCTTATTGGGCTTGGTTGTACCAAGATGGGTTTAGGCTAAATTGGTTGGATCCAATTGGACCCAAAACCGCTTCCATAAAGACCAAATGCGACTATTGGACCTTTAAAGTTTAATTGGGCCTAATGGGCCTAAATTGATTTCTAGGCTTATGGGGTTACTCCTTGATTGGGCTTTGGTTATTGGGTTTGACCCAAGTTGACCAAAAGTCCACGCCTTAAGAAATTAATTAAAAGCCTATTGGACTTTAATTAAATAGACATTGGATGTTAATCGGGCTTTGAGACCCGTGACGATTAAATTAGGAATTTAAGTCGTAAAGGTTTGTTAATAAAGTGTGATATTTAATTTGGAATTAAATAGGGAATTAGTATTAAATGCAAATTGAATTAGATTTAATTTTGTAGTTTAATTTAATTCAAGAATTCGTACTTTGAGTACTTATTCGCAAAACGAGTTTGACTCGCGCAAAATCAAATCATTGTTTGAACATTGGATGGTCATTAATTATCAGATTAATTAATTGGATTAGATTGATTGATAGCATGCTTGTGTGAATACATGGTTGCGATGCATGAATAATGTATATCGGATGGATATTAGATGGGTGGGGCAATTTTAGAAATTGTTGTAATAAATTTGGAATTTATTAATTGGACCTGCGTGTTCAGCCTATTACTTCTTTGACTCTATTGTAGGACACAGAAACTGGGCGACGCATGTTGTTCTAGGCTCGCGGCCTAGTTGGGAGTACGGAATAGCCCGCGGGGGACTAAACCGGAGAATAATGGAGTCGCCACCCAGTGTGAACTGGGAAAATGATTTAAGGCCGCACTCACCCCTCGCAAGGGAAGACCTCAAACCGTTGGGTTCGGAATGGTCCCTTACTTATGTCACTTGTAATGAACAGATTTGTGCAATTTTAACCAAGTCTACTCAACATACATTCACAAAAAGGTAACCTACACCTAAATTCGTATACGGCTTAAATCTAAGTTTGCATGCTTTAAAAGCTAGTTATCATAACGGCAAACACATGATATCACACAATAAACATATTGAACAAATAACGATCTAAACATGATGTAAATTAAATTCCTATTGCGAAAGAAAATAACTAAGTCATGCTTAAAGAAATAACGTACTAGACCAAATCATATTTCAAAGATAAATAATTTTCTAAGCTACTAATTCATGCGAAATAAAATAAATTACATGCTTTCCAAACTATTAATTTATGCGAAGTAAAATAAATTACATGCTTTCTAAACTACTAATTTATGCGAAGTAAAATAAATGACATGCCAAACTATTTATTCATGCGAAGAAAGATAAATAACATGTGCCCTCAGGTCTAACCTTTTGTGTCGTCTCTTGGAAGTGCGTTATACGGCCGTCGGAAGGGCTAACACTCCGTGACTCCTCCGGTTCGTTGGTTCAACATTTTCCTTCGCTGTTTCGTTGTTCGGCTTTTTGTTTTCACTTCGTTTCGCTGCGGTTTCTGGTCACAATTTAGTCTTACTGTTTTGCGGTGATGCTAGGCTGTTTTGGGTTGCAGTTTGCGGGTTTTATGGTGCGAATTTTCGGTATCTCAGGAGCAGTTTTTGGGCAGTATTTTCAGTGACGGTGGGGGCTATTTTAGGCAATGTTTCACGGTAATTGTTGGCAAATTTTGGGGGGCAAAATTCGGTAATTATAATGCAGGTTTTGGAGGCAGAATTCGGTAGCCTTGGGGGCAGTTTCTGGTTGATGTTTGGGCTGGTGAGAGGGTTGTTCAGGGGTTGTGAGTTGCAGCCATGGAAGGTGTCACACGGCTAAATTTGCGCCCCAAATTTCTTTAGCCAAGTGCGGCACTAAGTCCCCACAACTTAGTCAGCCTTCTCCTCTCAGTAAGCGCACACACCACAAGTAATCACTAGCAATGTTCTCACACCCTCACGGTCAACCTACCAGCAAGCATACATCAAGTGAATACAATACACACCCAAGCATTACAGGACAAAGCCCAACCTTCTTATTAATCACCAAATCAATTACAAGGAATTATGCTCACATGCAAAGGCTCCCAAGAACATTCACTCACTAGTCTTGTGTCTATGCCCTCTCACTCTCTTTTCTCGCATGGTTTCCCATACAATATATATAGTGGCAGTTACACCCCAACTGCCCTAGGGTTTGCTGGCCCAATGGGTGCCAGCCACACACACACACATGCGGCAGTTACATCCCAACTGCCATAGGAAGTTCTCACACACACACCCACGAGTGCTCGCCAAGTGCTCCTCGTAACTGCCGTGCATGTGCCCGCAACTGCCCCCACATGTATGCGCAACTGACTCACGTAACTGCCGAGCACGCCTGCTGCATGTGTCCGCAACTGCCTCTCGCAACCGTCCCCACATGTGCGCGCAACTGCCTCTCGCAACTGCCGCGCAAGCCTGCTGCCAGTGTCCGCAACTCATCAAGGCAGCCCCAACTGCCCACGGACAGCACCAACCGCCCATGTCTCAGCAACACCTTCTTGGGACAGCGCCAACTGCCCATCAGGACAGCACCAACTGCCCACACACACACAGCCCACCCAAGCCATGTGTTTCTTGCGAGTGCTTGGCTGCCACCAAGCCACCCGTTCTCCATTTCCTTGAGCAACCCATCTAAGGGGCTAACAAACCACCCCCACCTGAACTAGACGACGCCCTCGTCGCAACTGTGTCTAGGTAGGCCTGGACTGTACCCTCAAACTGCCACAGTGTTGTGTTTCTCTCCCAAGTTGCGTCTTCCTCCGCGCAACCCTTCCACTGAACCAAGAAATCAGTCCGACGATTTTTTCTTGCTTTGCCCCATCACCCTATGATCCAGAATCTTCTCAATTTGCTTTTCAAATTGTTTCCGAACTGTAGGAGGAGCTCTGCCTTTTTGAACCCGACTCTCATCCTTATCCTCATGGAATGGCTTCAAGAAACTCACAATGAAATGTAGGATGCACCTTGATCCTATCTGGTAGCTTCAAACGATAGGCTACTTCGCCAATCCTTTTCATTACTTCAAAAGGACCATCGTATTTTGGCACCAACCCACGATGCACTGTTTTACTACTGATTTTCTTCCAAATCTGAGGAGTCAATTTCAGTAGCACTCGGTCTCCCACCTGAAATTCCAGCGGCCTCCTCTTCTTATCAGCATACTTCTTCATTCGGCGCACTGCCTTCTCAAGGCTGTCCCTCGCATCTTCCAGCAGCTCCTGCCTCTCACGCGCAAATCTATACGCAGCAGGGCACTTGCCCCCTGTGCTCTGCTTGATCACTTCATGCGGAGTCAGCGGCTGCTGCCCCAACACTATCTCAAAAGGACTCATCCCCGTGGATGAGCTCTTGTGCAAGTTGTACGAGAACTGAGCTACATCTAATAGCTCCAACCAATTCTTCTGACTTGCGGTCACATAATGTCTCAAAAATTCTTCCAACAACCCATTCACCCTTTCGGTCTGACCATCGGTCTGAGGATGATTTGCCGTAGAAAATTTCAAGTCTGACCCCATCAAGCCGAACAACTCAGTCCAGAACCGACCCGTGAACCGTGCATCCCTATCACTCACTATGTCTTGCGGCAGCCCAAAGTGTTTCACCACGTCTCTGAAGAACAAGCGTGCAGTTTCCTCCGCAGGGCACGCATGTGGTGCTGCCATGAACACGGCATATTTAGAGAACCGATCCACTACTACCAACACTGAACCAAATCCTTGCACAACTGGGAATCCCCCAATAAAATCCATAGAAACACTCTTCCATGGCTGTTCCGGAACAGGCATAGGTTGTAGCAACCCTGCCTCCTTCTTCCGCTCTGTTTTGTCCAACTGACACACTAGGCAAGATCGCACATAGGCCTCAATATCATGTTCCATCCGCGGCCAATACCAGCTCCGAGCCAGCAAAGCCAAGGTTCTCTCAACACCCGGATGTCCCGCCCACTGAGCATCGTGTGTCTCTCTCAACAACTCCCTCCGGAGGTTCCCATAACTCGGGACAAAGGGTCTCCCCCCTTTTGCATACAACAGCCCCGCATCAACCCAATATTTTCGGACCTGACCCTCGGCAACTCTCCCCACAAGCCGCTGATAAACATGATCCAACGGTGACACCTCTCTGATCCTCTCTAAGAAATCACTTTCTATGACCGAGATTGCCGCCACTGTCTCCACTATAGCCTTACGGCTAAGGGCGTCCGCAACAAGGTTGTGCCTTCCAGGCCGGTGTTCCCACTCAAAATCAAACTCGGCGAGCATCTCTTGCCACCTTGCTTGCTTGGGACTCAACTTCTTCTGTGTCTTGAAGAATGTATTGGCAACATTGTCCGTCACTACTCTGAAGTGCGAACCCAACAAGTAATGCCGCCAAATATTTAGGCAATGAACCACTGCCGTCATCTCCTTCTCATGCGCTGAATACCGCTGCTCAGCGTCTTTCAACTTTCTGCTTTCAAAGGCCACGGGATGGGAATTTTGCACCAACACACCCCCAATAGCTCGGTCGGAAGCATCAGTGTGCACCTCAAATGGTAACTCAAAGTCCGGCAATCGCAAAACAGGCTTCTGCCACCGCCCCCTTCAAATCCGAGAATGCCTCCTGGCATTGCACATTCCATACCCAACTTTGTTCCTTTTTCAGCAAATCAGTCAAGGGAGCCACCCGCTTGGAATATCCCTTGATGAACTTACGGTAGTAGTTAGCCAACCCCAAAAATGACCGCAATTCAGTAACTTTCGAGGGAGTAGGCCAATCTCGAATGGCCTGGACTTTTCTCTCGTCCATACGAACTTGCCCTTGTCTCACCCAATGACCGAGGAACATCACCTCCTTTTGGGCAAATTCGCATTTTTCCATCTTCACAAATAGTGCATGTTGCCGCAATTTCTCCAACACCAATCTCAAATGGTGCAAATGATCGGCAAGAGTCTCACTATAGATCACAATGTCATCCAAGTACACGACCACAAATCGGTCCACAAACTCAAACAACACATCATTCATTAAGTTGCAAAAAGTTGCTGGGGCATTAGTAAGCCCAAAAGGCATTACTAAAAATTCATATGAGCCATACCTTGTCACACAAGTGGTCTTCCCTTCATCCCCTTCCGCAATGCGCACCTGCCAATAACCAGACCGCAAATCCAATTTTGTGAAGTAGAGTGCCTTGGACAGGCGATCAAACAAGTCTGCCACCAACGGAATTGGGTACTTGTTCTTGATTGTCACCTTGTTCAATGCTCGGTAGTCTACACACATCCGCAAGGATCCGTCTTGCTTCTTCTGGAACAGGACCGGTGCACCATATGGGGCCTTCGAGGGCTGAATCATGCCCGCCTCAAGCAACTCTCCCAATTGCTTTCGCAACTCAACTAATTCCGGAGGACTCATCCGGTAAGGCACTTGGGCAGGAGACCGTGTTCCAGGGACCAACTCTATCTTATGGTCAGTAGGCCTCCGAGGTGGAAGGGACTTTGGCATTTCCGGAGGCATTACATCCTTGTATTCCATCAGCAGTTTCGCAACCACATCGGGCACCTCCAATGTCTTCCCCGCCTTGACTTCTACGAGTGCAGCCAAGTAGGTTTCTTCCCCACGTTTCAGCCCACTCTCAATTTGCAAAGCCGACACCATTCCCCGTTGTCCCTCAGTGCGTTCACTCCCACGCACTTTGCCCTCAGCCGGAACAAAGCACGGCTGGTCCTCGTCACCAATCAACAGGTCTGCCAAGTAAGGCATCACTGCTACCTTGGCTTGAATGAAAAACTGATTTCCCAAAATCAACTCAAAGTCGTCCAAGGGGACTGCCATCAGCGTGCATGACCCTTGCCACTGTCCAAGCTGTAGCGTTACACCCGCAACTGTGCCTTGAACTTGCTTCGCTGTCGAGTTGACTGCCTTTATGCTACTCCCTGATTTGGCCAATTCGAGGCCCAACTTCTCGGCAACTCCTACCGCAACGAAGTTGTGTGTAGCTCCAGTGTCTACCATCGCCCTCACTGCCTTCCCACGAATGAGGACTTGCACATACATTAGGCCATTTTCAAATCTGTCGTCTCTAATTGCATTCACCAACTGAAGTGGGTTCATTCGACTAGGCCCTGCCGAGTCCCCTTCCCCTTCCTTGTCCGTTTCAGCCGCAACAATTGCATTCAATTTCTCCTTCTGGGGAATCTCTCGCCCTATGGGGACCATCACAAATGAAACAGCCCTTATTGGAAGTGTTGTTCCCTCCCTTGAACTTGCTTTCATCTTGTGACTTGCCTTTCCCCTCCTTGTTCTTCTTTCTTTCCCCCTTGTCCGAATCTCTGTACCTCTCCTTTCCTTTGGTTTTCTGTTCAGGTTTGGACTTGGTTGAAGAACTAGGCCTATAGTCCACAAGGCAATCTGCCGCTGCCATGGCTGTTGGTAAGTCTCGGACACCTTGCCTCCGCAATTCATTTTGTGCCCAAGTTTGCAACCCCGACATGAAGTTGAACAGCTTGTCTTCCTCAGACATGTTCCTTATGTCCAACATCAAGGAACTAAATTGTTTTACATACTCACGAATGGTACCCGTTTGCTTCAAACTTTTCAAAGTCTCCCTTGCAATCCATGCGGTGTTGGTGGGAAGGAATTGATCCTTCAACTCCTTCTTCAGCGCCTCCCATGTGGTGATTGTGGGACGCCCCGCTGTCTCATCATCATCCAACCGAGTTCGCCACCACAACTTGGCATCACCAGTCAAGTACATACTCGTGATAGTCACCTTCTCGGCCTCTAGGACATGAGCAGCCTTGAAATACTGATCCATGTCCCATAGAAAGTTTTCCAACTCCTTTGCATTTCGAGCACCACCAAAAGGTTTTGGTTCCGGAACCCTTAATTTGGTCGCACCCTCACCCCCAGCCGGTTGGCTACGACCCAATGCTCTCTTGAGAAGAGAGATTTCTCCCATCATCTCCTCCCTACTCCCTTTCCACGCTTCCACCAAGGCTGCACAGTCCCTGGTCACCACTGCGATGCGTTCCTCCGCATCCGCCCTTTGCGTGTTAAGGTTGTTCCGAAGGCCAATAATTTCTTCGGCCAATTGTTCCATGACCAAAAACAACGGAGGGGCAGTCTCTCGACTAGACTCCCCAACGAGGGCCTCCAACTTAGCCACTCGCTCCTTCAACTCCGCGTTAGATCCGCCCGCCATCCGCCCAAGACGACGCTCTGATACCAGTTGTCACACGGCTAAATTTGCGCCCCAAATTTCTTTAGCCAAGTGCGGCACTAAGTCCCCACAACTTAGTCAGCCTTCTCCTCTCAGTAAGCGCACACACCACAGTAATCACTAGCAATGTTCTCACACCCTCACGGTCAACCTACCAGCAAGCATACATCAAGTGAATACAATACACCCCAAGCATTACAGGACAAAGCCCAACCTTCTTATTAATCACCAAATCAATTACAAGGAATTATGCTCACATGCAAAGGCTCCCAAGAACATTCACTCACTAGTCTTGTGTCTATGCCCTCTCACTCTCTTTTCTCGCATGGTTTCCCATACAATATATATAGTGGCAGTTACACCCCAACTGCCCTAGGGTTTGCTGGCCCAATGGGTGCCAGCCACACACACACACATGCGGCAGTTACATCCCAACTGCCATAGGAAGTTCTCACACACACACCCACGAGTGCTCGCCAAGTGCTCCTCGTAACTGCCGTGCATGTGCCCCCATATGTATGCGCAACTGACTCACGTAACTGCCGAGCACGCCTGCTGCATGTGTCCGCAACTGCCTCTCGCAACCGTCCCCACATGTGCGCGCAACTGCCTCTCGCAACTGCCGCGCAAGCCTGCTGCCAGTGTCCGCAACTCATCAAGGCAGCCCCAACTGCCCACGGACAGCACCAACCGCCCATGTCTCAGCAACACCTTCTTGGGACAGCGCCAACTGCCCATCAGGACAGCACCAACTGCCCACACACACACAGCCCACCCAAGCCATGTGTTTCTTGCGAGTGCTTGGCTGCCACCAAGCCACCTGTTCTCCATTTCCTCGAGCAACCCATCTAAGGGGCTAACAGAAGGGCAGTTCACGAGGGTGAATTGAAGCAGATTTGTGGAGGATTCTTGTGCATGAGTGGAGGGCTGAAGATTGGATTATTGCTTGCTTATGTGTGCGTGGAGAGTGTGAGTTGAGGACTTGTTGCTTGCCTAAGTTCTTGACCGATGTGGGATAGGGAGTTGCTGGGCTACTTGCGTGAGTAGAGAGGGCTTACTGCTTGTGTGCGTTTTGGGCGTGAGCAATGGAGGGGTTTCCTAGGCGATGTGGGACAAAGTGAAGGGGTGATTTATTGCTATTTTCGGCGTGAGATGAAGGCTTATTCCATGGGTGTTTTGTCATGAACAATGGCTGATTTGAGGGGCTGATTTGGCGTGGACAATGGGCTGATTTAAGGTCAGTTTGGTGCGAACTTAAGGGGGCAGAATGGAGGGCTGATCTGCGTGTTTCAGGGGATGCACTGAAGGGTCTTGGGCGTGAGGTTAAGGGTCTGGTTCAAGGCATTTTAGGCGTGAGGTGCAAAGGCAGAATGAGGGTTGGTTTGTGTGGCTTTATGGGGCTGCAGTGAGGGCTAGTTGGCGTGAAGTGCTAGGGAAAATAGGGGAGTCTTTTTGATATATTTGTGCTATGTACGTGCCAGGGGAAGGAGGGTAGGATTTGAGTAGTTTTTATAGGCAAATGGATGGGCATTAATTGGGTAGGCTATGGTTGATGATGGCATTAATTGGGAGGCTTGATTTTCTTTGAATTTTTGGTGGATGATTAATTGTTGAAGTTGTTTGTCAATGGGCGTGGGCCTTGCTATGGTAAATGCTTGATGTGTTGTGGGGTTTACTTAATTAAATAGTGATTTGTTTGCTTGACTTGGTGAGGGGAGGCCATTAAATGGCTTGGAAAATTTGGTAAAGGGATGGCTTTGGTGTTAATGAGTGTGGGGTAGGCTTTAGGTGAGTTAATTTGGTTGTTTGAATAGTTGATGGAGGGGTAAATGTTGTAATAGGCGTGGGCTTTGGTTTAGGTGGGTTGGTGTGTGTTTTGATTTGGTTTCATGGGCTTTGGGCGTGGGCTTTGGTGCCTAAGGGAGTGGGCTTGATTTGCGGGGGTTTTGGGTCAAGGGTGCTTTTGAAACGGAGGTTTGAAGAGCAAACCCGAAGCTAAACAAGCGAATTAAGTCCAACAGAATGTCAATTTGACCTTTTCCTTCCGACGTCTGTTTCCCGCGACTTCCACGACTTAAGAGGTAGTGCCTCCGTACGAGGCTCATCATTGGGACTTATATGCAAAAATGCAATGCCTACAGTCGCCCCCATTTTGATGGGACTTGTGCAGTATGTGACAATGACAATCCTATAAAAGTCAATGCAATGCATTTTTACATACCTGGCTCGCCAGCTGCCACTTGACTTGCCATGTATTGAGTTGTGTCGATTTGATTGCGCCGTACCTGGCGTGCTAAACCTCGTACCTAGGGCGTCGCGGTTGCGTCTCCGTACCTAGAGTGTCGCAATAGTCTGAATGACGTACATGGTGAGCTAAACCCCATACCCAAGGTGTCGCTGAAATATCTCCATACCCGAAGTGCCGTACCTGGCAAAACTGAAGTTGTATGAGATGTGGTCCATTCTCGATCTAAGTTGATAACGTGGGCCTCGGCCCTAGGATTCATTCATGGATTCATTCCAAACTCGGATGATGTGGGCCTCGGCCTTAGGATTCATTTCTGGATTCATTCAAAATTCTGACAATGCGGGTCTCGACCCTGGGATTCATTCCCGGATTCATTCCAAAATTGAGATTCTTTCTCGGATTCATTCCAAACTGAGATTCATTCTCGGATTCATTCCAAATTGAGATTCATTCTCGGATTCATTCCAAAACTGAGATTCCTTCTCGGATTCATTCCAAAACTGAGATTCTTTCTCGGATTCATTCCAAAACTGAGATTCTTTCTCGGATTCATTCCAAAAACTGAGATTCCTTCTCGGATTCATTCCAAAACTGAGATTCCTTCTCGGATTCATTCCAAAGCTGAAATTCCTTCTCGGATTCATTCAAAGCTGAGATTCATTCTCGGATTCATTCCAGAACTGAGATTCCTTCTCGGATTCATTCCAAAACTGAGATTCTTTCTCGGATTCATTCCAAAACTGAGATTCTTTCTCGGATTCATTCCAAAAACTGAGATTCATTCTCGAATTCATTCCAAAGCTGAGATTCATTCCAAAGCTGAGATTATTTCTCGGATTCATTCCAAAACTGAGATTCATTCCCGGATTCATTCCAAAACTGAGATTCATTCTCGGATTCATTCCAAAAAATGAGATTCATTCTCAGATTCATTCCAAAACTGATATTGATGTTGATGTGGGCCTCGCCCCCGGGACTCATCCCCAAAACTGATACTTGTGTGGGCTTCGCCCCCTGGGATTCTTTTTTAAACTAATACTGATATGGGCCTCGACCTTGGGATTCATTCCCAAAACTGATATTAGTGATGTGATGGTTTATTTCAACATATTATACTGCTTCTCATGAGACAATCCTGATAGTTAGGCATATTTTTGTCTCCAACGAATGCTTCACGTCGAAACCTGAGAACATTCAAAGTGCTTGATGCACTCAATTCCAGTCGTCTGAATAGGTGATCTGAACTAGACTCCTAGTGTGTGTGTGCCAAGGCTCTTTCACAACTTATTCCTTAAGTAAGTTAACTCGATGCTTTCGTCTCGGAGAATCAGATTAGTGGGTCTTACCAACCTGAATGTCTTAATCACATTCTGTGATTACTTCGACATACTTAACATGATATGGTCTTCTTCTTTTTTCTTGTCTCTTTTCATTCTTTTCCTTCCTTTTCTTTTTCTTTTCATTCTTTTTTTCTTTTCTTTCTTTTTCTTTCTTTGACACACCTACCCTTTAAGGTAGCATTTCTCCTCATGGTGGTCCTAATACTCGCCCATGGGTAGCTTCACGCTTATCGATTATAGGTGGTCTTTTTTTTTCTTTTTCTTTTCATTGCAGAGACTTTTTTTTTCTTTGTTTCTGACCATATCATATATCATAGCAAAAGTAAACCAGGATGGACATCCAGGCAAACGGTCATTCACTGATCCACCATCTCTTCAACTAGTCATCATGCCAACCACTCAGGCTTCTACTATTGAGATCCCGTGATCCAGTGCTCATGAGTCTAGCCGAGATCAATCCATTCAGAATACCAGATGAGAGCACATCTCGTATTCTTGTTCTAAGGTTTCTCCGTACAGCAAACAATGTCATCACCGGACATATGTCTAACTATCAAAGACTTATCTCCATGGAATTCTTCATTTCAACTGTGAAAACATGGGCTTCGCCCTCTGGAATCCATTCCCGACACTAATGGGCCTCAACCCTAGGATTTCTTCCCGAAACTAATACTGATTCATTCTTGAAACTGATAACACTGTTGCTGCTTCTGGTTGGCTTGCCTTTGACGCTTTCTCCTTTTTCTTCTTTGAAACCTGCGAATACAAAACAACAGAATAAAGACGTGTGCATGTGATGCGTACGTATGCAAGTGTACAAGTACTCCATGTTTCTGGTATGTTAGACCCTCATTGTGCTCCTTGGCGCCGTGTGCCTACACGTGTCTCCAGTCGCCCCCTTGAGGTTCGGTTCTCTTTTACCAGAACCTGCAAACATAAAACAGACAAAACACAAAAGAATGCAAGTATATTACGTGTATATATGCATGAATAAGTATCATATCCCGTCAGGTTAGGTCTTCTGCCAATTCTCTTGGTCGCTGCTCGGTCTTTTGACAAGTCTGCCCTCTTCTCTAACCCAACGGGTATCTATGATGGCTTTTAAGACACATGGGGTTAACATGGTGAATGTATGCATGAGATGCGTGCGATGTATGGAATATATAAGTCGACCCATTATCATTTTAAAGTATTCAATCATACTATTGCGCGGTGCAAACTTGTCCCAGTTGAAAAGGCCCAACAGGTTTACACTTTGCGATAACATGGCTAAATGACTTCAAATGATAAGAGGCCCAAATATAAAATGGCCCATCATCATTTTAGAAACTCTTAGCCCAATTGTCATAGGATACGAACTCATCCCAGTTTAAATGGCCCAACAAGTTCGCATTTCTGACAAGAGGTCCAACAGAATCCAAATGAGGGATGATCCCAAAAAACAAACATAAAGAAAAACTTATATGGTCATACAACTAAGGTTCACATGTAGGTTTTAGGAGTGTAAACAAAGGCTCTCGCTGACGAAGGATTGCCCACAACTAGGACTCCCCACTCAAGGGTTCAAACGACCAAGTGAGTGCACCTTTTTTATACCTTAAGGTACGTGCCAACGAGTTATGGTGTGTGACTGACTGTCAAATGGATTTCCCGTTGTAGATTCCCCAGAGGGAGGGTGGAGCGAGGCTCTCTTAAGTACCCAAGCCCCTTGGGCTCTTTCGCTTGGTGACAGGAATAAACAACGAGTCCTCCAAATTAGTTTATCACAATAGGCTACGAGTAGATGATTATCTAGGTGCCTTCACAGCTTTTCCTTATAGAAAGGTAGTGAGTGAAGGAAGACATAAAACCATCACCTAGCTTTAATAATGCCTTTGATTAAACTCCTTAAACCCACAGTAGACATGGTTAATTAAAGCACAAATCACAAACATTACAAGACATTATTTCAGGGCCGATTCTCTATCCCAGTGGAGTCGCCAGACTGTAGGACACAGAAACTGGGCGACGCATGCTGTTCTAGGCTCGCAGCCTAGTTAGGAGTACGGAATAGCTCGCGGGGGACTAAACCGGAGAATAATGGAGTCGCCACCCAGTGTGAACTAGGAAAATGATTTAAGGCCGCACTCACCCCTCGCAAGGGAAGACCTCAAACCGTTGGGTTCGGAATGGTCCCTTACTTATGTCACTTGTAATGAACGGATTTGTGCAATTTTAACCAAGTCTACTCAACATACATTTGCAAAAAGGTAACCTACACCTAAATTCGTATACGGCTTAAATCTAAGTTTGCATGCTTTAAAAGCTAGTTATCATAACGGCAAACACATGATATCACACAATAAACATATTGAACAAATAACGATCTAAACATGATGTAAATTAAATTCTTATTGCGAAAGAAAATAACTAAGTCATGCTTAAAGAAATAACGTACTAGACCAAATCATATTTCAAAGATAAATAATTTTCTAAGCTACTAATTCATGCGAAAGAAAATAAATTACATGCTTTCCAAACTATTAATTTATGCTAAGTAAAATAAATTACATGCTTTCTAAACTACTAATTTATGCGAAGTAAAATAAATGACATGCCAAACTATTTATTCATGCGAAGAAATATAAATAACATGTGCCCTCAGGTCTAAACTTTTGTGTCGTCTCTTGGAAGTGCGTTATACGGCCGTCGGAAGGGCTAACACTCCGTGACTCCTCCGGTTCGTTGATTCAACGTTTTCCTTCGCTGTTTCGTTGTTCGGCTCGTTGTTTTCACTTCGTTTCACTGCGGTTTCTGGTCACGTTTTAGGCTTACTATTTTGTGGTGATGCGGGGCTATTTTGGGTTGCAATTTGCGGGTTTTATGGTGCAGATTTTTGGTATCTAAGGAGCAGTTTTTGGGCAGTATTTTCAGTGAAGGTGGGGGCTTTTTTAGGCAATGTTTCACGGTAATTGTTGGCAGAATTTGGTAATTATAATGCAGGTTTTGGAGGCAGAATTCGGTAGCTTTGGGGGCAGTTTCCAGTTGATGTTTGGGGTGGTGAGAGGGCTGTTCAGGGGTTGTGAGTTGCAGCCATGGAAGGGCAGTTCATGAGGGTGAATTGAAGCAGATTTGTGGAGGATTCTTGTGCGTGAGTGGAGGGCTGAAGAGTGGCTTATTGCTTGCTTATGTGTGCGTGGAGAGTGTGAGTTGAGGACTTGTTGCTTGCCTAGGTTCTTGACCGATGTGGGATAGGGAGTTGTTGGGCTACTTGCATGAGTAGAGAGGGCTTACTGCTTGTGTGCGTTTTGGGCGTGAGCAAGGGAGGGGTTTCCTAGGCGATGTGGGACAAAGTGAAGGGGTGATTTATTGCTATATTGGGCGTGAGATGGAGGCTTATTCTAGGGATGTTTTGTCGTGAACAAGGGCTGATTTGAGGGGCTGGTTTGGCTTGGACAAGGGGCTGATTCAAGGTCAGTTTGGTGTGAACTTAATGGGGCATAATGGAGGGCTGATCTGCGTGTTTCAGGGGCTGCACTGAAGGGTCCTGGGCGTGAGGTTAAGGGGCTGGTTCAATACAGTTTAGGCGTGAGGTGCAAGGGCAGAATGAGGGTTGGTTTGAGTGGCTTTAGGGGGCTGCAGTGAGGGCTAGTTGGCGTGAAGTGAAAGGGGAAAAAGAGGGGAGTCTTTTTGATATATTTGTGCTATGTACGTGCCAGGGGAAGGATGGTAGGATTTGAGTAGTTTTTATAGGCAAATGGATGGGCATTAATTGGGTAGGCTATGGTTGATGATGGCATTAATTGGGAGGCTTGATTTTCTTTGAATTTTGGTGGATGATTAATTGTTGAAGTTGTTTGTCAATGGGCGTGGGCCTTGCTAGGGTAAATGCTTGATGTGTTGTGGGGTTTACTTAATTAAATGGTGATGTGTTTGCTTGACTTGGTGAGGGGAGGCCATTAAATGGCTTGGAAAATTTGGTAAAGGGATGGCTTTGGTGTTAATGAGTGTGGGGTAGGCTTTAGGTGAGTTAATTTGGTTGTTTGAATAGTTGATGGAGGGGTAAATGTTGTAATAGGCGTGGGCTTTGGTTTAGGTGGGCTTGGTGCGTGTTTTGATTTGGTTTCATAGGCTTTGGGCGTGGGCTTTGGTGCCTAAGGGAGTGGGCTTGATTTGCGGGGGTTTTGGGTCAAGGGTGCTTTTGAAACGGAGGTTTGACGAGCAAACCCGAAGCTAAACAAGCGAATTAAGTCCAACATAATGTCAATTCTTGACCTTTCCCTTCCGACGTCCATTTCCCGCGACTTCCACGACTTAAGAGGTAGTGCCTCCGTACGAGGCTCATCATTGGGACTTATATGCAAAAATGCAATGCCTACATCTATGTATTTCTCTTCTCACCTATTCCCCTCATTGTAAATGAGGTTTCTTTAGAAGTGTAGTGTAACGGGTAGAAGCAAATACTTGTGCTAGCGGGAGAAAGGAAATGGAGAGATTTGATCTAGGATCAATGGGTTAATTATCCATCCGCATATCATTATTATTTTATTATACGCGCTTTATTATGTATTTAGAATGCATGTTTAAGGGTGTATGATGATGAGACCTTAACAAAGATAATAAATTGGTTGCCAATTTGGACGCGAAAAACCCTCGCAAAATATTAAGCGTTTTTCCTTTCATTGAGTGATTCTTACTCAAGATCTAAGACTGGCATTGGTTTGTTGGCCAAAGTCAAGGCCTTTGTCCGTCGAGGATGTGTTTGAATCACGAGAGCTTTGTTCCATACCGGTGTCTTGTCCAAGTTGTGGTTTGTTGGCCAAAGTCAAGACCACTTCTTGTCCATCGACATTGATTACGAAGCTTTCCATGGTCAATGGATTCCGCTTAACTGGGATCACTAAGTTTGTTGTGCCAAAGCCAAGGCTTAGTTGATTCAGAGGAAAAAGGTTAGGCAATATATTGGATATATTGGCATATATAAGATATATGTTTCGGACATGGATGTCCCCCTACTGGATCTAGGAACTGGATGAGATCCAATTGATCTTAGAGATCTACCTAGTTAATTATCATACAATTTGTTGGCCAAAGTCAAGATTGTGTGACATTTAACGGGATCCTAGCCTTCTAGGAAACACGGTTTCCCGAGCACTCGACAGAGGGTTAGAGGCTCGCCGAAAAATAGTGGGAGGCAAGAATTGAATTTGCAATATTCTTTTAATTACTTGCCATACGCGCTCATTTCAAATATTACGTCAAATTAAATGTTAGTTGGACTAATATTTAAATGGTTGTTTTAATAAACAGTTGGACTGTATTCAAACTATTCATTTATAGTTGATTATATAATTGGATTATAGTAATCAATATATTTGATTTAATTAATTATAGTTGATTTTATAGTTGGACTATAGTAATAATTATAATAAATAATACCTAAATCGTTGATTAAATAGTTGGACTATTAGAATCAAGATAAAATTGAAAGATTAGCATTTAAAACATAATCCTAGGGAAAATGTATTTAAATGGTTTAATTTTCAAATTGGGAATAAAATTTCAGGATGGTCCTGGAAACTAATAAGTTACTTTATTTGATAAAATAACATATTAAGCCTAAGCCCGGAGTTAAGCAAATAGTGGAGCATGATCTTTGGAAGATTCATGTGATGATAACTTTAGTGCTTAATCCATTATGCTTGCCAATTAGACTCATTAATTGCTTAATCAAAACTAAGGATTAGATCCTTAAAGTATGATAATGAAATTGAAGGATCTTCATAAATCTATATTTAGATTTTGAAGTACTTAATTGCAATAGTAAACTCTTGGAGAGTTAATGGCTATACTCAAGGAGTCAAAGCCAAAGTTTGCAATAAGGCAAGAAGCGCAAGGCGTACCTTACTTCGATATTCTAGAAGGCCAAGGCCTGGCCAAAGGCTTCTGGAGTGTGAAAAAGGGCAAAGGCAAAATCGTTATAATCTTCTAGGAAGATAAAGGACATATCCCAAAATGTCTGCCTAAAATTGTGGAAAACGGGATCGCAGAAGCGTGACTGCCGTTTGGACAAAGCAGACATGAAGGAATTGAAGAACGGGCAAGGCTCTGACTTCAAATATGATTGTAATAAATATGTTCACTACTAGTATTAAAATTTGATTTTAAATACTTAGTGTAGTACATAAATATGTACTGGTGTGCAGAATCTGCTATGAGCAGGATACTGACTTCAGATGAGATTTATTTGCGAATTGAGACGGGACGAAAGTCGATGTTTTAACCGTAGATACCTAACTTTAGGAACTACCCTTCAGGTGTGTACTTAAATTAGGAAACGGTTATAATGTAACTAATTTGACTAGAGACATCATCTCTATATCAGTGTATAATCTGTTGCGGATGTACCTTTATATTCTAGAACACTAAAGTGTTTCATTATATAAAGATGATATTGAAATAAACACATTAGATGTGAATAACAGTATTTATATTTTGAATATAAATAAATCTCAAACGTATAACATGATAAACAAATAGCTCAAATTGATTTGATCAGAAGAAACTTAAAAGTGGCATTGTTGTCTGGGACACAATTAACAAGACTCGTATATCCACACTTTCGAATAGTGGGTACTAGGACTAATTTGATTCTATTCAAATAAAGTCTACGAATCTAGTTTATTGGGAAAAGCGCCTAAAACACTATTTACTTGGTAAAAGTGCAAGTGCCACCAATCTATTAGCCCTTATTCATAGTGAAGTAGGTGGGCCCATATCTAGCTAGGCTAGAGGTGAATATGAATGTTTCGTGACCTTTACGGATGTGACATCGCGTTATGGTTAAATTAGAAACCTTTAGAGTTTCGACACGAAATAGATAAACAGATCGGCTAAAGTATAAAACCATCATGGTTAGACCATGATGAAATACTTAAGCAATAAGTTTCTCATATACTTGAAAGAGTATAGTATTCTTTCAATGAGGACTCCTCCCGGAACACGTCAATTTGACGGTGTGTCTGAACGAAGAAACCGAATTTTGTTGGACATAATAAGGTTAATCATGAGTCGCTCTGAGCTACCATTTCCTTCAACGGATACATATAAACTGTGCAGAACTTATTTTGAATAAGGTTCCATAAAAATCTGTTTGACAGATTTCATATTAGATATGAACAGGAAAGAAACTGGGTTTTCTCATTCCTGAAGATTTGGGAATGCTAGGCATATGTTTGGATGATACCAAACTAGAACCCAAATCGGATAAGTGCCAAAGTTGTTGGTTATCCTAGGGAAACCAAAGTATAGTACTTATACAACTCACTAGAGAACAATGTAATTGTTGCTCACCATGCGGTTTTCCTAAGAGGAATACTGATATGCAGTGGTAAGTGGGAGGAAAGTAAAACTCGATGAAAATCGGAGTAATACTATTCCAGGCACCGAATCTTAATGGAACACATATAGTTCATTAAGGATGAAACTATACCAGTAATCTTCGAATACACAAGAACCGCGTAAGTCGGAGAGAGTCAGAAAAACAACCTGGGGTATGGGTTTCTGATCTCACCTCGTAAAGATGTCAATCTTATTGAGGAATACGAACTGACTACGTATGAGGAAGTGATACAAGGTATCGACTCCCTAATTATGGCAAAGTTCCATGACATCCGAAATGGATTCCATATATATCAACCAGTTTGGATACTAGTTGATGTACCACAAGGCACTGTGCCTATTGGTACTATATAAGTCTTCAAGGAAGACATACATGGATGGCAACATACCAATGCACTAAGCTAGGCTTGTAGAGAAAAGGTATCGTTATCAACATTGTGTTGATTACAACGAAATCTTTTAACTGCTGCCACGGTAAATCCATTTGGATAATGCTTGCTGATGCTGCATGTTTCATTTATGAAATATGGCAGCTAAATGCCAAAATCGTTTTCCTTAACGGAAACCTTTTGGAGGATGTTTACAACATCCTGACGGTTTTTTCGTACCATAACAAGCAAACCGGGTTTGCAGGTTATTCGATCCATGGATGGATTGAAGCAAGCATTGCGTTCTTGGAATTATCGTTTTGAAGTAATCATAATGGTATATGATTTAATTCAAAACGAAATGATTCTTGTGTATATAAGAAGGTTAGTGGGAGTGCACTGACAGTAAATGTCATGTATAATAATGATGACATGTCATTTCTTGGAAATGATATTCTCATATTACAATCGGTGAAAGCTTGGCTTTCGAGAAAATTCTCCTTAGAATTCTTGGGAGAAACAACCTTTATTCTAGGAATAAAGATCTACTGGGATAGATTTAAAGTTGTTAATAGTCTCCGAGAACTCGTACATTGAAATAAATGTACGTGACCTGGTGACTTACACGCTTTGAGCATATGGATTCACAATCAGGCCAGTCCAAGTGATGGTCATTGGATTGATGTTAAGAACATCCTTTAGTATCTTAGATGAACTAAGGATGATTCCTTATACTATGGAGAAGGAGAACTTGAAGTGACTGGGATCACTACTGCAAGTTTCCTAAACCGATAATAATGACTATAAGTCACAAACGGTACTATACAGTTTGAATAACGAAACAGTGAGCTGGAAATCTTCCAAGCAAGATACTGTTACCAAATAAACAATAAATGCGGGTTATTACTGCAGCTGAGGCAGCAATAGAAGCCATTTAGGTCGATAACAAATCTAATTAGATTAGATATAGTTCTGTTAGCAGCTGAGTTAGGCTACAGCACAGGCTAAAGAATTAATGGTCTCATCAATGATCCAGATATATACTTTGATATTCATATGATTCGTTCGGATCATACATCGTGGCGATGTGATGATCGAATTAATCGCATCAGATGATAATCATGTAAATCCGCTGACGAAAGTCTTTTCTCAGTAATTTGAGCGAACCGTACAAAGTTAGGGTGTAGGACACTCGAGTGACTGGCTATAGGCCAAGTGGGAGATTGTTGGACAGTTATGACCCATAGCGTCACTATTTATACATATCATGGTGTTGTTGTACAAATTAACTATGTGACAAAGGAGATTGCTCTCTTATCATTTATGATTAGATCACCTAGATATATAAATGATATGAGGTCCTTATGATTTGTTCCTGGATTGAAATGATATAAGACAGTATCAATCCACGGAGGATAAATCATTAAATATCCCTAGTCAGAGTATTATCGAGATTGGACATCGATAATGCGTAAAAGACTAGTATTACACTTGTGCGCGTTGTGAGGGCATAACGGCATAGTTCTCATATATTTGGGTATATGATACTCATGCAAGTGTAGTAGGAGGTTGTGTTTATCGATGGTACGGGAAACAGCTTCGCTCTAGATAGACCCCTCGGAATTTCATTGGTAGTATGACTATGTGTCTTTGGAAGTCCGAAATCAGGGTAGGTGTATTTGGTCTTAACTTGAGACATGCACCGCTAATACTTGCGACAATCAATATACTTTGGTTTTAGGTCGTCCAGGGCTTTAACAGGTTCTATGTACACCTCTACTGGGTATATTGAGAATCGTAGTGTGTTGGGTGTGATGTCAAGACGAAAGTATCACTCCAGTCATATGGAGATGATGATCGCGCAAGGATACAGAACTGGTTCTCTAAGGGTTGCAACCATCGGGATAATATGACTTGGTCATGATTATCCGATAATAAAGAGACTAGTTGCTAGTGATCCGATATATGCTTCGTACGGGGCAGACATTGTACCAGCCCCAGGACTTGCATGTGATCATCCGATACTGGATCGAAATATGCAATACTACGTATATTATGCCTGATATAGATCGATTATTCCTGTAAGCATGTTTCTGGAGAATTGGGTAGGCATGGCGCTTTGCTAGAAGCCAACCTTGTCTTGTAAATCGGTACAAACGTAGTACGAGGTACTTACGTGTTCGGATGGTCCGACGACCGAATTTACTGCCAACATATCCGGGGATCTCATGGGTCGTTTCCCAAAGATTCACCGATGACGTATGACTCGCACTTAATTAATCTGGGATTAATTAGATGAGAGAGAAAATTAATCTGGGATTAATTACGGAGATATTTTATCTGGGATAAAATATCAATAAAGAGAGAAAACGATTAATTTGGAATTAATCGATAAATTAATATATTCGATATATTAAACGAAATTGGATTTCGACGCGGAATTGAAATTGGATTTTAATTCGGGCGAATGAGTTAATTTAGAATTAATTCATTAGCGATGTGAATAGTGATTTTGCTAGGCATAATTAATTAATTACGTCACAACGGAAAATTCGTTAATTTGGAATTAGTGAACCCGAGCCCGAGAGTGTTTGCGAGCGCATTCGCATTTCGAATTCGAGTGCGGCACGTAAGTCACATCAAGAGTCAAATCGCTAGTTGCATCTAGCATCACATCATTCATCAATCAAGTGATAGATGTCTTTCACTTTGAGTGATTGACACCAATCACTATTCACTGATTGATTGATGGGAAGTGATGTGAGTGGTTGGAGCCTTTATGGCTTGACTTTTTAGGAAAAGAAAAATTGTATATATTTATTTTATTTTTGAAAACAAATAATATATACACTTTTGGTAACAACCAACTTTTTCTCTCCCTCATTTCTTCTCTCTCTCTCGGCCTTAGAGGCCTTCTGTTTTCTCTTCATTGCTTTCAGGAAAACCGTGAGACTTGGAGAAGAAATTAATGATTTTGTGGGAAAATCAATGGTGCTAGCACACATTTGGGTCTTGTGAAGGTGATAGGGAAACCCACCCGTGAGCTTGGGATCATTTAACAAAGCTTGGAGCTTGATGGAGCTAACCCAAAACCGAAAATGGAGGACATCAAACTGCTCACTGCCGAGCCTTGGAGGAGAGGGCAGAAAGTTATTGTTCGTCACCGCATCGCTCAACCGATCGATGTAAGTATTCCGCAACTTCCTCGATGTATTCACATGTATGTTTTATGCTTATTATTCGATCCTCGGGACCGTAGAAACCCCAACACTAGTCTCTTTATTATCGGATAATCATGACCTAGTCATATTATCCCGATGGTTGCAACCCTTTAGAGAACCAGTTATGTATCCATGCGTGACCATCATCTCCATATGACTAAAGTGATACTTCCGTCTTGACATCACACCCAATACACTACAATTCTCAATAAACCCAGAAGAGGTGTACACAGAACCTGTTAAAGTCCTGGACGACCAAAACCAAAGCGTATTGATTGTCGCAAGTACTAGCGATGCAAGTCTCAGGTTAAGACCAAATACATCTACCCTGATGCGGACTCCCATAGACACATAGTCATACTACCAATGAGATTCTGCGGGGTCTATCCAAAGCGAAGCTGTTTCCGTACAATCGGTAAACACAACCTCCTACCACACTTGCATAAGTATCCAATACTTAAATATATGAGAACTATGCTGTTACGCTTCCATAACACACACAAGTGCGATACTAGTCTATTCTGCATTATCGATGTCCAGTCTCGATAATATTTCGACTAAGGATATTTAATGATTAAACCGTCGTGGATTGATACTGTCTCATATCATCTCAATCCGAAACTAATCATAAGGACTTTAATCATTCACACATTTAAGTAATCTAATTACGAAATGATAAAAGGCAATTTCCTTTGCTACATAATTAATTTGTACAAAAACACAATGTCTTTTACAAATAGTGACGCTATGGGTCATAACTGTCTAACAATCTCCCACTTGGCCAGCCAGTCACTCAAGCATCTAATACCTGAAATATGTACATGTCGCTCAAACTTTTGCTGAGGTATAACTTTCATCAGCGGATCTGCAATGTTGTCATCTGATGCGACCTTCTAGATCTTCACATCGCCACGATGTATGATCTCACGAATCAGATGGAAACGACGAAGAACATGCTTGGATTGATGATGAGACTGCAGTTTCTTAGCCTGCGCTATAGCCCCGTTATTGTCACAATACAATGGAACGGGCTCAGCTGCTGACGGAACTACTCCTAATCCAATTAGGAATTCACGGATCCAAACTGCCTCTTTTGATACTTCAGCAGCAGCAATATACTCCGCTTCAGTTGTTGAATCGGCAACAGTCTCTTGCTTGGAAGATTTCCAGCTTACTGCTCCGTTGTTCAAACAAAATACGTACCCGGATTGCGACTTGAAGTTGTCTTTTTCGGTTTGGAAACTTGCAACGGTATACCTAATTACCTCAAGTTCTCCATCTCCATAGATTAAGAAAGCATCCTTAGTTCGTCTAAGATACTTAATTATATTCTTAACCGCAATCCAGTGACCTTCACCTGGATCGGCCTGATAGCGACTACACATGCTCAAAGCATAGGAGACATCAGGTCTTGTACATATCATGGCATACATGATCGATCCGACTGTCGAGGCGAACGGTATCCGACTCATGTTGTCTCTCTCATCTTGAGTTTTAGGACACATGTCCTTAGATAGAGTGACGCCATGTGACACTGGCAACAGTCCTCTTTTGGACTGATCCATGTTGAATCTCTTCAACACTTTGTCAATGTACGTGCTATGGGAGATTCCAAGCAGCTTTCTAGATCTATCCCGGTAGATCTTTATTCCCAGAATAAAGGCTGCTTCTCCCAGATCTTTCATGGAGAATTTTAATGAAAGCCAAGCTTTCACCGATGTTAACATGGGAATGTCATTGCCCATAAGTAATACATCGTCAACATAAAGGACAATGAAAGTCAGTGCGCTCCATCTAACTTTTCCGATTGGGACATGAATCTAAGGATAGTCCTTGGATCCGAGAGGCTGCTATATACTATAGAGAGACCTCTTGGGCCTAAGCCCAGATCTGATTAGTTTCTCGAACTAGATCTTTGGAAGACACATAGTGATGACAATGCAACTGCTCAATCGATCATGGTTGCTGTTATGCTCAATCTAAAACAAACACACTCACGCTTCACCTAAAACACACACCACACAAGCCACTAAGAAACCCACTTCACGCTAACTCCAATTGACGCAGCCACAAACAGCACCCTATGACTGATCAAACAACCAGCACAAGCCACCCCACCGTACAACCTTTAACCCAATAGCCCCTCCACCAAACCGACCAAAAAAAATACAAAATACAAACTCGACAACTAGCCACAAAGCCAGCACCCTTCACCGTCCAACGCATAACAAAACAGCAAAAATAATAACCCTAAATAATTTACAGCGTGAATAAACCAGCAATGAGCCATCAACGTGAAACAACACCCTTCACACCAACGTGAAACAATATTACAAACAAACTTAACAAATTAACAGTAATAAAATTCAAATACCAGGAGACAGAGACAAGATTTGGTTGGTGACGACTGATGAATGCTGCTGGTGGTGGAATTACTTACTGTTGCTGGTGTTTCTTCCTTCAAAAATTAAGAAACTCTGTTTTTAGAGAAAGAGAAAAGCAGTTTAAGTGTACCGGCGAAAGAGAAAGAGATTCTGTTTTTAGGGATTTAAGGGACATTTAGCGTCGAAATAATTTAGTTTTAGCGTCGAATAATTCGACGCTAAAACGTTGGCGGCTACAAAAAAATCAGGGTAATTTTTTAGGGAAATTTAATTTTTCATTTAGAGTCGAATTATCTAATATCGACGCTAAATGTTAGACATTTAACGTCGATACGAATATTCGACGATAAATATGTACATGGCTAATATTTAGCGTCGAAAGGAGAATTTTCGACGCTAGACATTTAGCGTCGATTATTCTCTTTTCGACGCTAAATGTCTAACATTAATAATAAAAAATATGATAATTTTACTGTTAATAACAACAACAATCATTCAACCATATTTTGTTTAAATCCCCATATATTCTAATGAAAATCCAACATGATTCTGTTTAAATTACTGATTTCCCTTTTACATCTCAATACTAAAACAATACCCCACTCGAGATGTATAATAACCATTAACATCAACACTTCAATCCAACACCAAAATCAGTAAACTAATATGCACAAAAATTTGATGATATACTTAAAAGTAAGAAATTCAGAGTTCAAGTTCATTACAATGTAAAACGTTTAACCCAACACATACACTAACTTCATTAATCACTATTATCTTCGGTATTTGAGGATTCGTGACTGGAATCGAAGTCATCTTCATTGTCAAATTCTTCTTCACTTGCTACTTCCACGCTAACTTCAGAATGAGGAATTATCTCAACGTCTGTACTATCCCGTGTTAATGTGATATTTTCAGGAACGGTGACAGTTGGTCCATAAAATATCTGTTCAGGAAATTCAAAGTTGCCGGAGACTTCTTGTGTTTCATCTGATAGTCAACTCTATCTTTATCCTGCGTGTCCCAAATGCCCCTATGTTGTAACTTTTCTACCATCATCCATCCACTTCCTAACTTTGGATCTGATATATATATCACTGAACGTGTTTGGGTACAAAAAATGTATGGATCATTCTTGTACCAAAAACGTTGAACATTAATTGACGTTAGATGATTACTAACTTGAATTCTCCTCTTTCTGGCATTTGTGTCAAACCTCTTATAGTCGAATAGCACAATATGTCATCTGGGTCGGTATATCAACTCAATGACCGATTGTAACACTCCGTAGAAGTCAATAAGATCTGAGACATGTTCTCCTTGGACTACAATTCCATAATTCTGAGTCACATGAGTAACATCTCGCTGTTCGGTATGAAATCTAACTCTGTTGACAATGCATCCACTGTATTCATAAGCCTGCTTTTGAGGCCCATAAGCCAAAGAAACCAATGAGGATGACGAGTCCAATTGACCATTTTGCACTTGGTTGTTAATCTAACAATGAGAGAAATAGATTCGTTAATATAACAAACTGAAATATTTAATGTTAGGATAAAAATAAATATAAAATGTTAGGCCTTACAGTTGTCTCAAACCATTTAGGAAATTCTTTTTTATGTGTTCCATCAATGTTATGTTCACCACCACATTATAGCATTGTTAGATGTTGCCTACAAAAAATGAGTTAGGTTAATGTATGGCAAAAATACTATGGTTATGCACCAGAAAAACTTACGTTAAATACGGTTGCACTTCATCACAATTACTCAATATAAACCAATACGAACGTTGAACTTCCTGAAGGGTTAATAATTTGACACCTACTGCTCCAAATGGTCTGCAATTTTGACGGAACACTATGATATCTTGCGAATTACTTGCATCTCCATCATAGTTTCGTGGCCGACAAATAAAATGAGTTTCAATATTCTGCATGTACATCGAACAAAATGTTATTGCTTCACTTATTATAACAGCTTCAGCTATTAACCCTTCAGGGCACGCCTTGTTTTTCACATATTGTTTGTAATCTCCCAAAGCCCTGCAGATATGACAACAAGTTTGCATTAATACTAAATTCAATGCACAGTAAAAATTTAAGAATGTAATATTTAAAACTGTATATATATAGTACCTCTCAATGGGATACATCCATCTGTAATGGACAGGACATCTCTTTCTAGCTTCAGCCGGTAAATACACGGCCAGATGTACCATCACATCAAAAAAGCGGGTGGCAAAATTCGCTCCAGCTTGCATAAGATTATCACGATTCCTCGCTCAAGTTCGTCAATAACAGTTGTGGTTAATGTCCTCTGACATAATTGTTTAAAGAAGCCACATAGATCAAGTACGACGTCGCATACATTCAGCGGGAGATAAGGTCGAATGCCAACAGGAAGGAGAATCTCGAGAAGCACATGACAATCGTGACTCTTTAATCCCATTATTGTATCATTTCTGACCCAACGCCCAATATTCGATGCATAATCATCAGGGAATTTAACCATTTTCAGCCAATCACATAATGATTTTCTCTCCGATTGAGTGAGCACATAACTAGCAGATGGCTTAATAAGACCTCGAGAAGTGACTTGTAAATGCAATTCACTACAAATTCTAAGATCTTGTAGGTCCAATCTAGCATTTACAAGTGTCTTTTGTCTTACCCGGAATATTGAATAGTGTGCCCACTAAACTCTCACAAATATTTTTTTCTATATGCATTACATCCAAATTATGTCGCAAACTCAGAGTCCCCCAATATTCTAACTCAAAGAAAATACTTTTTCCTGTCCAATTCAACTCTTCAGGTAAGCGTTTTCGATTTTTATCTCTATTATTAGGATGTTTACCTGGTGTGCTATCTCTGAGATGTTGATGTTGGCAAAGTATATCGAATCCAGACAATGGACTGGGCATACTCTGAGGTTCATGTTGACCGTTAAATAATTTACTCCTCCGCCAAGGATGACTCAACTCAAGAAAGCTCATGTGCCCTGTGTATCCTATTTTATTCTGTAATCGTTGCGAAGGTGTTTGACCCGCACAAACTGGACATGCCATGTATCCCTTAGTGCTCCATCCAGATAATGAACCATAAGCTGGAAAATCATTAATGGTCCATAATAATGCGGCATGCATCTGAAAATACTGCTCGGAAGCTGCATCATAGGTATGCACACCCACATTTCATAATGTTTGTAACTCCTCGATCAATGGTCTCAAGTAAATATTCATATCTTTACCAGGGGAACGTGGACCAGGGATAAACAATGACATAAACATGAACAAATCCTTCATACATTTCCATGGAGGTAAGTTATATGGAATAACAATAACGGGCCACATGCTATAAGAGTTGTACATATTCCCAAATGGGTTAAAACCATCAGAGGCAAGACCTAACCTGACATTACGGGGGTCCTCAACGAAACGGGGGTACATGTCATAAAATTCCTTCCACTCGGTTCCATCCGCAGGATGTCTAAGTATGCCCTCCGCACCGATCTTCTTTTCATGATGCCACATCATGTCAGTCGTTGTGTGTCATGACATGAACAATCTCTGCAGCCTGGGCGTTAAAAGGAAATATCGCAATATCTTTTGAGGCACTTTCTTCCCCATACCACGGACTTTGTACCGACTTTCATCACATATCGGACAATATTCAAGTGATTCATACTCGGCACGAAATAATACACAATCATACTTACAAGCATGAATGGATTCATACCTCATTCCCAGATCACGCAACATTTTCTTTGCCTCGTAGTACGACTTAGGCAATTCGCTTCCAACCGGTAACATTTGGCCCAGTAACTCTAGCATCATATCAATACTTTTGTTGGTCATTCTGTTGATCACTTTAATGTGTAATAATTTCACAACGAAATTCAAGATCGACATTCCAGCACCTTCAAATGGAATTTTTTTTGCCTCATCAAGTAGTTCACTAAATAAATTTTGATCATTTCCACTTAACAATGGCATGTCACCACTGACACTATGACCAAGTTGTGGACCTTGTAAGTCATGCAAAGTATCGGTTATCTCATCACTTGCAAGTTGATTGTAACTACTGTTCCCTTCGCCGGAATCAATAAACCGTGACTGAGAATGATACTGCTCACCGTGATAAATCCACGTACGGTAAGTTGGTGATATTTCTGGCATATATAAATGATTATGAACTTCATCTAACCGTTTCCTCTTCCTATTCAAACATTTGTACATGGACACCGAACACGACCTTCTGCATCAATGTGTTGCTTTGCGACTTCCATGAACTCATACACTCCATTACGATATTCAACACTCAATCTATCCAGCGAGCTCATCCAATTTCTATCCATTTCAGCGAAATACCTAAATATAATAATATAATTATTAAATATCATATTACACTCATCAACATTAATAATCATTAATTATTTATTTAAGCATATACATATATATTTAGTTGATAAAGTAAATAGTTTACAAAAAAATTCTATTTAGTTAATTAATTAACTTAATCTACATATATGAACCATAAACCACTAACAAAAAGTATATAATAAACATAATCATAAAAATTGAAAAATAATAAAGAAATATAAAAGAAGATTTACCTTATGGAAAATTGATTACAATTTTATTGAAAATTTGTAGGAGAGTTGTGAGGTTGCAGAGGACAGATTCTGAGATTTCAGAGGATGAAAATGAAGAGAATGGGAGAAAAAACAGAGGGGGAGAAGGGTTGGTGGCATTCTGCATTTTAATCTATATTTAGCGTCGAAACATTAAATTCGACGCTAATTGTTGTTTTTTTAGCGTCGAATCACCTATTTCGACGCTAAATGTCCGATTTTTAGCGTCGACTTAAATTTAGACGCTAAAGATTAAAGGATTGTCGGTGGAATCTTCATAAACCTTTAGCGACGCTACTTAGTCGACGCTAAATTTCTAGTTTTTGGCGTCGACTAATATTTTTGACGCTAAAAGTATAACATTTAGCGCCAAAAATTATTGGAATAGTAAAATAATTTAGCGTCGAAAATTATTCGATGCTATAAGAGTATTTTTAGCGTCGATAAGTGTTTTCGACGAAAAAAGTTGAATATTTGGTGTCGAAAATTATTTTCGTCATTAAAATCTTGATATTTGGCGTCGAATATAAATTACGACGCTAAAAGTGATTTTTGCTAAATTGTTGGACGCTAAAAGCCATAATTCTTGTAGTGAAAGAAATTTCATAAAATCTTAAAAGTCATTATATTCTTTAAATGTGTTTTAAAATCTACTAGACTTATTTATCCATAAATAATCTTTTAAAATCTCAATTGAATACACCCTCTTATACTAATAATAATAAAACTAGGAAAGAATGTGAAATTGAAATCTTATTCCCAAATAAAAAAAAAATAATAAAAAAAAACGGAAAGAATCTCTAAAATAGAAAAAGAAAATTCTATTTGAGCCATTTTAAAGAAGAATTTGCCGATGATATGTACGGCTAAATTAGCATAACAACTACTTGATAACTTTGAAACAATATATTATTATGACCCTCTAAAAATATAAATGTTATATATATATATGTCCTACATCAAACCGGCTATTTTGCCAAAATACTAGAGACTAAAGCGATATATCTTATCCAATTAGAACTTATAACTATTAAGGTAAACAAATTCAAACCATGTTTATTTAGTTGTGCTTCATACTATGACAACGTCAGTCACTAGATGATCTCTACTACCACCAATATGACTAATTGAAGATATTTTATACAAACGTGTGAAAAACGTCCAATAATTTAATAGCCTCAAATCATTTCTTAACATTGGACACTGATTTATATCACATCGAAATTGTACATAAACATAAGTTATATCCAACGTAGCATGGTGGTGTAGGACTCGGGATCTCACATTGAGGTCCTGGGTTCAAATTCAATGAGTATGTTTCTTGTAAGAGTCTGGGACAACCGGGAGTTTTACCTACTCCGTTTAAACCCGGAATGAATAGTTTGAAGGTGAATTTCCAACAATTGTTTTTTTTTTTTTTTTTAAAAAAAGTTATATTCAAGCAAGCTAATTGCTTCATATATAGGCAAAAGAATAATAAAAACAATGGAGACAAGAATCTTTTGCAAATTATATTTTCACGTTATACTGTTGAAGAGAAGAAAACGTACATAAACTTGATATAAAACTCAAATTTTTGACGTAAATTTAGAATTCAAAATCTACCAAAGTCAATCTAATAATAAGCATTAGTAGATAAATTTATATTATTAAATACGATTTTGACTTTGAATATTATTAGATTTAATTAAGTCAAAAATTTAAGTAAAAATATATCACCTTATAAAATATATGGCTGATCATATATATAAACTTTCATAAATTATTAATATTAGGATGGACTGAAAAATAAGAAAAACACAAACTATAATACATTGTCTTTGTCTTTTGGTGTGTTAAAGTTCGTGATTTTTGTCTTTTAGGCCAGCCTAATATTAATATCATGAGGACGAAATAAATGACAAGAAAACACGGATTTTGATATATTATTTTTTATCCTTTAATGTGTTGGATTTCGTATTTTTTAATTTTTTTTTTAGCCCATTGATATTAGGCTAGTTTGTATAAGAACATTCCAATGTATATACACACCATTTTTCTATTAGATTTGGATTTCAGTGTCGAATTAAGTTCTTATAATTTAAAATTATTAGTTATTGGATAATAATTTTTAAAAAAAATTAAATATAACTTATTTTTAATTTGCGATTAGTATTAAAACACTGTGACAAAAGACTATGAAAACATAACACAATTCACTAGATATACACACATCCCACTCCATTCCTGGATGGATAAAAATTATGTTAAAAGACATAAATTTTTTTTTATCAATTTGGGAAGGAAATGTAGATTTATGTGGGAAAGAGTAGGGTTAGGGTTTACAATGTGCCTGGACGGATCAGGCCAGGTTTTAACAAAGTCCTGGTTCTAATCCATAAAATATATTAAAGTCTAAGTCCTCAAAAGCCCTGTTGATTTATGAGAGAGTCCGGACTGGCCCTAGCTCGCTTGATACGGGGTCAGATTGGAGGCCAAGTCAGACCCTAAATTTTTAAAAAAATTATTAATTAAATAGTATTATTTTTATAAAAAAAAAATTAACCGAACCTCACTATAAAATAATCTTTCAAAATTTTATACCGTGTAAAATACATTATAAGTTTTAATTATTAAAAAA
This sequence comes from Zanthoxylum bungeanum, assembly GCA_019454045.1. Taxonomy (NCBI): domain Eukaryota; kingdom Viridiplantae; phylum Streptophyta; class Magnoliopsida; order Sapindales; family Rutaceae; genus Zanthoxylum; species Zanthoxylum bungeanum. The sequence continues at coordinate 101,910 of SKCR01030617.1, forward strand.
AAAAACTAAGAAAATATCAAGTAATACTAATACAACTTAAACAAGCTTAAAAAACAATAATATATCAAAAATAATACACTAGTAAATTAAAAAAAAAATACTAATAATAAATAATTTTAAATTGTAAACATATAATTTATAAACATATATATATATATATATATATATATATATATATTTTAAAAAATATAAATAATAAAAGGCCAAACCAGAGCATTTATTTTAAAAATTATTATTCGATCATTTAACTAAAAAGACTCATTATTTAATACCCTAGCCCTAGATTTTTCGGCCTACAGCCCTGCGGGCCGGGCCGGCCCTAATTGTCATGCCTAAATACAGACCCGGCCACGGTTCCGGTTTCGAACCGGAACCGAACCGGAAGGTTCCGGAACCGGAACCGTGGCCGATCGGTTCGGTTGGGGTTCGACCCCAACTCGAACCGGTCGGAACCGGTGGAACCGTACGGTTCCACCGGTTCAACGGTTCCAACCAGAACCGAAACGGTTCCGGTTGGAACCCTAGGGTTCTAACAGGAACCCTCGCCAACGGCTAGTAGCCGTGGGGGGCAGGGAGCCGTTAATATGAAAAAAAAATCTCTTATTCTAATATATTAATTTATAAATTAAAATATAAATTACTAATATATCCCTAATAACGGTAATAAAATGGTTATATTTAGGGGCATTTTTGGTATCAAAAAAATTCTAAAACTCTATAAATAGGATTCATTTTTCATTATTTCAACACATCAATTCTCAACTCTCTCATTTTCTATAATTCTCTTATTCTCAATCTCAATTCAATACAATTCTCTTATAATCTTATTCTCAATCTCAATTCAATTAGTTGTTAATTTGTTATCATTCACAAATCGCAATTATTCAAAATTCTTATTTTTCTTCCTAATTTCTCAAACGAAAAATGGCAAGCTCATCTGAGAATATAATGTCAAATATGCCAACCCAAGAGAGCGGCCCTAGTGTCGGTGCACAATCACGGAGAAGAGAAGTTAAGGCTCGGTCATCGGATATTTTCAAAATTCATTTTCATTTGGAACGCCTAGAAGATGATACACAACGAGCAATTTGCACCTATTGTGGGGTTACCTATAAATTTTCTGGTGGATACAACAATATGATCAAGCACATGGAAAAACATCATCCGGTTGAACTTGACATTGATACGACGCAAACTCAAATGGCCAGGTACGCATCATCTAGTAGAGGTACGAGTGCTGTAGATTTATTTAAATATTTTGATGCAAAAAATAGAGAAGAATTTACGAAATTAACTTGTATGACACATCTTTCTTTAAGCTTTGGTGAAAAACTTCATTTTACTAATTACGTGCATACTGCTTTAAACCCTTCTGCATGTAGAATGACTCGAAACACAACAAAACGTCATATTTTTAAATTATATAAAGATGGTAAAATTATTTTAAATGAAATATTTAAAGAGATGAAAGGTCGTATTTCTATATGTTCTGATATTTGGAGTGACCATTGGCAAACACACTCATACATGGGTGTGACTTGTCATTGGATTGATGCATCATTTACCATGCAAAAACGACTTATTGCATTTAGAGTTTTTGATGACCAACATACTGCACATAATATTTATAGAATGATGAATGTAATTTTTAATGAATATGGTTTACTGCACAAAATTTTAACAATTGGATTTGATAATGCATCTGCAAATACTGCATCCATCAATGATTTAAAATCCTTATGTCAACCAAATTTAGGGGGTCAATTTTTTCATATTCGTTGTACATGTCATGTCCTTAACTTATGTGTTCAAGACGGTCTAAAATTATTATCACATTTCCTTAATCCAATTAAAACGGTACTTAACTGTATTTGGTCATATTCTCAAGTTAGGAGAGAATGGACGAAGTTTTGTAAAATAAATGGTATTAAACCGATTAAATTTTCAAGAGATGTTCCAACACGTTTGAATTCAACTTATTTTCTTTTATGTCAAGCATTTCAATACAAAGATGCATTATGTAGTTTTTTTTCTCAACATGTTCAAAATATCACACTTTATCCTAGTCAATGAGATATTTGTGAAAAAAATTTAGATATTTTAAAAGTTTTTAATGACGCTACTTTAATTTTTAGCGGTGTTTATTATCCTACATCACATTTATTTGTTCTTGAAAGTTTGAATATTTTTGGTACTTTGGATGAACATGCTGAAAGTAGCGATCCTAATGATTATGTTTTGTTCGAAGCCATTACTGCTATGAAGGTAAAATGGTTGCATTATTTTAGAGAAATTCCTTTACTTTATCTTATTGCTGCTGTTTTTGATCATAGATTTAAATTAGAAGGTTTGAATGGTGCTTTACAAGCTTACTATGGTTATTTAGGAATATTAGCTGAAATTGATATTACAAGAATAATGACGAAATTAAGAAATGATTTAATTGATTTATTTAATGATTATATTGTAAGATATAACTTAGGAACATTATGTGAATCTAGTAGTAGCGAACCGGTAATTCAAACAAGACTTAGCGCATGAGATCGTTGGTTATTACAACGAAATAAAAAAGTTAGGGATACGACAACTAATAACCACGAATTATATAATTATTTATCTACAAATTTCGAGTTTTCTACTGAAAATTTAGTTAGTAAAAATTTTAAAATCCTTGAATGGTGGAACCGACATCAAAATATATATCATGTTTTATCAATTATTACTAAAGAGATATTGGCAGCACCTATTTCCACCGTTGCGGTTGAGCAAGCCTTCAGCATGGGAGGCAATATATTGGAAGCTAGGCGATCTTCATTACATCCAAGCACTCTAGAAGTAACAGCTTGTGTGGATGATTGGACTCGAGCTGATCTGAGACAACAAGAAGATGCCCCCGATGATTTTGAAGATTTGTTCGATAATGCATCTGCAAGTGCAACAACAAGTGCAAGCGGAACCGGAGCCGAAGGATCAACTGATAATGATGATTGATAATTGTAAAATTGTAATTTACAAAGGGGATATGGCTTAAAATTGTAATGGAACTGCGTGAGCTTTGATTCATCTCACCCTTGGAGGATACGTATGCAACTTAAATTTTTAAAAATTTAAGCTCAAGCTCTTCAATGTAATAATTTTATTTATTTATAAAATTAATCTCATTTATTTTAATTAATTTTCAAAATTTTTTTAAAAAAAGGTTTGGAAAGGTTCCGGTTCCACACTTGTGGAACCGGAAACCGGCCGGTTCGGTTCGGTTCCGAACCGCCGGCCGGTCTACCTAAATAGGGTTACTCAATGATTTGGACTTGCTCTTGTCAAGAAATAAAGCTAACAAGAATGACACCTGCACCGCGTAAAGATGAGTTGAAAAGTCAATATGTCAAACCAAACCATCTCCATTTACAAGCGACGGCGTCGATCAGTTCGTCCTTGCGTTTGTAAATATCCCTCGCGAAGTCCAACAAATATGCTCTTTTTCCATTCCTTCGCATCATCACAAACCAAAGAAAAAGAGATCCCATTTTTCTCGAGAAACAAACACAACCCTCACACACTTCAAATAGTATTTACGTAACGTACCAGGTACCGTACCGCTGAACAAATCTGAAATGCAAAGCAAAGGAATGAGGAATCTCTGCTTTAACCAAAAAACTACGTCGTTTTCTATCCATCGTGACACCAACACCAATTCACCTTCAAGATCTTCTCCTCTATCAACACCTCGCCGGAGGTTCTCCGAATCCATGATCGACCAAGTCGTCGAATCAGCCAGCGTAATGATCACAAAGTGGAATCCAGACTCATCGACGTTCGCTAAAGTCACCTCTCTGTTCTATGAGGACAAAAGCGAAGCCATGCAGTTCTTGAGGTGCGTTAACGATTTACAAAACGCCATGCATTTGTTAGTCTCCGAGGATTCATCCTCTCCGAAACTAAGAGAAGCTCAAACCCTAATGCAAATAGCCATGAAGAGGCTTCAAAAAGAGTTTTATCAAATCCTTTTCGTGAACCGGGCTCACTTGGATCCAGAATCAGTCTCCTCCACGAGATCATCACAGTCACAGACGTCCGCCAGATCAAGAACCTCTGACTACGACGATAATAATGAAAAGGATAATGAAGTTCGTGCTGCAGGTGATTCCATTTCAGAAGTTGAAGAAGCGTCTTCAATTGCCATGGCTGATTTGAAATCCATAGCTGATTGCATGATCTCCTCTGGCTATGCTAAAGAGTGCATGAACATATACAAGATCATACGCAAATCCATTATCGACGAAGGCATTTATCGCCTCGGCGTTGAGCGAGCGAGCTCGTCTCAGATCAAAAAAATGGACTGGCCAGTTCTTGATTTGAAAATCAAGAATTGGGTTGAAGCTGTAAAGATAGCAATGAAAACACTCTTCACCGGCGAACGGATTCTCTGTGACATTGTCTTTGCTTCTTCAGAATCCATAAAAGAATCTTGTTTCAGTTATATCTCTGAAAAAGGCGCTGTTCTTCTCTTTAGCTTTCCTGAACTTGTCGCCAAATTCAAGAAATCCCCTCCGGAGAAAATGTTTTGCGTGCTCGACATGTACACCGCCATAGCTCAAACCTGGCCGGAGATTGAATCAATATTTTCATTTGAGTCAACCTCAACCGTCCGGTCACAAGCCCACACTTCTCTGATCAAGATTGCAGAATCAGTCCGGCAAATGATTTTAGACTTCGAGTCGTACATCCACAAAGACTCGTCCAGAACACAAGACTCCGGCGGCGGGGTTCATCATTTAACATTTTACGCAATGAACCACCTCTCTCTCCTCGCCGATTACAGCAACATCCTCGGCGATATTCTGGCTGACTGGGCACCACCGGCGAAATCATACTTCGACATTCTGGACACCACTGAATCTCCGGCACCGGCCTTCACCGAACACTTGGCGTGGCTCATTCTCTCTCTACTCTGCATGCTCGACGCCAAAGCTAAGCATCACAAGGATGCCTACTTGGCTTACCTCTTCTTGGCGAACAATCTTCAGCACGTGGTTTCAAGAGTCCGTACATCGAACCTGCAGTATCTCCTCGGCGATGAATGGGTCAACAAGAACGAAGCGAAAGTCAAACAATTCGCGGAAAGCTACGTGCGTCTAGCGTGGGGCCCGGTTTTTAAATCGTTACCGGATGATCCAACGGCTGCGATTACGCCGGGTCAAGCGAAGGATTATTTCAAGAATTTTAACACTAGTTTTGAAACCGTGTACAGGAGACAGAGTCCGTGCGTGATACCAGACGAGAAATTGCGAGAGGAGATTAAGGAGACAATAGCGAGAGAGCTGGTGGTGGCAAGATATGGGGAGTTTTACGATAAGCATATGGTTACCGTGGGAGAGAGAAATGTGATGTTATTTGTCAAATTTACCCCTGAAGATATTGATAATTACTTGTCGGACCTTTTCTATGAGAAGAAGAGTTATGTTGTGTCTGGGACTAGGGCTTCGGCATCTTCTACAACGTCGTCGTTAAATAATCGGCGGCATTCAAGGTTGAGAATTTAGATCCTGTATTGAATATCGCCAAGCTTGATACGATTTTTGCAATAGAAGTGTAAATCTACGTACGTACTTCAGAACCGATTGTTGTTTTGTGTATGCATGCATGCATATACGAAATCAGGTTCTCAGAATGAAAGAAAGTGCAGCACTGATCTATAACGACTTTTTAACGTCCATTTGTGTTCATTTTCTGCATGTGATAAAATATATGAACGAGTAATGAATGATACATAGATAATAAAATCATGTTCCCCCAAATTCCAAATAAAATATTCTATTTCTTCCCCAAATACAATATTCCCTGCTATAATTATATCAACGCGGTGGCTTAATGATCAATGCTTGAATTTTGTTCCTCGATTCAACCGACCACACATCTTCAAACAAAATCAAAGGCAATCAAATAAATTCAGGAAACATCCCAAATTTGGTTACTTAGATTGAACAGGCCACACATCATCAAACACTTTTTTTTTTTTTTGAATTATTGGAAATCCCATGGTCAAATTAACCCTTCCGAGCTTAAATGGAGCTGGTAAAACCCTCGATTATCCTAATCTCTTACAAAAAAACGCACTCCTTGAATTTGAATCCATGACCTCAAGGTGAGGTCCTGAACACTACACCACTGAGCCACACAGGCAATGACACTAAAATAATTTTATTGTTAATTATTCAGAAAAACTATTTATTACTTACACATGATATTATTATTATTATTATTATGATTGTTATTGTTATTGTTATTGTTATTATTATTCTTATTATTATTCTTATTGTTATTAATAATCTTATTCTTATTCTTATTTTTATTCTTATTCTTATTCTTATTATTATTATTGTTGTTGTTGTTGTTATTATTATTATTATTATTATTATTATTATTATTGTTATTGTTATTGTTATTTTTATTTTTATTGTATTGTTATTGTTATTGTTATGTTATTGTTATTGTTATTATTATTCTTATTATTATTCTTATTGTTATTAATAATCTTATTCTTATTCTTATTTTTATTCTTATTCTTATTCTTATTATTATTATTGTTGTTGTTGTTGTTATTATTATTATTATTATATTATTATTATTATTGTTATTGTTATTGTTATTTTTATTTTTATTGTATTGTTATTGTTATTGTTATTGTTATTGTTATTATTATTATTGTTGTGTTGTTGTTGTTGTTGTTGTTGTTATTATTTTTTTTTTTATTTTTTTTTATTCTTATTCTTATTGTTATTTTTATTCTTATTGTTATTTTTATTCTTATTGTTATTGTTATTCTTGTTATTGTTATTGTATTGTTATTGTTATTGTTATTGTTATATTATTCTTATTATTATTATTATTATTATTATTATTCTTATTATTATTATTATTTTATTATTATTATTATTATTATTATTATTATTATGGGATTGTTGGCTAAAGATAACACGCAAATAAGGTAAAATTGAGAATAATTATTAGTTGACGAAGCGTTGCCTACCATATTACAATACAATAATAATTATGAGGCTTAGCTTACCATAAATATTAACAATAAAATAAAACAGTGAGATATAAATTTAATATGGTAAAATCCCCAATGTGAGGGAAATATCCACGGACAAATGTAGGATGATTTCACTATAATGGAAAAATTTTACAATTTCTATCTAAACACAATGAGTGAGCAATCTCACACTCTCTTAGAATATGAGAATTACAACTCTCTCACAAATTCTTAAGAATACATAATATTTTTCTCTCTTAAAATACATAGGATTTGGTTGAGAATGAAATATATAAAATAATGAAATGAAGTCTCTATTTATATGCATGTGATTCACTGTGTAAATAGTGAATTTTTATGCAATTGTTATATTAGTGCAGTGTGAAACAAAAACTTGAATTAAATGATCGAAAATGAATTGGAATGGCCCAAATTTATAATCTTGTTGTTCTTGAATTAAATGGCCCAAAGTGAATTGGAATGGCCCAAAATATACATTTTCAAGTGTATTTATCTTTGATTTACCCTTAATTATGTTTTTGATTATATTAAATGCACTAATATTCATTATTTTATTATTTAGGATACATTATATGGAGAATTGAGTAAAAAAGAAACGAAAATCTGAAATTCTTAATTGGCACCAGTGATTTCCTAATTTATACACTCATTAATATTTTGAACGTAACTTTCTCATATGATGCCCAAATGAGGTGATTCAAGTTGCATTGGAAAGAAAACTCAATTATTTACAACTTTTTAGTTTATGTTGAAGACTGAATCAGACCTTTCTTGGCCAAAATTGAGGTTGAAATTGATAATTTAACATTGTTAGCAGTGGCGTGATACAAAAATAATTTATGGCTTCAAAATCATTCCAAAGAGTTGAAAACTATTTGTGGCGCGCCAGTAAAACCTTTGTGGCGTGTCACTAAAATCTTTGTGGCGTACCATCAATGCAATAACTTTAAAATTGAATAAGAAACTTATTTTTTATGATATCTATATAAGGGAAACGTTTAGGGTTACTTCACATACATTTTTAAGGAGAAAATTAAGTCTTTTTTTAAGCTAAAACACTCTCTAAATACATCAACCATTCAAAAATAACCAAGAATAACAATAATCAAGAACAGAAGATTGAATAACTTCATTACAAGAAAATTTGAAATTACCAACCGAAATTACCGATCGAATATTTTTGTTCGGTAATTTTTTATATTTACCAACCGAATACCGACCAAGAAAGATAAAAAATAATTTCGGACTAATTACCGATTGTAGTATTAATGACCGAATATTCTGTCGGTATTCAATAAGTAAATACGATGATAAAGATTAATTTGGTGCCATTTTATGACACCGACAACTACCGATCGATTATTCGATCTGTAATTACTAATAAAATAGGGATCAAATATAATTTGATCGTTAAAATAATATTAATTAAAAAAAATAAAAAATAGATATTTTACGGACCGAATTATCAGACAGTCGGTTAAAATAAAAATAAATATATTTATATAATATTATTAACATTATTATTATTACTATTCACACACAGACAATATTATTAACATTATTATTACTATTCACACACACATATTGTTTACATGTTATAATAAGAAATGATTTTTATTTTTTTGAAATCGTTGGAATCTTTACCGCCAAACCATCTTTTACAAGAAACACACTCCTTCGATTCTAACCCAAAACTTTAAGGTGAGATCATGAGTCATATACCACCAAGCCACGCCCTTTGGAGACTTATACCAAGAAACATGTCATACCTTAGTGACAATTATTCTACACATTCAATCTTGAGGTTAAGGGTTCAAGTCACACCAATTGCATCAATTTTTAGAATTAAATGTGGATTATGTGAGTTTAGTCTGGGCCCGTCTTTGGGTGGTACTAAGGCGCGAGCATGGGTCCCACCCATGGCTGGTCAGGTGGGACCTATAGTAGGCCCCATAATATTTTTAAAATACAGTGAGTTTATCGACCAAATTATATTCGATCGGTAAAATCTAATTTTTTAAGAAATTACCGACTGAATTATGTTTCGGTAGGTAATTCAGTCAGTAATTCCACCAAACGATCATATTTCAATTTGTAACTTTATACCGACGATCCAAATATCGATTGAAAAATTCTATCGATTTCGGTCGGTACTTGAAATTATCGACTGAATTTTTGAGATACTGGCCGAATATTCGATCGGTAATTTTGAGTTTTCTTGTAGGGTTGGAGATTAAAGATAGATAATTTTCATGATTTATTTTATTTATCTCTTTATTAATTCTTTATTGTTTATTATATTGAACCTGATATTGTTATTTATCTTCTTCATCATGAATTAGATCATGTTCTATGATTGCAATGGAACCTTTAATTTGATTTGATTTTAATTTTTGATTTATTAAATTTTTTTAGTGATTGATTTGTGATATTTTTATGGATTGTTTATTATTCTATGTACTTAATGCTTTCTATTGCTTGACCAACAATATGATAGTTATGGTAAATCTCAAGGAACTTGGACAAAAGGAATTTGGATTTAGCCTTTGGAATTGATAATGCATGATCTCATTTTATTAAATAGATTTTCATGTAGGATATGAATGATGAAAATATTGTATTCTTAGCAAGAGATTACAGAAATCTTGTCAACAGCCTTAGGTGATTGTGTCTTGGAGAAGGAGATGTAATGATAATTCAAAAATAAATTTTGAAAATGTATGTAAAAAATAACGTGTAACATAGACTTGGATGACGATGAGAGACTAAAAAAAATACTCTTTGGAGAGACCCGAGAAGTGTGGAAGCCTACGAAGATTTTGAAAATGTTGTTACTGATGAACACTATAAAATACAATTTTATTAAAAGAAAAATTAATCAATTTACACTTGTAGTTTCATTAATCCCCTTAATTTAGCACATTTGTGGAATAACAATTAAATTTATGTTTTATATATTTTTATTATGATTTTTTTTATTTCTAATGTAGGTGAAATAATACTTTGGATTTTGAAGGCTATAAACTTAAAAGTGCGCTCTAACAGTGTACAATTTCCGAAATTCCAACCATGCATATTTTTTGTATTTTGGCTATAACATTTTACTTCGATATCGGATTGATGCGATTTAAGTTCCAAATGAAAGAAAACTCAAATATCTACAATTTTGGTGTCTATAAGATTTTCTAATTTTGAAGTTTTAAAGGCCAACATTGATGAAATATCCAAAGTATATTATATGTAATTATTAAAAACACAAACAACAAGAAAATACCAAAAAAATATTAAAACAATTTGCCTCCACCTTTCGCTGGAAAGGTGGAGGATTTGTCAAAGCATGCAAAAAATTTACATGCTTTAACAAAACAAGTAAGGAAAAAAAAAGAGAAGTCGGAGATTTCTTGCAATTTGCAAGCGAGAGGTGTCGAACACCTTATAATATCCCAAATATTTTTCGGAACGGTTCTAGAAATTTTCTGAATCGAAATTTAGAATTTAGAACTGAATGATATTCAGAAATAAGACTTTATGTGTTGGAAAATAGGTTGGAATATTTTTAAGTGAAGTTTCATCGTGTCGGAAAACCCGTGGTTTTGAGAACCGGTTGCGTGAATCATTTTTATATCCTTTTACATATAAAAGTTTCTTGTTTTGACTATAAATGCCATAAATGAACCTGTAGGACACAGATATTGAAGACGTTGTTCTAGGCTCGCGGCCTAGTTGGGAGTACGGAATAGCCCGCGGGGGAATTAAACCGGAGAAATAAAATGGAGTCGCCACCCGGTGTGAACTGGAAAAATGATTTAAGGCCGCACTCACCCCTCGCAAGGGAAGACCTCAAACCGTTGGGTTCGGAATGGTCCCTTACTTATGTCACTTATAATGAACGGATTTGTGCAATTTTAACCAAGTCTACTCAACATACATTTGCAAAAAGGTAACCTACACCTAAATCCGTATACGGCTTAAATCTAAGTTTGCATGCTTTAAAAGTTAGTTATCATAACGACAAACATACGATATCACACAATGAGCGTGTTGAATTATCAAATACGAAAAATAAATAACAACCTAAACATAAACGTAAATTAAACTCCTATTGCAAAAGAAAATAACTAAGTCATGCATAAAGAAATAACGTACTAACACCTAAATCATGCTTAAAAACAAATAACATACTAGTAAGCTAATCATGCTCGAATACAAGGTTGGATGAAACGAAATATGTGAATCTCTCAAATGGTACGTGGCATTGTATCCCAAGTACAAACCGCAATACCGTCCATTCAGATTCTGCTACGGAATTTATGTCCGGGTTTCCATCCGATATACCGTAAGAAAGAACACATATTCCGTTCATCCGGAATCACATCATGCACCAATTCACAATACTCATGCGAAATAAAGTAATAAAATAACTAAAAATAAAGGATAATAAATAAAAGGGTGCCCTCAGGTCTAACCTCTTTAGTCGTCTCTCGAAAGTGCGGTATGCGGTCGTCAGAAGGGTTGATGCTCCGCAACTCCTCTGGTTCACAGGTTCAATGTTTTCCTTCGCTGTTTGGGCCACTGTTTTTACTCTGTTTCACTGTGGTTTCTGGTCACGGTTTAAGCTTACTGTTTTCGGATGGTTTCCTACAGTTTTACCGTCATTGTTTCGGGGTTATTTTTGAGGATGTTTTGGGAACTGTTTTGGGGTTATTTTCAGCTACGGAGAGGGGTATTTCTGAACTGTTTGGTTTCGGTAATGGGCAGGTTGGTTCACTGTTGTTTACGGTTTGGAGAGGCTACCGAGTTTTGCATGTGTTTGAGGACTGTGTTTAGTGGATGTTTGGCGTGAATGAGGGCTGGTTTTTTTGTTGTTTTAGGCGTGAAGTAGTCTAGGCTTTGAGGGGTGTTTCTTGATCGATGTGGGACTATGGGGGAGGTGCGTGTGAGGTGTTTGTGCGTGGGAGTTGAAGGCAATTGAAGGTGGGTTGTTTCCTAATCAATGTGGGATTGAGGAGAGTGATAGGTGAGGGTTCTTTGTGCGTGAAGTGTTGCTAGAAGGGTAGCTTGTTTCCTAGTCAATGTGGGACAAAATAGAGTGACGGGGTTGCAGTTTTTTTGGTACTTTGGGGGTTACTTTGGTGGCTGTTTTCGGTAGTTTGGTGGCTATTTTCTCGATAATTTGGGGGTGTATTGGGGTAGTGTATGGGCGTGTATTTGAGGGGTAGTTGTGAGGGGTTTTGGTGTGTGAAGTTGAGGTTTGAAGGCAGTATGAGAGGCTATGTTACTGGCAGTTTGGCATGACAAGAACAGTTGTCCATGGGCAGTGAGTTGCGGCTATGGAAGGGTAATTTACGGGGGTGTTGATGCGTGAGTTGAGGGCTGAATGGAAGGTTTCTTGGGCGTGAATCACTGCTGGACGAGTCACGGCAATAAAGATGGACTTGAGGAACTTTGGGCGTGAGTGAAGCTAAGGGAGAAGAGTGTCTTATGTTCTATCTGTGCTAGGGGTTTCAAGGGTGAGTTGAGGTTCTTTTTATAGGCAAATGGTGGTGCATTTATTGGGTAGGCTATGATTGATGATGGTTATTAATTGAGTGGCTAATTGATGTTGAAAAAAATGGAAAGGGATATGGCTTAGTCAAGGGCGTGGGGTGCTAGGTTTAATGGTGTGGGGTATGCTTGATTAAATGGTGATGTGTTCTGTTTGACTTGGTGAGGGGAGGCTATTAAATGGCTTGAAAAGGTTGGTAAATGGATGGCTTTGTTGTTAATAGGCGTGGGGTAGACTTTAGGTGGGTTTAATGTGTGATTTGCTTGGTTTTGGTGGGCTTTGGGCGTGGGTTTTGGTGTTTGGGCCAAAGAAGTGTGGCTTGCGGGGGTTTTGGGCCAATGATGATTTTGAAACGGAGGTCAAACGAGCAAACCCAAAGCTAACCAATTAAATTCAACAAGATTTCAATTATTGACTTTTCCCTTCCGACATCTGTTTCCCGCGACTTCCGCGACTTAAAAGGTAGTGCCTCGGCGCGAGGCTCATCATCGGGACTTACATGCAAAAATGCAGTGCCTACAGTCGCCCCCACTTTGATGGGATCTGTACAGTGTGTGACAATGACAGTCCTATCAAAGTTCGTGCAATGCATTTTTACTTACCTGGCTCGCCAGCTAACACCTGACTTGCCTGTTGCTTTGAGTTGATTTTGGTTGCGCCATACCCGGCGTTCTAAACCCCATACCCGAGGCGTCGCGGTTGCGTCTCCATACTTAGAGTGTCGCAGTAATATCTCCATACCCAGAGTGCCGTACCTGACATGCTGAATCCCATACTCGATGTGTAGCGGTTGCGTCTCCATACCCAGAGTGTCGCAGTAGTGTCTTCATACCCGAATTGACGTACCTGGCATGCTAAACCCCATACCCGAGGTGTCGCGGTTGCGTCTCCATACCCAGAGTGTCGCAGTAGTGTCTCCATACCTGGAGTACCGTACATGGCATGCTAAACCCCATACCAGAGGTGTCGCGGTTGCGTCTCCATACCCAGAGTGTCGCAGTAGTGTCTCCATACCTGGAGTGCCATATCTGGCATGATAAACCCCATACCCGAGGTGTCGCAGTTGCGTCTCCATACCCAGAGTGTCGCAGTAATATCTTCATACCCGGAGTGCCGTACCTGGCAAGACTGATATTGATGCTGATGTGCCTCCATACCCGGAGTACCATACTCGGCGAAACTGATGCTGATGTTAGTGTGGGCCTCGCCCCCAGAGTGCCATACTCGGTGAAACTGATACTGATGTTGGTGTGGGCCTCGCCCCCAGAGTGCCATACCCGACAAAACTGATACTGATGTTGGTGCGGGCCTCGCCCCTAGAGTGTCATACCCGGCGAAACTGATACTGATGTTGGTGTGGGCCTCGCCCCCAGAGTGCCATACCCGGCGAAACTGATACTGATGATGTGATGATTCATTTCAACATATTGTACCACCTCTCACGAGATAATCCTGATAGTCAAACATTATTTTTTCCTCAACGAGTTCTTCACGTCGAAACCAGAGAATCTTCAAAGTACTTAATACACTCAGATTCGTTCATCTGAATGAATGATCTGAACTAGACTCCTAGTGTGTGTGTGCCAAGGCTCTTTCGCAGCTTGTTCATTAAGTAAGCCAACTCGATGATTTCGTCTCAAAGAATCGGATCAGTGGATCTAACCAACCTAGATGTCTTGATCACATTCTGTGATTAATTCATCATACTTTACATGATATGGTCTTCTTTTTTGTCTTGTCTCTTTCTTTTCATTTTGAACTTTCTTTTTCTTTCTTTTTCTTTCTTTTTCTTTTTCTTTCTTTTTCTTTCTTTTTCTTTCTTTCTTTTTCTTTTTCTCTTTTCTTTCTTTTTCTTTTCTTTGACACACCAACCCTTTAAGGTACCATTTCTCCTCATGATGGTCCTAATACTCGCCCATGGGTAGCTTCATGCTTATCAGTTATAGGTAGTCTATTTTTTTCTTTTCTTTGCATTTGCAGAGACTTTTCTTTGTTTCTAACCATATCACATATTGTAGCATAAGTAAACCAGGGTGGACATCGAGGCGAACGGTCATTCACTGATCCACCATCTCTTCAACTAGTCATCTTGCCAACTACTCAGGCTTCTATTGTTGAGATCTCGTAATCAAGTGCTCGTGAGTCTAGCCGAGATCAATCCATTCAGAATGTCGGAAGAGAGCACATCCCGCACTTATCGTTTCTAAGGTTTCCCCATACAGCAAACAATGTCATCACCGGACAGGTGCTTAACTATCAAAGACTTCTCTCTCACTTTTTTTTCACTCACTTACTCCATGGAATTCTTCCTTTCGACTGCTGAAAATATGGGCTTCTCCCCATGGGATCCATTCCCGAAACTCATACTGATATGGGCCTCAACCCTGGGATTCCTTCCCAAAAACTGATACTGCGCTGTTGCTGCTTCTGATTGGCTTGTCTTTGCCGCTTTCTCTTCTTCTTCTTTGAAACCTGTGATTACAACATAGAACAAACACAAAAAAAGAGTGCAAATATGTTACGTGTATGCATGCATGCATGAATGAACTGTTTGGTTTCTATTAAGTCCCAAGATCAATTTCAAGCAAGAAACATGTGTGAAATACAACAATGAAGAATGACAGAATCATACTTACATTGAACGGTTATGCGATGCGAGGAACGACAAAAATCTTCAAGCTTTTGCTCCATGATGCTCACGGTTTTGGGCTCCATTTTTGTCCTCCATTTTCGGTCCTTCAAGCTCCAAGCTTGGTGTGCATTTCATGCCCACGGGTGAGTTTCCCTATCACCTTTGCAAGACTCCGGAAGTGTGCTAGCACCTTGGAATTTTGCCACAAAATTCCATTTGCTTCTCCTTGTGTTCTCGGTATTTGCAGATTTTTTTGGAGAGCAAAAATGGCCCTTGGCTGAGAGTTGTAGGAAAGGAAAGAGAGAAGAAAAAAGTGTTGTGTTAGTTGTGTGGATTGTGTATCTAATACACTAATTCAAAAGTCAAATACCAATAATCATATAAATGGTAAATGACTTTTAATTCAACCAACCACCACCATCAATCAATAGTGACATGTTGTCAATCACTCAAAGTGACTAGACATCACATCAATCAATTGACTAGTGATTTGACGCTTGATGTGACTAGTGGGCCCAACTTGATTCGAAATGTGAATGGGCCCGCAAACACTCCCGGGCTCGGGTTTGCTAATTCCGAATTAACGAATTTTCCGTTGCGACGTAATTAAATCAAATTTAATTAAATAATTATGCCTAGCAAAATTAATATTCAAGTCGCTAACGAATTATTCTAAATTAACTCGTTCGCACCGAATTAAAATCTAATTTTAATTCCGCGTCGAAATCCAATTTCATATAATATATCGAATATATTATTTTATCGATTAATTCCAAATTAATCGTTCTCTCTCTTTAAATAATATTTTTTTCCCAAATAAAATATCTCCGTAATTAATCCTAGATTAATTTTCTCTCTCTATTAATTAATCCAAGATTAATAAAGTGCGAGTCATACGTCATCGGTGAATCTTCGGGAAGCGACCCATGAGATCCCCGGATATGTTGGCAGTAAATCCGCTCGTCGGACTATCCGAACACCTACGTACCTAGTACTACGTTTTTACCGATTTACAAGACATGGTTGGCTTCTAGTAAAGCACCGTGCCTACCCAATTCTCCAGAAATATTCTTAAAGGAATATATGATCTATATCAGGCGTAATATACGTAGTATTGTGTATTTCGATCCAGTATCGGATGTCACGTGCAAGGCCTGAGGCTGAAATTGTGTCTGCCCCGTACGAAGCACATATCGGATCTCTGGTAACTAGTCTCTATAATCGGATAATCATGACCTAGTCATATTATCCCGATGACTGCAGTACATAAGAGAACAAGTTCCGTATCCTACGTGATCATCATCTCCACTATGACTGGAGTGATACTTCTATCTCGACATCACACCCAATACACTACAATTCTCAATATACCCAGAAGAGGCGTACACAGAACCTGTTAAAGCCCTGGACGACCAAAACCAAAGTATATTTATTGTCACAATTATTAGCGGTGCAAGTCTCAGGTTAAGACCAAATACACCTACCCTGATTCGGACTTCCATAGACACATAATCATACTACCAATGGAATTCCGAAGGGTCTATCCAGAGCGAAGTTGTTCCCGTACCATCGGTAAACACAACCTCCTATTACACTTGCATGAGTATCATATACCCAAATATATGAGAAATATGTTGTTATGCTCCCACAACGCGCACAAGTGTAATACTAGTCTTTTACGCATTATCGATGTCCAATCTCGATAATACTCTGACTAGGGATATTTAATGATTAAACCTTCGTGGATTGATACTGTCTCATATCATCTCAATCCGTAACTAATCATAAGGACCTTCTATCATTTATATATCTTGGTAATCTAATTACAAATGATAAAAGGGCAATTTCCTTTGTTACATAGTTAATTTGTACAACAACACCATGATCTGTACAAATAGTGATGCTATGGTTCATAATTGTCCAACATGAACTTCCTATCCCGTTGGGT
This sequence comes from Zanthoxylum bungeanum, assembly GCA_019454045.1. Classification (NCBI taxonomy): domain Eukaryota; kingdom Viridiplantae; phylum Streptophyta; class Magnoliopsida; order Sapindales; family Rutaceae; genus Zanthoxylum; species Zanthoxylum bungeanum. Next base: position 119,089 of record SKCR01030617.1, read on the forward strand.
TAGGTCTTCTGCCAATTCCCATGGTGACTGCTTAGTCTTCTCTTCCTCAGGCAAAATACTGCTTCAATCTATCCACATTGATCGGCTCGGTGAACTCATTCCCTTCTAAATCTGACAGTTTCACTGCTCTATTTACCATTACTTTCTGGACGATGTAGGGTCCTTCCCAGTTCGGTCTGAACTTTCCACTCGGGTCTGTTGTCGACGGTTTCGACTGCTTAAGCACCAAATCACCCTTTCTGATCTTGGTATGACGCACCTTCTTATTGAATACTCGAGCCAACCTCTTATGGTATATCTGCATGTGATGTAAGGACTTCATCATCTTCTCATCCAGCAGTGCTAACTATTCAAACCTCTGCGAGACCCACTCTTGTTCAGGTAGCTATGCTTCTACTAATACCCGCATGGACTGTATCTTAACTTCCACCAGTAATACAGCTTCCATTCCGTAGACCAAAGAATAAGGCGTGGCTCCTGTTGCAGTTCTCACGGAAGTCCTGTACCCCCACAAGGCGTACGGAAACTTATCAGCCCAATCTCTGTAATTCTCTGTCATCTTGGCTAATATCATCTTCATTGTCTTGTTGGCTGCCTCGACTGCCTCATTTGCTTGCGGTTTGTAGGGTGACGACTTGTGATGTCTTATCCCATACTTCTGTAACATCGTCTTCATTTCTCATTGAAACTGTACTCCATTATCTGTGACCACGCGATGCGACATACCATATCGACAAATAAGATTCCGAGCTATGAACTTTGCCATATGCTTCGTTGTAACATTGCAGAATGACTCAGCTTCCACCCATTTTGAAGCGATGTCCATTCGATCCGTTCGGTCGAATTTCTCCGATCATATCGATTCCCCATGCTGAGAAAGGCCATGGCTCTGAAAGCCCATGCAACTCTGTATGCGGTAGGTGATTTGAGTTACCATGTGCTTGAAAATCATGACAGTGCTTTACCAGCTTTGCGCAGTCAGCTTCCATAACTGACTAGTAGAAACCTTATCTTATTATCTTGCGGGACAAATTCAACCCGTTCTTGTGCGGTCCACATACACCAGCATGTACTTCTTCCATTACCTTCCGAGCCTCTTCTTTTCTCAAACACTTCAGCTGAATGCCATTCGCCTGTCTCTTGTATAGTTCTCCTTTCAGACTCACATACTGAGAAGCCAACTTCTGAATAACTATTATGTCATTTCTACTTGTTTCTTCTAGGAGTTCTCCGTGTTCCAGATATCTCTGAATATCGTAGTACCAGGGTTTCCCATCATTGACTTCCACCTCCAAGATTCTTTCCATCTCATAAATCGGTTTGCTTGCTGTCGTCAGCACCAGAGGTCTCATCACCAACTTCTCAAGATCTTCCCAAGTTGCGGCTAGTGTTGCCAATGCATCTGCCATCTAGTTTTCTTCCCGCGGCAAGTGTTGGAATTTACAGTCAGGGAGGGCCTGTGCCAGATTCCTGAGATAGAACAAGTAGGGTTTCAATCGTTCTTCTTTCAACTCTCACTCTCCTTGCATCTGTCTGACTACCAACATCGAGTCCCCGTAGACCTCAACATTCTTAGCCTTCAAATTTATCAATGCAGTCAATCCAAAGGCACATACTCAGCCATGTTATTGGTTACTCTGAACGTCAATCTATTGGCCATAGGCAAAGTTTCTCCTTTGGGAGTTACTATCACAATTCCAATTCCGGCTCATTTGCAGTTTACTGCTCCGTCGAAGTACATCTTCCATCCTTGAACTGTAATAGCTTGGATCTCCTCGTCTGGGAACTCAAACTTGTATTGATCTCCTTCTATCGGTTGTAATGCCAGGAACTCTGCCACGGCTTGCCCCTTGATTACTTTAAAAGTCTATCGGTTGTAATGCCAGGAACTCTGCCACGGCTTGCCCCTTGATTACTTTAAAAGTGAGGTATTCAATATCAAACTCTCTCAGCAACACTAACCATCTGTCCAACTTTCCAACTAACGAAGGCACTGAATGCAGATATTTCAAAGGATTCTCATTTGCTACCACTTGGATCTTGTAGGATTGGAAGTAATGGCACAATTTCCTGGACGCCCACACCACTGCCAAACATATCTTCTCTATTTCCTAGTAACAAGTTTCGTACGGAAGGATCTTCTTACTGAGATAGTAGATTGCATGCTCTACCCCCGTCTCATCTGATTGTACCATCATCGCCCTCAGTGCTTCAGTTCAATAGCCAAATACAGTACCAAGGGTTTGCCTGGTCTCGGAGGTCTCAAAACAGGAGGCTTTACCAAATATTCTTTGATCTTGTCGAAGGCTTCCTGACACTGCTCATTCCATTTCACTGGCTGGTCCTTCCTCAACAACTTGAAAATAGGTTCACATACCGATGTCAACTTGGCAATGAACCGACTGATGTACTGAATTTTCCCAATGAATGCTCTGACTTCTTTCTCTGTCTTTGGTGCCGGCATCTCAGTAATTACCTTGATCTTCTCAGGGTCTACTTCCATTCTTCCTCCCATTCCCACTGTATGGCCTAACAACTTTCCTGACGTTAACCCAAACACACACTTCTTGGGGTTTAATCGCAAGTTGTATCTGTCGACTCGCTGAAAGAACTTCTCCAGTGCTTCTATATGTCCACCTATCGTCTCTGACTTTACCATCATGTCATCCACATATACCTCAATATCTTTATTCATCAAGTCGTGGAATAATGTGGTAGCCATCTGCTGGTAAGTGGCTCCTGCATTCTTAAGCCCAAACAGCATCACCTTGTAGCAATATGTACCCCATTCTGTGACAAAGGTAGTCTTATGCATGTCTTCTTCAGTCGTAAGAACCTGGTTATATCCTGAGAATCCATCCGCAAATGAGTACATGGCAGATAAAGCTGCACTGTCAACTAGTACATCTATATGGGGTAAAGGAAAATCATCATTCGGGCAAGCCTTGTTGAGATCTCTATAATCCACGCACATTCTGACTTTCCCGTCTTTCTTTGGTACTGGTACAATGTTAGCCAACCACTCGGGGTAATTTACCACTTCTAGAAATCCCACATCTATCTGCTTCTTGACTTATTCTCTGACTTTCTCGGCCTACTCAGGTCTCATTCTTCGGAGTTTCTGCTTTATCGGCTTCATGTTTGGATAAGTCGGTATTATGTGCTGGGCGATACTTCTGTCTACCCCAAGCATGTCTTCATAGGACCAAACAAATACTTTAGTATATTTGACTAAATCGCTTCTAAATTCTTCCGTTCTTCGATGGTAACTTCACTCGCAATTAAAATCTCCTTGGGACTTGCAGGCGTACCAAGGTTGAATATGTTTGTTTTGGTCGAGTTGATGTCAAATATACTCAAGTCATGTAAATTGAGAGACTCAGGCAAGTAAGCGAAATGAACGTCTTTATTGCTAGCAGATGCAGGAATACATTCAAATAGATCAGAGAGATTAACATCTTCATCTTCCACAGATGCTTCATCTCCCGCAGCTGGGTCTTTCTCAGTTTCCACATTCTCCTCAAGGGTCAGGCTCTCCAGTGTCATCAGCTATTCCTCTCATTTATCTTCTTCCTTCGCAACTTCTTCCGTCAGTGGCTTCTTACTCAGCATATCCTGAAAGATCTCAATCCGGGCACCACGATCTCGTTGACCTCTACCGGTTCAGGCTCTCTCTGATACCCTGAAGCCTTTACAAAGCATTCTATCAGCTTCAACCATTTCTTCCTAGCCTTTGGATTTTCCTCGTTAGACTTGTATCCTAAACCCCTCCGGGTAGTCTGCCCCTTAAAGTTTGGCAATGTTGAACCTTTACCCGGCCCAGACTTCATCTTCTCCATGATCATAGCCACCTTAGGATCCACCCACTCCTCAAAAGTTGCCAACACTTGGAACCTTGTAAAAGGTTGTATTTCCAAAGCGGCCACATCATTGTCTATCTCAGCTCGGATGGTGACAAATCTCTCATTCGTACGGGAATTTGATAACTTGATGCAAAGTGGAGGGTACGCCCCCAAGCTTGTGAAACCACGACCTTCCCAATAACAGAGCAAAAGTGGCCGTGATATCCAGTACTGTGAACTCAACCTCATCCTCAATTGGGCCCACTTTAACTATTGCGGCAAAAGTACCATCAACTCCCCGCTTGCTATCATCATAAGCCTTGATAGTCATATTGGAGGGGCTCAGATCTGCCGGCTTCATACCTAGCCTTGCCAAAATCTTCAATGGGCACACATTGATGGATGAGCCATCATCCACCATCACGCAAGATGTCTTCTTGCCCCTCACCTCAGCTCTGATGAATAAAGGTCCATTGTGGTTTCTTCCTTCAGCCGGGAGTTCTTTCACAGAAAAAGGTTATTTGCAGAGCTTCCTTCTGCAACGATCCGACAAACATTGCGGGATTAGCGTCTTCCGACACCACTATCTTGCTCAAGGCTTCGACCATAGCACGCATCTGCTCCTGTGACGAACACAACAGTTCCCAGATGATGACTTGTGCCCAGGTCTTCTTCAACTATTGTAGCACTGCATCTCCCTCCGTGTTCTCCATATTCTCGGCCACTTCCCTGCCTTCTGTCAATACTTCATTCTCTTTTTCTGCAGTATCACTATAAAAGCGCCCGCTACGGGTCATCCCCTTCACTTCTTCCTCATCACTGCTCGAAAAGTCCTCCCAAAAATTCATCTTCTGCTCTGTTTCGTCTTCATTGTTGCTGTCCCAAATCCCCAGACAAAAGGCTTGGTGGTCAAATGTTTGATGGACAAGGTCTTCTGGTAGGCCAGAGTTAATCATATAAGTAGGCGGGGGGACGGAGTGGTAATTAGGCAAGGGGTTTCGGTGTATGTTTGGCTATTCTTTCTCAGGGTCTTGAATTTTATGGGAGTCAATTAGGTCTTGGATTTCGTGTCTAAGGTGGGCACAGTTGTCGGTGTCATGGCCGTGTTGTTGGTGGAAGTGGCAGTAACGGTTCATGTTGAGGTTTGGTGGGGGAGGATTTGGGAGTGGTTTAGGTTCCAAGGGCTTCATGAGTCCATGCCTTGTCAACTTCTCAAGCATTTTGGACAAGGGCCTACCCAGGTTAGAAAAACGTCTATTCTTAATGGCAGCAACCTCAGCAGAAACGGTTTGGCACCTGACGGTCCTCCGACAGTCCTTCTGTTCATGCCATAAAACTTTCTATTCTCCGCTTTTTCTTCTTCGATGTCCATGACAGTCTCTCTCAGCTGTCGAAAATCTACAATCATGGAGGTCATCCTCCTCAACTTGCCATAGATTGAGGGCTTAGTGCCCATGATGATCATCTTGATTTGGTCCTTCTCTGAGGGCCGAGTCTGCATCTTTAAAAGCCGACTTCTCCAGCGATATACATAGTCTTTGAAGCTCTCATCCGGCTTCTGATTGGTGTTCTCCAAATCACAGAGTGACAAGTCAATCTCTAAATCTGTAACATACTGTTTCAGAAAAGCTTCTGCCAGTTCCCTCCAATCTTCCTTAACCATTCTTTCAAGGCTATGGTACCATACCACGGGTGCCCCCTCAAGCGACATCCCAAACATCTTCTGAACTTGGCGTTGTGACAAGCCCACTGAACTCATTACTGAGACTTATTGCCGGAGATGGACCCTCGGGTCCCCATTTCCATTGAATTTGGCTATATCGGGCATCTTAACTGAGCTGGTAACTGCTCCTCAAAGGTCATCGCCTCATAATCCAGTAAGTCATCATGATTACCCTTTAGTTTACGGGTAACTGACTCCACTTGATCACAGAGTTTCTGTATCTCAGCCTGAGACCCGACTATCTTCCCAGCGGCATACTCGGCCATATCATCATCAAAGATATGGATATCATCATTCACCCTATTCAGAGGCTCCTTATGCCTCTTATTCTCATAACTTCCCCCAGCACGGGGCACAACTATATTAGACACAGCGGCAGTCAATGCTTGCAGTTGCTCAGTAACCTTGGTGAGATTGGCTTCAATCTGATCCATACGAGACCTCTCATTAACGATTCACTCATATTTGCTGTCGGTCTTTTGATGAGTCTCCCCTCTTCCCTAACCCAACGTGAATCTATGGTGTCTCTTCAAACTGCATGTTAGTATGTACATGTGTAATGCATGAAATATACAAGATCATTAAGATTTATACACCGGTTGGCCCATTATCATTTTAAAGCATTTAATCATACTATTGCATGGTGCAAACTTGTCCCAGTTGAAAAGGCCCAACAAGTTTATACTTTCGCGATAACATGGTTAAACACCTTTAAATAATAAAAGGCCTTAACACAAAATGGTCCATCAGCATTTTAAAAGCTTTTGGCCCAATTTTCAAAGGACACGAACTCGTCCCAGTTTAAATGGCCCAACAAGTTCATATCTCTTGACAAGAAATACAACTGAATTCGAATGACAATGGTCCCAGACACAAACATAAAGAAATAATTTCTATGGGTCATACAACTATGGTTCGCATGTAGGTTTAAAGGAATGTAAACAAAGGCTTCCGCTAACGAAGGATTGCCCACAACTAGGACTCCCCACTCAAGGGTTCGAGCGACCAAGTGAGCGCACCTTTTTTATACCTTACGGTACGTGCCAACGAGTTACGGTATGTGACTAACTGTTAAATGGATTTCCTATTGTAGATTCCCCAGAGGGAGGGTGGAGTGAACTCTCTTAAATACCCAAGCCTCTTAGGCTCTTATCGCCTTGGTGATAGGAATAAACAACAAGTCCTCCAAATTAGTCTGTCATAATGAGCTATGGGTAATGATTATCTAGATGCCTGTAGGCACTGCTTTTCATAAAGTCCCGATGATGAGGCTCGTACGGAGGCACTACTCTTTAGGTTGCGAAAGTCGCGGGAAACGAATGTCGGAAGGGGAAATTCAGAATAAGTATGTCATCGGATTCAATTCACATGTTCACTACTTTTGTTCGTGCTGCGTTCGTGAACACGTTGGAACGTCAAGCAGATTGCGGGCGTTCGTGCAGCGTTCGAACGGTGTCAGTACTTCTAGTTTTGTTGCTAGCCTCACGCCCAAGCCCAATTAGCCCACCAAAACCCACCCAAAAATAATTAAAACATTTAAAACATGTCACAAATTAAAATAATATCCTTCCTAAATTAAATAAATCACATCCCAATCTAAATAATTCACATACCTAATCAAAACAAATCAAGTATACGATCTTCCTAATTAAGCCAAATCATGTCCCCAATTAACTATATATTTTCCTTGTGAAACACTAATTAGAAATATTCCCCCCATAATTACTTGATCCCATTCCTATTCAAACAAGAGAAACCCTAGCCTTTGCCTATAAAAGAAACACAAATCCAACCTTAGAACCCCTAGCTCATTCTCACAAAAAAACACAAAAAGAAATAAACCTAGCATTCACGCCTAAGACAAGAAGCAACAAACAAATAATTCTCCTTCTCCTCTCTCTGCATTGCCGAATACTCATCCATCAAACCCCCTCTATTTTCGCATAAAGAACCACCGAAACACAACTCAAGACAGTCCCTACATCATCGAAAAACACCCCGCTGAAACTGCATAATAATCTCCAAAAAAATCATCCCAAACAGTAGCTAAAATCACCAAAAATATTGAACAAAAACTGCACTTTAAAACCCTTAACTTATCGCACAAAATAGCATCCCTATACCCTTAAAAAACCGCAAGAAACAGCAGTAAAATAGAGGAAATGACAGCTCAAAATAGTGAAGCAATGAACGAGAGCAGTGGACCGAAGGAGTTGCGGAGCATCAACCCTTCCGACGGCCGTGTAACACATTTTCGAGAGACGACCTAAGAGGTTAGACCTGAGGGCACCCTTCTTATTTATTCTCATCTTTTTTTTTGTTGTTTATTAGAATTCCCCCGCATGAGAGTCGTTTGTTGATATATGTTGTGGTCCTTGAATGAACGGAATATGTGTTCTCTCTTGTGGTATATCAGATGGAATCCCGGACGTAAATTCCGTAGCCGAATCTGAATGGACGGTATTGCGGTTTGTACTCGGGATACAATACCACATATCACTTGAGAGATTCACACACTTTGTTTCATCTAACCTTGTATTCGAGCATGATTGGGTTACTAACATGTTATTTATCTTTTAGAATGATTTAGTCGTTAGTATGATATTGCTTTCTGCATGTTACTTATTTATGCATGATGATATAGTGCGCATGGGCTAACTAGGGTGGATTAAAGGTCCTCTATTCGAGGGAAATGCCTAAAGGCTACCTTTTCCACGATGTTTTGCCGCGCCAGACGGAGTATGTTTGATTGAATGTGAGATATGTTTAATCGAGCATACGAGGTCCTATATTATTGTTGTCTTTATTTTATATGCATGGTAACATAATGCGGATGGGCTAACTAGGGTGGATTAAAGGTCCTCTATTCGAAGGAAATGCCAGAAGGCTACCTTTACCACGATGTTTTGCCGCGCCTTTTATTATGTCATTTACCCTTTGCATATCATTGCTTTATTTACGCATGCATTGCATTCTTGTGCACATGGGCTAACTAGGGTGGATTAAAGGTCCTCTATTCGAGGGAAATGCCTAAAAGTCTACATTTTCCACGATGTTTTGTCACGCCGGATGAGGTGCACCCGATTGAATGTGAAATGTATTCCATCGGACACACAAGGTCCTACATTATGTATTTGTTTATCCATATATATGTTTGTGTCATTTCGGATGCCATTTTTGGCAATCTCGTTCGAACGCGTTTCCAAACGCTACACGAACGTAAGCATTCTGTCTCATCTCGTTCAAACGAATTTACGAATACTACACGAACGTATGCATTTTATCTTATTTCCGTTCGAACGTGTGTCAGAACGCTACTCGAACGCTTGTATTTTGTTTACCATTCGAACGCGTTTACGAACGCTACTTGAACGTGCATGCATTTTATTGTATCATGCATCAGGTCTCATCCCGTTCGAATGTGTTATCAAATGCTATTCGAACGCAGACATTCTATTTATCGTTTGAACGCGTTATCAAACGCTAATCGAACGCTTGCATTCTGTTTACCGTTCGAACGCGTTTACGAACACTACACGAACACGCACACACTGGACATATTCTTTTATCATGTTTCATGCATGCTTGTTCCCCTAGTCATTCTCTTCCTCATCATATGTTTAGTTAGCTCTCTTTAATATATATGCACTTAATTGCCTCTCTTTAATATGCATGCTTGTACAATTATTGTTTATTTGCGTCTATGTGATTATCAATATAATGTGTTCATGAAATTATATGTTTGCCGTTATTCCAATTCATTTTTTATGCATGAACTTAGAAGCAGATTATCCTTGGAAATATATGTTGCTTAGGCTTTGCTAGATTATTGTACAAATCATATTATTACAAGTGGCATAAGTAAGCGACCATTCCGAACCCAACGGTTTAAGGTCTTCCCTTGCGAGGGGTGAGTACGGCCTTAAATCATTTTCCCGGTTCACACCGGGTGGTGACTCCATGTTATTTCTCCGGTTTAGTTCCCCAGCGGGCTATTCCGTACTCCCAACCGGGCTGCGAGCCCGGGACAACATCGCCGATTTATGTGTCCTACAGTTTGGCGACTCCACTGGGGATAGAGAATTGGCCTCGAAATAATGTCTTGTAATGTTTGTGATTTGTGCTTTAATTAACCGTGTTTACCGTGGGTTGAAAGGGGTTTAATCAAAGGCACTTTTTTTAAGGCTAGGTAATGGTTTGGTGTCTTCCCTCATTCACTACCTTTCTATAAGGAAAAGCTATGAAGGCACCTAGGTAATCATGTACTCGTAGCCTACAGTGATGGACTAATTTGGAGGACTCGTTGTTTATTCCTGTCACCAAACGATAAGAACCTAAGAGGCTTGGGTTTTTAAGAGAGTTTGCTCCGCCCTCCCTCTGGGGAATCTACAACGGGAAATCCATTTGACAGTCAGTCACGCACCATAACTCGTTGGCATGTACCGTAAGGTATAAAAAAGGTGCGCTCACTTGGTTGCTCGAACCCTTGAGTGGGGAGACCTAGTTGTGGGCAATCCTTGCCAGCGAGAGTCTTTGTCCACACTCCCGTAAACCCACGCGTAGACCGGAATCGTATGGCCTATAGTAACTATTTCCTTGTGCTTGTGGACCATCCTCATTTCGATGCAGTTGGACCTCTTGTCAGAAATGTGAACTTGTTGGGCCATTTAAACTGGGACGAGTTCGTATCCTATGAAAATTGGTCCAAAAGCTTCTGAAATGTCGATGGGCCGCTCTGTAGAAATTATTGCTTTATGCTTGAATGCTTGGGACCATCCTCATTTGGATGCAGTTGGACTTATTGTCAGAAATGCAAACTTGTTGGGCCATTTAAACTGGGATGAATTCGTATCCTATGACAATTGGGCCAAAAGCTTCTGAAATGTCGATGGGCCGCTCTGTAGAAATTATTGCTTTATGCTTGAATTATCTCTTTATGCTTGTATTTGGGGACCATCACCATTTGGATTCAGTTGGACTTCTTGTCAGAAATGCGAACTTATTGGGCCATTTAAACTGGGACGAGTTCGTATCCTATTACAATTGGGCTAAAAGTTTCTGAAATGTCGATGGGCCATCCTGTGTTTGGGCTCTTTATCATTTGAAGTTGTTTAACCACGTTATTGCAAATGTGTAAACCTGTTGGGCCTTTTCAACTGGGACAAGTTTGCACCTTGCAATAATATGATTTAAGCTTTAAAATGACAATGGGCCAAATTATAAGTTCCATACATCGCACGTATCTCATGCATCTCATGCATACACACATCATGTTAACTCTATTGTGTCTTAAGAGCCATCATAGATATCCGTTGGGTTAGGGAAAATGGAAGACTTGTTAAAAGGCCGATAACAAACATGAGCGAATCAGAGAATGAAACATCCCATATGGATCAGTTGGAAACCAATCTCACCAAGGTTACTGAACAGTTGCAAGCCTTGACTGCTGCTATGGCCAATATGGATGTGCCCCGTGCTGGGGGAAATTCTGAGAATGAGAGGTGTGGAGACCCTCTGACTAGATTGAATGATGATATTCCGGGTTTTGATGATGATATGGCTGAATATGCTGCGGGGAAAGTGGCAGGGTCTCAAGCTGAACTGCAGAAACTCCGAGATCATGTAGAGTCGGTTACCTGTAAGATGAGGGGCAAACATGAAGACCTGTTAGATTATGAGGCAATGAATTTTGAAGAACAGTTGCCAGCTCAATTCAATATGCCAGATATGGCCAGGTTCAACGGGAATGGGGATCCGAGGGTCCATCTCCGTCAGTATGTTTCAGTTATGAGTTCGGTGGGTTTATCCAAGCGTCAGGTTCAGAAAATGTTTAGGATGTCACTCGAGGGGGCACCCGTGGTATGGTATCACAACCTGGAGAGGAAGATCAATGTGGATTGGAGGGAATTGGCAGAGGCCTTTTTGAAACAGTATGTCACAGATCTGGAGATCGACTTGTCACTCCGGGACTTAGAAAACACCAAGCAGAAGCTAGAAGAAAGCTTCAAAGCGTATATAGACCGCTGGAGAAGCCAACTTCTAAAAATGCAGACTCGGCCCTCAGAGAAAGACCAGATAAAGATGATTATCAAGGGTACTAAGCCCTCGATTTATGGAAAGCTGAGGAGAATGACCTCCATGATTACTGATTTTCGACAGTTGAGGGAGACTGTCATGGATATAGAAGAAGAAGAAGAAGCTGAGAACAGAAAGTTCTATAGCCTGAATAGGAGGCCCATTTGGGGACCATCAGGTACCAAGCCTGTTGCTGCTGAGATTGCGGCTATCCGGAATCGGCGTTTCTCCAACCTGGGTAGACCCTTGTCTAAGGTATTGGAGAAGTTAATGAGACAAGGACTTCTGAAACCTCTAGAGACCAACCACTTCCACACCCACCACCACCGCATCTCAACCTGAACCACTATTGCCATTTCCATCAACAGAAGGGCCATGACACTAACAATTGTGCCCGCCTTCGCCAAGAATCCAGGACCTTATAGACTCCAAAAAAATACTTGACCCTGAAAAAGAACAGCCTAACACACACAAAAACCCCATGCCGAATTACCACTCCGTCCCACTAGCAACCTACGTGATAAACTCTGGCCTGCCCGAAGGCCTTGTCCTCAAATCCTTTGGCTACCAAGCCTTCTGCTTGGGAATTTGGGATAGCAGCAGCGAGGATGAAACAGAACAGGGGAATAATTTCTGGGAAGATTTCTCCAGTAGTGATGAAGAGGTGGTAAGAGGAATGACACGTAGCGGGCGTTTCTACAGTGATACGGCTGAGAAGGGTAAAAAAGTGTTAACGGAGGCCAGAGAAGTGTTTGAAAATATAGAGAATGCTTAGGGGGATGCAGTGCTACGTCAGTTGAGGAAGACACAGGCACAGGTTAGCATCTGGGAATTGTTGTGTTCGTCTCAAGAGCACAGGCGGGCCATGGTTGAGGCCTTGAGCAAGATAGTGGTGACGGAGGATGCCAATCCCGCGATGTTTGTCGGATCAGTGCAAAAGGAAGCTTTGCAGATAATAACCTTTTCTGAGGAAGAACTCCTGGCCGAGGGAAGAAATCACAACAAGCCACTATTTATCAAGGTTAAAGTGAGGGGCAAGAAGACATCTTGTGTAATGATAGATGATGGCTCATCCATCAATGTATGCCCATTGAAGATTTTGGCAAGGTTGGGAATGATAGTAAACGATGAGTAGATGGTACTTTTGCGGTAATGGTCAAAGTGGGCCCAATTGAAGATGAAGTTGAGTTTATAGTGCTGGACATCCCGACCACTTTTGATTTGTTATTGGGAAGGTCGTGGTTTCACAACCTTGGGGGCGTGCCCTCCACTCTGCATCAGGTTATTAAGTTCCCGTACATGGGAGAGATTGTCACCATCTGAGCTGAAGTAGATAATGATGTGGATGCTTTAGAGATTCAGCCTTACGTGAGGTTCCAGGTATCGGTAACTTTTGAGGAGTGGGTGGATCCTAAGGTGGCTAGGATCATGGAGAAGATGAAGTTCGAGCCTGGTAAAGGTTCGACATTGCCAAACTTTAAGGGGCAGACTACCCGGAGAGGGTTGGGATACATGTCTGATGAGGATAAGTCGAAAGCCAAGAAGAAATGGTTGAAGCTGATGAAATCCTTTGTGAAGGCAACGAGATATCAGAGAGAACCTGAACAAGTAGAAGTCAATGGATTGTGGTGCCCGGGTTTGAGATCTTTTAGGAGGTGATAAGTGAGAAGTCACTGGCATCAGAAATTACGAAGAAGGAAGAAGAGAAATGGGAAGAAGAGCTGATGAAGTTGGAGGGCCTGACCCTTGAGGAAAAGAATGAAGACCCAGTTGTGGGAGATGAAGCATATGTGGAGGATGAAGATGTTTATCTCTCTGATTTATTTGAATGTATTCTTGCATCTGCTAGCAATAAAGACAATCATTTTGCTTACTCATCTGAGTCTCTCCCTTTCAATTTGCATGACTTGAGTATATTTGATATCAGTTCCACCAGAACAAATGCATTTAACCTTGGTACACTTGAGGGCCCCATGGAAAGTCTAATTGCAAGTGAGGTTACCTCTGATGAGCGGGAGAAATTAGAAGGAATATTGGCGAAATATGCCAAAGTGTTTGCTTGGTCCTTGAGGACATGCCGGAGTAGACAAAAACATCGCCCAACATATAATTCCATCTTATCCGAATATGAGGCCAGTGAAACAGAAACTCCGACGGATGAGGCTTGAGTGGGCCGAGAAGGTCAGGGAAGAAGTCAAGAAACAGATAGATGTGGGGTTCCTGGAAGTAGTGAAGTATCCTGAGTGGTTGGCGAATATTGTGCAGGTACTAAAGAAAGACGGGAAGGTCAGAATGTGTGTGGATTACAGAGATCTTAACAAGGCTTGCCCGAAAGATGATTTTCCTCTACCTCATATATATGTGCTAGTTGAAAGTGCGACTTTATCTGCCATGTATTCATTTGCAGATGGGTTTTCAGGATACAATCAGGTTCTCATGGCTGAAGAAGACAAGCACAAGGCTGCCTTTGTCACCGAGTGGGGCACATATTGTTACAAGGTAATTCCGTTTGGGCTCAAGAATGCAGGAGCTACTTATCAGTGGATGGCCACTACACTATTCCACGACTTGATGCACAAAGAGATTTAAGTATATGTGGATGATATGATGGTAAAATCAGAGACAAGAATTGGGCATATAGAAGCATTGGAGAAGTTCCTTCAGAGAGTTGACAAATACAACTTGCGGTTGAATCCCAATAAATGTGTGTTTGGGGTAACATCAGGAAAGTTGCTGGGACATACAGTGGGAATGGGAGGAATGGAGGTAGACTCTGAGAAGATAAAAGTAATCACAGATATGCCAGCATCGAAGACTGAGAAGGAAGTCAGAGTATTCCTCGGGAAAATTCAGTATATCAGTCGGTTCATCGCCAAGTTGACGTCAGTATATGAGCCTATCTTCAAACTGCTAAGAAAAGACCAGCTAGTGAAATGGAATGAGCAATGTCAAGCAGCCTTCGACAAGATAAGAGAATACTTGGTCAAGCCTCATGTATTGAAACCTCCGAGACCGGGCAGACCCTTGATATTGTATTTGGCCATAGAATCAGAAGCACTGGGGGCAATGATGGTACAGGCAGATGAGACAGGGGTAGAGCATGCAGTCTACTATCTCAGTAAGAAGATGCTTTCGTACGAAGCCCGTTATCAAGAGGTAGAGAAGATCTGTTTGGCAGTGGTATGAGCGTCTAGAAAACTACGGCATTACTTCCAGTCTTACAAGATCCAGGTGGTGGCCAAAGAAAATCCCTTGAAGTATCTACATTCAGTGCCTTCGCTAGTGGGGAAGTTGGGTAGATGGTTAGTGTTGCTGACAGAGTTTGACATTGAGTATCCCACCTCCAAAGTAATCAAGGGGCGAGCCGTAGCAGAGTTTCTGGCATTGCGACCTATTGAAGGGGATCAGTACAAGTTTGAATTCCCAGATAAAGAGATCCAAGAAATAACAGTTCAAGAATGGAAGATGTATTTCGACGGCGCAGTGAATTGCAAAAGAGCCGGAATTGGGATCGTGATAGTGACCCCCGAGGGAGAAACCTTGCCTATGGCCAAGAGGTTTACGTTCGGAGTAACTAACAACATGGCCGAGTGTGAAGCATGTGCTTTTGGATTGACTGCATTGATAGCCTTGAAGGCCGAGTGCGTGGAGGTCTATGGAGATTCGATGTTGGTAGTCCGACAGATGCAGGGAGAATGGGAATTGAAGGAAGAACGGTTGAAACCTTACATTTTTCACCTCAGAAAGTTGGCACAGGCTATCCCCGATTGTAAGTTTTAGCACTTGCCGCGAGAAGAGAATCAGATGGCAGACACATTAGCTATATTTGCAGCGACTTGGGAAAATCCAGAGAAGTTAGTGATGAGACCATTGGTACTGACAACAGCAAGCAGACCCGTTTATGAGATAGAAAGAGTTTTGGAAGTGGAGATCGACGACGAAAAACCTTGGTACCATGTATTCAGCGATACCTGGAACACAGAGAACTCCCAGAAGTAGCAAGCAGAAAAGACAGAATAGCCATTCAGAAGTTGGCTTCTCAGTATGTGATTTTGAAGGGAGAGCTATACAAGAGGCAGACAAATGGCATTCAGCTGAAGTGTTTAAGAAAAGAAGAGGCTCATAAAGTAATGGAAGAAATACATGCGGGGGTATGTGGACCGCACATGAATGGGTTTAATTTGTCTCGCGAGATTGTAAGACAAGGTTTCTACTGGTTGACCATGGAGACAGACTGTGCAAAGCTGGTAAAACATTGTCATGATTGTCAAGCACACGGTAATTTGAACCATCTGCCTCAGACAGAGTTACATGGGCTATCAGAGCCATGGCCTTTCTCAGCATGGGGAATTGATATGATCGGGGAGATTCGACCGAATGCAT
The DNA here is from genome assembly GCA_019454045.1 of Zanthoxylum bungeanum. Classification (NCBI taxonomy): domain Eukaryota; kingdom Viridiplantae; phylum Streptophyta; class Magnoliopsida; order Sapindales; family Rutaceae; genus Zanthoxylum; species Zanthoxylum bungeanum. The sequence goes on from SKCR01030617.1 coordinate 135,112, forward strand.
CGAATGTACATCGTTTCATAGTAGTGGCAGTGGACTACTTCTCAAAATGGGTGGAAGCCGAGTCATTTCGTAACGTCACAGCAAAGCAGATGGCGAAGTTTATAGCTCGGAACATCATATATCGATATGGGATACCGCATCATGTAGTGACAGATAACGGAGTTCAGTTTCAAGGGGAAACGAAGGCAATGCTACAGAGGTATAGGATAGGACATCACAAGTCGTCACCTTACCGGCCGCAGGCAAATGGGGCAGTCGAGGCAGCCAATAAGACAGTAAAGAAGATATTAGCCAAGATGACAGAGAACTACAAAGATTGGGCCGATAAGTTGCCATACGCCCTGTGGGGGTACAGAACATCAGTGAGAACAGCAACATGAGCCACACATTACTCTTTGGTCTACGGGATGGAAGCAGTACTGCCAGTGGAAGTTGAGATACAGTCCTTGAGGGTATTAGCAGAAACAGAGTTACCCGAACAAGAATGGGCCGCACAGAGATTTGAGCAGTTAGCACTACTGGATGAAAAGAGGATGAAGTCCTTGCATCACATGCAGATATATCAGAAGAGACTAGCCCGAGCATTCAACAAGAAAGTGCGTCCTACTAAGATCAGAAAAGGTGATTTGGTACTTAAGCAGTCGAGGCCGTCGACGACAGACCCAAGAGGAAAGTTCAGACCTAACTGGGAAGGACCTTACATAGTGCAGAAAGTAATGGGAAATGGGGCAGTGAGACTGTCAGATTTTTAAGGGAACGAGTTCACCGAGCCGATCAACGTGGATAGATTGAAGCAGTATTTTGCCTGAGGGAAAGAAGACCGAGCAGTCACCAAGGGAATTGACAGAAGACCTAACCCAACGGGATAGGAAACTCATTCATGCATGCATGCATACACGTAACATATTTACATTCTTTTTATGTTTGTTTTGTTTTGTAATAACAGGTTTCAAAGAAGAAAAAAAAGAAAGCGGCAAAAGCAAGCCAACCAGAAACAGCAACAGTACAGTGTCATCAGTTTCAGGAATGAATCAGTATCAGTTTGGGGGCGAGGCCCATGTCAACATCGGTTTGGGGGCGAGGCCCACATCAACATCAGTTTGGGGTCGAGGCCCACATCAGTATCAGCTTGGAGGTGAGGCTCACATCAGCATCGGTTTGGGGGCGAGACCCACATTAGTATCAGTTTGAGGGCGATGCCCACATCAGTATCAGTTTGGGGGCGAGGCCCGTATTAGTATCAGTTTGAGGCGAGGCCCACGTCAGTATCAGTTTGGGGATGAGTCCCAAGGTCGAGGCCACATCAGCATCAGTTTGGGGATGAGTCCCAGGGCCGAGGCCCACATCAGTTTCAATTTTGGGGATGAGTCCCAGGGCCGAGGCCCACATCAGTTTCAGTTTTAGGGATGAGTCCCAGGGGCGAGGCCCACATCAGTATCAGTCCAGGGTTGAGGCCCACATCAGTATCCGTCTAGGGCGAGGCCCACATCAGCATTGTCAGCATCAGTTTTGGGGATGAGTCCCAGGGTCGTGACCCACATCAGCATCAGTTTTGGGGATGAGTCCCAAGGTCATGACGCACGTCATCAGCAGTTTTGGGGATGCGTCCCAGGGTCGTGACCCACATCATCGACAGTTTTGGGGATGCGTCCCAGGGTCGTGACCCACATCATCAACAGTTTTGGGGATGCGTCCCAGGGTCATGACCCACATCATCAGTAGTTTTGGGGATGCGTCCCAGGGTCATGACCCACATCATCAGCAGTTTTGGGGATGCGTCCCAGGGTCGTGACCCATATTGTCAAGGTTATCGGGATGCGTCCCAAAGTCGAGGCCCTCGTTATCGGTTGCAGTTATCGGGATGCGTCCCAAGGTCGTTGGCCCCCTGCATCATCAGTTTTGGGGATGCATCCCAGGGTCGTGACCCATATTATCAACGGTATTGGGATGCCTCTCAGGGTCGAGGCCCTCATTGTCGATTGCAGTTATTGGGATGCGTCCCAGGATCGAGGTCCACGGCATCATCAAATTAGCTCGAAGCAGCAGGCAAGTCAGGTGGCAGCTGGCGAGCCAGGTAAGTAAAAATGCATTGCATAACTTTGATAGGATTGTCATTGTCACACACTGCACAAGTCCCATCAAAGTGGGGTGACTGTAGGCACAACATTTTGCATATAAGTCCCGATGATGAGTCTCGTACGGAGGCACCACTCTTTAGGTTGCGAAAGTCGCGGGAAATGAATGTCGGAAGGGGAAATTCAGAATAAGAATGTCATCGGATTCAATTCACATGTTCACTTCTTTCGTTCGTGCTGCGTTCGTGAACACGTTCGAACGTGACCGGCGTAAACACACGCGTATAACGCAAGCGCACGTATCGTTCAAGTAGTATAAAAAGTATCGATCCCATGAGGACTTAATACCTAAGCTATTAATTTTATGAGGTCAAATGATTACTAGTATCTAACAGGTTGTTTGATTGATTTGAAATGGTGACGATTCTAAATTTAAAAACAAGTAAATAAAATTGTTCGAAAGTAGGTTTAAGAAAATTCAATATTAAAAACTATATATGGTTGTGATTTCTTCCAATATCATTTTAAAGATGAAGTGGTTATTTTAAAGTTGGGTAATATATTGATTTATTAACCTAGAACACTAAATTATGTGAAAGCCTTTGTCGATGGTCAGACGCAAATACCCAGTTTAACCCAATTGAACCATATGTCTATGTCAACCAAATTATCTGGATTCATTAAGTTTAAGTTCCAATTATGGTTACCCCCGCCCGACAGGTATATGTCTATCCTGTAAGGAAATCTATTAAAGGGTTATCAATCCTCAAGGAAGATCGTGTGCTATTGAGTCTAAGGTCTTAAATTTAAAATCCCTACGTCTAATTCATTTTAAGTTTACATAGTCAATTTTATTAGTGGCCAATTAATAAAAAGCATTAAGATTAAGACTCAATAAATAATTCTTTATATTACCCATGATCTAACCCCTTATAAATCGGTGATATTAGATTTCATCACAACCCTAGATAACTAACTTAGTTACAACACATAGCTAGGGCTGGTAAAAATTTAAAAGACATAAAGTAAAATTACTAAAATGTAAATGAGGAAAAATAAATGCAATAAAATAAAATGCTAAGGTAAAAGGAATTAACTTCTACTATTTACTATTTAGATATCTCCTATAATATAATATATATATACTTGTGATAATTTTACCAACCAGCCATATAGGCGGTAACCTGATTAGGCAACACGTGGCAGGGCGGCTGAGAGCTCAATTATTATGCTGATGTGGCATGACGTGGCAGTGAAGTGGCGACGGCGACTGTCGGCACCATAGGATTGCGACACGTGGCATGACGTGATTGGCTGATGATGACATGGCGGTGACGTGGTGTATTGACTCGGTCAACTGGTGATGTGGATGATGACATGGCGGTGACGTGGAATGACATGTGGCAATGGTGATTGTCGGCACCGTAGGATGATGATACGTGTCATGGCGCACGTTAGCAAATCGGCTGTGATGGTGACTCGTGGCACGACGCATGTTAGCAAAGTCAAACTTCTCATATTCTGACCCGTTGACTCGGCGCACGTTAGCAGTTCTGGTGCATGTTAGGCGTCGCGGCCAAATTACAAAAATGCCATTTTTTCCAATTTTCACTGTTTTGCTCCAAATCACCTCCAGAATGTCCTGAAACTTTATTTATCTACAAAATAACACAAAACACATCAAAATATTCACAAGACTCAAGAAACTATACAATATATTAGGTTAAATGAATGAGAAATAGTGATATAATTACCACTCATCACACCCCCAAACCTAACATTTTGCTAGTCCTCGAGCAAAACACAAAATAAAATAACATAAATATTTTTAAAATAAAATTTAACTAAGCCACTTTCGTAGGGATCACGGTTGCATTTAGCGTATGCAACAAGCCTTTAAACCCCTAGGTGTCCCTAGTGGACGAGTTGTAGTCTCGTGAGGGTTTACAACAATGATACCCACAAACATTTTACAAAAGTAAAAAGGTAGTGAAACTAATGCACACAAAAGCAAAAAGACAAGCGAAAAGAGAATAAAGAAGTTAGTGACTAATCAGGTGAAATTTCTACTCCAAGTTACTAATCGTTTTCTTTCTTTCTAAATTACTGAATAAGCAAAATCTCCGATTATATTTACCATTTTCCGTATACACAGCCAACAAAATATTAAACAACTCATTTTTTGCCCACAACAGTCACAAATGCAGTTGATAAGAGAGTAATATTTTTTTCCTAAAGTTTTATCAGAATTCACACCTTTTTGTAGCAGTGGAGTAATTTTTCTGATTTTTCTGATTTTTTTTCTTTGATTTTTGATTTTATTTATATACAATATCTTCTGTCTATGTAGCGAGTGTTGGGTTGGTGGCTCCCAAACCAGTTGGCTTTAGGGCATCAGGTGTTAAGACACCTTTATGGACTTAATTACTCAGACATCAGATATACATATATATATATATATTTGCAACATCCTTGATCCATGTAGCGAGCTTTGGGCTAGTGACTCCCAAACCAGTTGGTTTTAGGGCACTAGGTGTTAAAACACCATTACAGACTTAATAACTCGGATCTTAGACCTTTTTTTTTTTACTCCATTACTTTTTGAGATGCTTCCTCCAATTAAACTAGAGCACTGAATATTACAAACTTTTCAATTACAGTTCATGTCTGTATGTTACTATGCATATTGATAATACCTGTCAACTAAGCATATGAAGATCCATTTTAGTCAATTTTATGGAGAATTTACAAATTAAATAATTCAAAAGGAAATAAACAAAAATTAACTTGTTTCGAAATAGGTTTGAGATACGTCTCAAGAGTGGAAACTTCTTACTCAGCTATCTCTTACCAATTTCACCTTTTTAGTCAAAATAAAAACACAAAAACGCAAAATATTTTTGTAATTTTTGAAAAAATTTCAATTTTTTGTATTTTTCGAAAAATTTTGGACTAAAAATAAAAACAACACACAACTAAAAAGAAGATACTAATCAACTAATTCCCTCCCCCAAACCTAAATGAGACATTGTCCCCAATGTCTTAAACAATAGAAGAATACTTTAGAAGATAGTACATGGTTAGCTGAAATTCTACAGGAAATTAAACGTTAAGATCCAGATTAATCTGTAGCCTCTTACCACGATCGTCTTCGGACCAATTTATCTTTGAAAGGATAGGGTCAACTTGTGGTTCATAGGCTAAGAGTTGTTCAATTAGATCTAGAGCAGTTCTGGCAGTAAAGAGGAGTTCTTTCATAGGTTTTGACACGAACCCATTTCTCCGGGCATCATCAAGAAACACATAAAGAAAATCATGAAATCCTTCAACATTGTACAGTCCAAGCGGTTTCTGGTTTATGTTCAGGTTCGCCCAAGATAACACTATAAAAACTTCCTCCAATGTGCCCAAGCCACCTGGCAAAGCAATAAAAGCATCAGCACGGTTAATCATTTCTACCAATCGTTCAGACATACCTGGCACGATCAGTTCCTCTCCGTTTGATGGTTCAATAAGATTTGCCTCTGCCAAGGGTTTTGGGATGATTCCCAAAATGTGACTGCCTCCCTTCTGTACAGCCTTTGAAACGATCCTCATTAGTCCAAGATTGCCTCTGCCATATACTAAGTGCATATTCCTTACAGCTAAGACTCGACCCAATTCCCGTGCTGCTTCTACGTATTGTGGCTTAACACCAACACTACTACCGCAAAACACACAGATGTTTTCAACTCGTCTTCTTGAAGTGGCTTCCATATTTTACTTGGATGTCTTCAAAAGTGCAATGATGAGTTGAATTTATAACACCTGAAAATGGTGAGTAAAATAATAGCACTAGTACCTGCCAAATGACAATTATTAGTTAATAATAAAATAAATCGTGATAGTCAAAAAGGTCTGGATCCTGTCGGAGGAAATAAAAGAAAATAACAAAACAAATTACAATTATTTGGAAAAGACAAAGAGATATAATATGTACAAGAAAATTAGCGGCTTGATTGACGTCTATGCGTCAGGGACAAGCTTCCCATCCAATTTTCTTATAAATTGGCAAACATGGTCTTTTTGAGTCAGATTCCCAAGTCTTAACTGTTGTCTTTCTTTTTGAAATTGTGTATGTAATTTGCGAATGGCTATGTGAACATATCCACTGGGATGCGTCTCAAGAGTCGAAGATATATCATCTAAAGACTCTTTACTCAAGCCATCCCTAATGAATTTAATTTTTTCTTCGCGATTATCACACACCATTCCTAAAGAACGACAACGAGTATTGCAATTCCATCGTGCACATTTGTAACAAACACCCATTTGCTTAGCTCTACGTTTCTTTGCATAGGTGCTTCTTCCTAAACCAGACAGATGAGAAATAAAAGAGTTAGAAGACTCACCTGCCAATCGGACCCGTACTTCAATTACCCAACGAATATCATTAGGAACACCATAGATCGTTAGTAATCTCATCTGTTCCAAGCGAGCTTTGTAGACTTTCATCAGAGATTTTTTGAGGGAGAGAAGGAAATTGATTGCGAAGATTTGCGAGATCTTCTTCCATCGTGAAATGTCTTAATCTGCAAAAACTAAACACACAAAAGTTTATCACACCAAATCACAATATATACACAAATTGCATGGGTTGCCTCCCTGCGAGCGCTAAGTTTAAAGTCGTCAGCTAGACTTGACTTCTCGAACGTTAAGCTGGATCTGAAAGTGTGACACTTTCTTTTTGTCGCTCAAATGATTCTCCCCAGTAGTGCTTGACACGCTGACTATTAACCTTGAATGTTCCGTTGGTGTTGGGATCTAGTAACTCAACAGCTCCATATGGAAAAACCTGAGTGATTACAAATGGACATGACCACCTTGATTTCAACTTTCCAGGGAAAAGTTTCAATCTTGAGTTGTACAACAGCACCTGCTGCCTTGGTTCCAACTGTCTGTGCACTATTTTTCGGTCATGCCATTTCTTGGTCTTTTCTTTGTACAATCTGGCATTCTAATAACCCTGTAGGTGAAATTCCTCCAATTCGTTGAGTTGGTGAAGTCTTTTCTCTCCTGAAACTTGTGAATCAAGATTCAACTTCTTCAGTGCCCAGTACGCTTTGTGTTCAAGCTCAACTGGCAGATGACACGCTTTCCCAAACACCAATCGATATGGGGACATACCAATGGGTGTCTTGTAAGCTGTTCGGTAGGCCTATAATACATCATCTAGTTTTGTAGACCAGTCTTTCCTTGTTGATCCAACGGTTCTCTCTAAGATTCTTTTGATTTCCCTGTTTGAAACTTCAACCTGTCCATTTGACTGTGGATGATAAGCAGTGGCAACTTTGTGAGTAACTCCGTATTTGGATAGGAGTGCATCAAAGTATCTATTACAGAAATGTGTACCACCATCGCTGATGATTGCACGAGGTGTTCCGAACCGAGTGAAAATGTTCTTTTTCAGGAATTTGATCACCACTTTTGAATCATTGGATGGCAGTGCAATTGCTTCGACCCATTTGGAGACGTTGTCTACAGCAACCATGATGTACATGTTTCCGAATGATGGAACAAAGGGTCCCATGAAATCAATACCCCATATATCGAATATTTCCACTTCTAGAATGTTTTGCAACAGTCCTTCATTTCTCCTTGAAATATTCCCCATTTTCTGGCACTTGTCACATTGAAGAGCAAAAAGATAAGCATATTTAAAAAGAGTGGGCCAGAACAAACCTGATTGTAGGACTTTGGCTGTAGTTTTGTTTCCGCTGAAGTGTCCGCCATATGGTGATGAATGACACTGCTGTAAAACATTGTTGACTTCTTTCTGTGGAACACACCGTCTCAATAATTGATCAGCACACCGTTTGAACAGGTATGGCTCATCCCAGACATAATGCTTGACTTCTTTGAAGAATTTCTTCTGTTGCTGAGTTGTCTATTCTAACGGCCATTTTCCTGACACAATGTAGTTGACATAGTCAGCATACCAAGGGGCATCTTGCTGTTTCATGGCAAACAGCTGTTCATCTGGAAAAGTTTCTTTGATTGACAGATCTTTGTCAACTGTTTCTCCATTCTCGAGTCTCGATAGATGATCTGCCACCTGATTCTCTGTCCAGTTCCTGTCTCGAATCTCCACGTCAAATTCTTGCAGAAGAAGTATCCAATGGATCAATCTGGGTTTGGCATCTTTCTTCGTGATCAAGTATTTGATTGCTGAATGATCTGTGTAGACCACCACTTTGGGACCCAGCAGATAGGAGCGGAATTTGTCGAAAGCGTACACAACTGCGAGTAACTCTTTTCAGTGGTTGTGTAGTTGAGTGGAGCTTCATTCAGAGTTCTGCTGGAGTAGTAAATGGTGTGGAAAATCTTTGCTTTGCGTTGTCCCAAAACTGCACCTACAGCAAAATCACTAACATCACACATTACTTCAAATGGAATGGTCAAGTCTGGTGCTACAATGATGGGGGCATAAATCAGCTTCTGTTTTAAGATCTCAAAAGCTTTCTGGCATTCTTTGGTGAAATTGAAAGGCACATCCTTCTCCAGAAGATTGCACAGAGGTTTAGCAATCTTGGAAAAGTCTTTGATAAATCTCCTGTAAAAACCTGCATGTCCGAGAAAGCTCCGAATCCCTTTGACAGATGTCGGCGGAGGTAGTTTTTCAATTGTTTCAATCTTTATTTTGTCTACCTCGATTCCTTTTTGTGAGATCCGATGTCCAAGAACAATGCCCTCTCGTACCATGAAATGGCATTTCTCCCAATTGAGCACCAGGTTTGTATCTTCGCACCTTTGTAACACATGTTCCAAATTTTGCAAGCAGTGGTCAAAAGAATCTCCAAATACAGAAAAGTCATCCATAAAAACCTCCATACTCTGCTCCAACATGTCTGAGAATATAGCCATCATGCAACGCTTACATAATCCAAATGGCATCCTGCGGAAAGCAAAAGTACCATAGGGACATGTAAATGTAGTTTTCTTCTGGTCTTCTGGTGCGATGGTAATCTGATTGTACCCTAAATATCCGTCCAGAAAACAATAGAACTCATGTCCTGCCAGTTTGTCTAACATCTGGTCAATGAATGGTAGCGGAAAATGGTACTTTCTCGTGGCTTTGTTCAGCTTTCGGTAGTCCATGCATACTCTCCATCCAGTCACCGTTTTAGTTGGGATTAGCTCGTTCTTTTCATTGGTAACCACAGTGATTCCTCATTTCTTTAGTACACACTGTATAGGATTCACCCAACTGCTATCTGAGATGGGGTAAATGATGACAGCATCCAACCATTTGATTATTTCTTTCTTTACGACTTCCTTCATGGTTGGATTAAGTCTCCGTTGATGCTTCACTGTGTGTTTTTACTCATCATTCATCAGAATCTTGTGCATGCAAAATGATGGACTAATGCCTCGAATGTCTGCTATAGTCCAGCCAATGGCTCTTTTGTGCTCTCGTAATACTCTCAGTAACTTTTCTTCATGCTCCAATGTTAGTGAAGAAGAAATAATAACAGGTAATTCAGAAGAGTTTCCAAGAAATGCATACCTGAGATGGCTCGGAAGTAACTTCAGCTCCAGTTGTGGTGGCTCTTCAATCGAAGGCTTGATTCGATCTTTCTTTGGCAGTTCCAAGCTTTCAACTGGTGGTGTTGATTTGAATCGGAATGGTTTGTCAAGGTAGTTGATACATTCCAGGATTTCAGCATCTAGCTCGCTGTTAGTCATGTTGGTGATGCAAGCTTCGAGTGTATCTGTGGGATTTGGCTCAGTATCCTAAACGATACTGTCAACAACATCAATTCTGAAACATTCTTTCTCTTTTTCTTCATTCGGGAATTTCATGGCTTTGAAAACATTGAAGGTAACTTCTTGGTCCTGAACTTTCATGGTCAATTCTCCTTTTTGTACATCAATCACAGTTCGACCTGTTGCCAAGAATGGTCTCCCAAGGATGATCGACACATCTTTGCCTTCATCCATGTCAAGGATAATGAAGTCTGCTGGGAGAATGAGTTTATCAAATTTGACCAGCACATCTTCAACGACTCCTCTTGGAAATGTGAGTGTTCTATCAGCAAGTTGCAGTGAGACTGAGGTAGGCATTGCTTCTCCAATTTGCAGTTTCCTGTAAATAGAAAAGGCATTAAATTAACACTTGCACCTAAATCACATAAAGCCTTACCGATATAATGTTCTCCAATGGTGCATGGGACAGTGAAACTGCCAGGATCTTTCAACTTCGGGGGAAGTTTCCTCTGAATAATGGCACTGCATTCTTCTGTCAGTGCTACTGTCTCGTAGTCTCCCAATCTCCATTTTTGTGAAAGAATATCTTTCATGAATTTAACATAGTTAGGCATTTCTTCCAAGGCTTCTACAAATGGAATGTTGATGTGAAGCTTTTGAACACCTCTAGGAATCGAGCAAACTGTTTATCCAGTTTGTTTTTCGGAAGTCGCTGTGGAAAAGGTGGAGGCGGAGTGATTCTTTCTGGTTTTTTTTCCTTTGCTTATTTTTCCTCCATCTGTGGAACTGCATCTTTTGGAGGTTTTTCAATTGTTGCCTTGATTCCAATATTTTTGCTGATTTCAGTACCATTTTTCAAGGTGATGGCTTGACATTGCTCCTTCCCTCGGTTCCATGGATTTGCTTCTGTATTGCTGGGAAGATTTCCTGGTGGTCTGTAACTCTGAGCATTGACCAGTTGTCCAATCTGATTCTCCAATGCTTTGATAGAAGCAGATTGGCGTTGAAATATAGCATCATATGCTGCTTGTTGTTTTTGAACATCTCTGCAATCCATTCTTTCATTTCTGGTTCTTTTTCAAACTTCTGGCTTTTGTTCTGTTGCTGTAATCTAGGTGGTGGATAGTTCTTTTGCCCTGAATTGTTGCTCTATGAGAAATTGGGATGATTCCTGCACCCCGGGTTGTAGGTGTTGGAATATGGATTGTTCCCATGTTTGTTGAAATTTTTGACATAATTCACCGTCTCTTCAAGTTGGTTTAGTTCTGGTGCTCCTTCAAATGGTGAACTTGTGGATCCAATGTTGCTTTGCATGCCGAGAGTCTCCATGAATTTGCATATTTGATCCAGTTTGGCACTGACTGCTGAATTGGCTCCAACTTCATAAATTCCAGCAATTCGTTGAATCATGCTCCTTTCTGTTGGCCACAAGGAATTGTTGTTGGCCATTTCTTCGATTAGGTCACAGGCTTGATCTTCTCATTTTGCCATTAAAGCTCCTCCAGCATCAGCATCGATTGTGGTTCTCATTATTCCAGAAAGTCCATTATAGAATGTTTGGACTTGAAGCCATTTTGGAATCTCATGGTGAGGACATTTCCGAAGTAAATCTTTGTACCTTTCCCAAGCTTCGTAGAGAGTTTCTGATTCTTGTTGCACAAAGGATGTGATGTCATTCCTCAGCTTTCCGGTTCTGGCTGGTGGAAAGTACTTTGTAAGAAATTTGGTGGCTAAAGTGTTCCAAGTTGTGATGAAACCTGCTGGTAGTGAATGTAGCCAAGCTTTAGCTCTGTCCTTCAAGGAGTATGGAAAAACATGCAGTCTCATTGCTTCTTCAGCTTCTCGGTTGTAATTGAAAGTGCCGCAAACTTCCAGGAAGTTGCTGATGTGGGTATTAGGATCTTCAGTTGCTTTTCCCATAAACTGCACTGATTGCTGAATCATCTGAAAGATACCATTGTTGGGTTTCTATTAAGTCCCAAGGATCAATTCAAGCAATGAAACACATGTGAATACTCAACGAAGAATGGCGGAATCATACTTACAACGATCGGTTACGGCGATACGAGGAACATCAAAATCTTCAAGCTTTTCCTTCCTTGAAGTCTCGGCTTTAGGCTGATTTTGTTGCTCCATTTTCGGTCCAATCTCCAAGCTTTCGAATGGTGATTCCAAGCTCACAAGTCGGTTTCCCTATCACCTTCGCAAGACTCCGGAAGTGTGCTAGCACTTGGTAATTTTTGCCACAAAAATCACCATGTTTCTTCTTGCAAACTCTCGGCATTTGCAGTAAAGGAGAATAAGAAAATAGCCCCTTGGGCGTGAGGGAGAGAACAATTTCCAAAATTGCCCTCACCCATCTAATATCCATCTGATATACATTATTCATACATCGCATCCATGTATTCACACAAGCATGTTATCAATCAATCTAATCCAATTAATTAATCTGAATATTAATGACCATCCAATGTTCAAACAACGATTTGATTTTGCGCGAGTCCAACTCGTTTTACGAATAAGTACTCAAAGTATGAATTCTTGAATTATATTAAACTACAACATTAAATCCAATTTAATTTGTATTTAATACTAATTCTATATTTAATTCCAAATTAAATATTACACTTTATTAATGAACCTTTAGCGACTTAGATTCTAAATCTAATCTTTACGGGTCTCAAAGCCCGATTAACATCAAATGTTAATTTAATTTAAAGTCCAATGGGCTTTTAATTAATTTCTTAAGGCATGGACTTTTGGTCAATATGGGTCAAACCCAAATACCAAAGCCCATTTAAGGAATCACCCTTATTTGCCAAGAAACCAATTTAGGCCCATTAGGCCCAATTAAAATTAAAGGTCCATTAAGTCATAATTGGACTTTATGGAAATGGTTTTGGGCCCAATTGGATCCAACCAATTAGCCTAAACCAAACTTGGCCCAACCAAGCCCATTAAGCCCAATTACAACTTTACAAGCCCAATTCCAAATTTGGCCCAATTAATTAACTTACAAAATTCCAAATTTCACAATTAATTAATTTAAAGTGTATGCCATAATTAATTATCCAAATTAACATTTCCAAAATACTAATTCACTCAATTAATTATGCTCATTATCATCAACATATGTCCAACATATTTGAATCAAAAATCAACTCATTTTCATGCTTACATGTCACGGTTTTTAGGGTTTCATGTCCAATTGTAAATCCAATCCAATTGAATCTTAAATTAACATTTCCCAAATGATTTCAACTCATCCAATGATCAAAATCAAAAAATTACCATGACTTAGGGCAAGCTTACAACTCTCGGCCAAGCCTCAAATTTGGGCAAAAATTGATCCAATCAACTTTTCATGAAATTGATCATATACAACTTTAATACAACATCATTCAAGCATACTCAATCAATCAATTTTATCAAATCATGCTCAAATTGATTTTACCCAAATTTTACCCTAATAAGTTTCATGCTCAAAATGGCTCAAGATACCATTGTTGGGTTTCTATTAAGTCCCAAGGATCAATTCAAGCAATGAAACACATTTGAATACTCGACGAAGAATGGCGGAATCATACTTACAATGATCGGTTACGGTGATGCGAGGAACATCAAAATCTTCAAGCTTTTCCTTCCTTGAAGTCTCGGCTTTGGGCTGATTTTGTTGCTCCATTTTCGGTCCAAGCTCCAAGCTTTCGAATGGTGATTCCAAGCTCACAAGTCGGTTTCCCTATCACCTTCGCAAGACTCCAAAAAGGTGCTAGCACTTGGTAATTTTTGCCACAAAAATCACCATGTTTCTTCTTGCAAACTCTCGGCATTTGCAGTAAAGGAGAAGAAGAAAATAGCCCCTTGGCGTGAGGGAGAGAAGAGAGAAGAAAGAAAAATGTGTTGTGTATTTGTCAATTGATTTCCAAAATCAATTAAACATATACCATTTTTCATTTTCAAAAAGTCAAAGGCAAAAAGAAAAACAATTACTGCCTTCCAACTACCACCATCAATCAATAGTGACATGTTGTCACATCACTCAAAGTGACTAGACATCACATCAATCGATTGACTAGTGATTTGACGCTTGATGTGACTTGTGGGCCGCACTTGAATTCGAAATACGAGTGCGCCCGTAAACACTCCCGGGCTTGGGTTCGCTAATTCCAAATTAACGAATTTTTCGTTGCGACGTAATTAAATAATTATGCCTAGCAAAATTACTATTTACATCGCTAACGAATTAATTCTAAATTAACTCGTTCGCCCGAATTAAAATCTAATTTCAATTCCGCATCGAAATCCAATTTCGTTTAATATATCGAATATATTAATTTATCGATTAATTCCAAATTAATCGTTCTCTCTATCTTTTAAATAATATTTTATCCCAGATAAAATATCTCTGTAATTAATCCCAGATTAATTTTCTCTCTCTTATAATTAATCCCAGATTAATAAAGTGTGAGTCATACGTCATCGGTGAATCTTCAGGAAGCGACCCATGAGATCCCCGGATATATTGGCAGTAAATCCGATCGTCGGACTATCCGAACACGTACGTACCTAGTACTACGTTTTTACCGATTTACAAGACATGGTTGGCTTCTAGAAAAGCATCGTGCCTACCCAATTCTCCAGAAATATTGTTACTGGAATATATGATCTATATCAGGCGTAGTATACGTAGTATAGCGTATTACGATCCAGCATCGGATGTCACGTGCAAGGCCTGGGGCTGGAAATGTGTCTGCCCCGTACGAAGCACATATCGGATCTCTGGTAACTAGTCTCTATAATCGGATAAACATGACCTAGTCATAATATCCCGATAGCTGCAGCATATAAGAGAACCAGTTCCGTATCCTACGTGATCATCATCTCCACTATGACTGGAGTGATACTTCTGTCTCGCCATCACACCCAATACACTACGATTCTCAATATACCCAGAAGAGGCGTACACAGAACCTGTTAAAGCCCTGGACGACCAAAACCAAAGTATATTGATTGTCGCAAGTATTAGCGGTGCAAGTCTCAGGTTAAGACCAAATACACCTACCCTGATTCGGACTACCAATGGAATTCTGAGGGGTCTATCCAGAGCGAAGCTGTTCCCATACCATCGGTAAACACAACCTCCTATTACACTTGCATGAGTATCCTATACCCAAATATATGAGAACTATGCCGTTATGCCCTCACAACGCGCACAAGTGTAATACTAGTCTATTCCGCATTATCGATGTCCAATCTCGATAATACTACGACTAGAGATATTTAATGATTAAACCTTTATGGATTGATACTGTCTCATATCATCTCAATCCGGAACTAATCATATGGACCTTCTATCATTTATAAATCTTGGTAATCTAATTACAAATGATAAAAGAGCAATTTACTTTGTCACATAGTTAATTTGTACAACAACACCATGATCTGTACAAATAGTGATGCTATGGGTCATAACTGTCCAACAAATTTTTGATGTCACCTGTATTTGTTGGTAAGGGAGGAAGTACAATACAGGAAATGAGGCCATCAACCACCAGAATGGTTCTGTCTCGAATGGGAATTGGTGGTGCAACCTCCAAAGGTTCAAGTTCCATGTTAACAATTGCTTCTTGGTCTTCTCGCCTTTCCCTTCTCAATTGTCTCATGAAGTTTCTGAGAACCTGAAACACAAGAAAACAAAACAATAAGTAAAAAGAAATTAGATACAAGTAAGGTATCTAACCTTAAAACTAATAGTGAAAGATAATAAGTCCCCGGCAACGGCGCCAAAAACTTGACCGGCGTAAACACACGTGTATAACGCAAGCACACATATCGTTCAAGTAGTATAAAAAGTATCGATCACACGAGGACTTAATACCTAAGCTATTAATTTTATGAGGTCAAATGATTACTAGTATCTAATAGGTTGTTTGATTGATTTGAAATGGTGACGATTTAAAATTTAAAAACAAGTAAATAAAATTGTTCGAAAGTAGGTTTAAGAAAATTCAATATTAAAAACTATCTAGGGTTGTGATTTCTTCCAATATCATTTTAAAGATGAAGTGGTTATTTTAAAGTTGGGTAATATATTGATTTATTAACTTGGAACACTAAATTATGTGAAAGCCTCTGTCGATGGTCAGACGCAAATACCCAGTTTAACCCAATTGAACCATATGTCTGTGTCAACCAAATTATCTGGATTCATTAAGTTTAAGTTCCAATTATGGTTACCCCCGCCCGACAGGTATATGTCTATCCTGTAAGGAAATATATTAAAGGGTTATCTATCCTCAAGGAAGATCGTGTGCTATTGAGTCTAAGGTCTTAAACTTAAAATCCCTACGTCTAGTTCATTTTAAGTTTACCTAGTCAATTTTATTAGTGGCCAATTAATAAAAAGCATTAAGATTAAGACTCAATAAATAAATCTTTATATTACCAAAACTATGATCTAACCCCTTATAAACCGGTGATATTAGATTTCATCACAACCCTAGATAACTAACTTAGTTACAACACATAGCTAGGGCTGGTAAAAATTTAAAAGACATAAAGTAAAATTACTAAAATGTAAATGAGGAAAAATAAATGCAATAAAATAAAATGCTAAGGTAAAAGGAATTAACTTCCACTATTTACTATTTAGATATCTCCCATAATATAATATATATACTTTTGATAATTTTACCAACCAGCCATATAGGCGGTAACCTGATTAAGTCAAATTAAGTCCAATCAGCCATTAAGGCGGTAATATTTGTCCATAAACCATCCATAAAGGCGGAACCAAAATAAACATGCCATATAGGCGGTAAGAAAATTTAATTACCAACCGACCAATCTGGCGGTATCCTCATTAAGTCAGGTTTAACCAGATTAAAATGAATAACCAACCGACCAATATGGTGGTATCCTCATTAAGTCAATATTTTAAATAGTGAATATATTATATTTAAGGGAGATTAATCTAAATAGCAATAGTAAAAGAATTACCTTTCACCCTAGCAGGGGGAAGTTACCTCCTCATAGTGAATGGTAAAAACTGTAAAAAAAAATAAAGAAATTAAATTACTATTATTACAGAACGTAATTAAAATTAATTAAAAAACTGAAATTAGAAGAAACTAAGAAGAGAACTCCATATTTACAGGAGAGAATTTAGAGAGAATGGTACATCTAAAACTGAAATCTCGAGCTCAATTTATAGGCGCGGATAGGCTCCGGGCGTCGCGACGCCAAGAGTTATAGCGTCGCGACGCCAGCTCTTTTTGGCGTGGCATGCTGAGGGCTTGACACGTGGCGATTCTGGATAAGGAGATAAGGCAACACGTGGTAGGGCAGCTGAGAGCTCAATTATTATGCTGATGTGGCATGACGTGGCGGTGACGTGGCGACGGCGACTGTCGGCACCATAGGATTGCGACACGTGGCATGGCGTGATTGGCTGATGATGACGTGGCGGTGACGTGGCGCATTGACTTGGTTAATTGGTGATGTGGATGATGATGTGGTGGTGACGTGGAATGACACGTGGCAATGGTGATTGTCGGCACCGTAGGATGATGACACGTGTCACGACGCACGTTAGCAAATCGGCTGTGATGGTGACACGTGGCACGGCGCACGTTAGCAAAGTCAAACTTCTCAAATTCTGACCCGTTGACCCGGTGCACGTTAGCAGCTCTGGTGTATGTTAGGCGTCGCGACGCGGCCAAATTACAAAAATGCCATTTTTTCCAATTTTCACTGTTTTGCTCCAAATCACCTCCAGAATGTCCTGAAACTTTATTTATCTACAAAATAACACAAAACACATCAAAATATTCACAAGACTCAAGAAACTATATAAAATATTAGGTTAAATGAGTGGGAAATAGTGATATAATTACCACTCATCAGAATTTCAAGCAGATTGCGGGCGTTCGTGCAGCGTTCGAATCGGCGTTCGAACGGTGTCTGTACTTCTGGTTTTGTTGCTAGCCTCACGCCCAAGCCCAATTAGCCCACCAAAACCCACCAAATATAATTAAAACTTTTAAAACATGTCACAAATTAAAATAATATCCTTCATAAATTAAATAAATCACATCCCAATCTAAATAATTCACATACCTAATCAAAACAAATCAAGTATATGATCTTCCTAATTAAGCCAAATCATGTCCCCAATTAACTAGATATTTTCCTTGTGAAACACTAATAGAAATATTCTCCCCATAATTACTTGATCCCATTCCTATTCAAACAAGAGAAACCCTAGCCTTTGCCCCTAAAAGAAACACAAATCCAACCTTAGAACCCCTAGCTCATTCTCACAAAAAAACACAAAAAGAAATAAACCTAGCATTCACGCCTAAGACAAGAAGCAACAAACAAATAATTTGCTTTCTCCTCTCTCTGCATTACCGAATACTCATCCATCAAACCCCCTTCATTGTCGCATAAACAACCACCGAAACACAACTCCAGACAGTCCCTACATCACCAAAAAACACCCCCCGAAACTGCATTATAATCACCAAAAAAATCATCCCAAACAGTAGCTAAAATCACCAAAAACAGTGAACAAAAACTGCACTTTAAAACCCTTAACTTATCGCATAAAACAGCAGACCTATACCCTTAAAAAACCGCAAGAAACAGCAGCAAAACAGAGGAAACGACAGCTCAAAATAGTGAAGCAGCGAACGAGAGCAGTGGACCAGTGGACCGGAGGAGTTGCGGAGCATCAACCCTTCCGACGGCCGTGTAACACACTTTCGAGAGAGGACCTAAGAGGTTAGACTTGAGGGCACCCTTCTTATTTATTCTCATCTTTTTTTGTTGTTTATTAGAATTCCCCCGCATGAGAGTCGTTTGTTGATATATGTTGTGTCCATGAATGAACGAAATATGTGTTCTCTCTTGTGGTATATCGGCTGGAAACCCATACGTAAATTAAGTATCCGAATCCGAATGGACGGTATTGCGGTTTGCAACCGGGATACAATACTATGTATCACTTGAGAGATTCATACACTTTGTTTCATCCAACCTTGTATTCGAGCATGATTGGGTTGCTAGCATGTTATTTATCTTTTAAGCATGATTTAGTCATTAGTATGCTATTGCTTTCTGCATGTTACTTATTTATGCATGATGATATAGTGCGCATGGGCTAACTATGGTGGATTAAAGGTCCTCTATTCGAGGGAAATGCCTAAAGGCTACCTTTTCCACAATGTTTTGCCGCGCCGGACGGAGTATGTTTGATTGAATGTGAGATATGTTTAATCGAGCATACGAGGTCCTATATTATTGTTGTCTTTATTTTATATGCATGGTAACATAATGCGGATGGGCTAACTAGGGTGGATTAAAGGTCCTCTATTCGAGGGAAATGCCTGAAGGCTATATTTACCACAATGTTTTACCGCGCCTTTTATTATGTCATTTACCATTTGCATATCATTGCTTTATTTACGCATGCATTGCATTCTTGTGCGCATGGGCTAACTAGGGTGGATTAAAGGTCCTCTATTCGAGGGAAAAGCCTAAAAGGCTACCTTTTCCATGATGTTTTGCCTCGCCGGACGAGGTGCACCCGATTGAATGTGAAATGTGTTCCATTGGGCACACGAGGTCCTTCATTGTGTATTTGTTTATCTATATATATGTTTGTGTCATTTCGGATGCCATTTTTAGCAATCTCGTTTGAACGCGTTTCCAAACGCTACACGAACGTAAGCATTCTGTCTCATCTCGTTCGAACGCATTTACGAACGCTACATGAACGTATGCATTCTGTCTTATTTCCGTTCGAACGCGTGTCAGAACGCTACTCGAACGCTTGTATTCTGTTTACCGTTCGAACACGTTTACGAACGCTACTTGAACGAGCATGTATTTTATTGTATCATGCATCAGGTCTCATCATGTTCGAATGTGTTATCAAACGCTATACGAACGTGGATATTCTGTTTATTGTTCGAACGCGTTATCAAACGCTACTCGAAAGCTTGCATTCTGTTTACCATTTGAACATGTTTACGAATGTTACACGAACACGCACACACTGGACAAATTCCCTTATCATGTTTCATGCATGTTTGTTCCCCTAGTCATTCCCTTCCCCATCATATGTTTAGTTAGCTCTCTTCAATATTTATGCACTTAATTGTCTCTCTTTAATATGCATGCTTGTACAATTATTGTTTATTTGTGTCTCTGTGATTATCAATATAATGTGTTCATGAAATTATATGTTTGTCGTTATTCCAATTCATTTTTTATGCGTGAACTTAAAAGCAGATTATCCTTGGAAATATATGTTGCTTAGGCTTGGTTAGATTATTGCACAAATCATATCATTACAAGTGGCATAAGTAAGGGACCATTCTGAACCCAACGGTGTGAGCTCTTCCCTTGCGAGGGGTGAGTTGGGCCTTAAATCATTTTCCCGGTTCACACCGGTGGCGACTCCATGTTATTTCTCCGGTTTAGTTCCCATGTGGGCTATTTCGTACTCCCAACCGGGCCGCGAGCCCAGGACAGCGTCGCCGATTTCTGTGTCCTACAGTGCCTTCACAGCTTTTCCTTATAGAAAGGTGGTGAATGAAGGAAGACACTAAACCATTACCTAGCCTTAATAATGCCTTTGATTAAACCCCTTCAACCCATAGTAGACACAGTTAACTAAAGCACAAATCACAAACATTACAAGACATTATTTTAGGGCCGATTCTATATCCCCAGTGGAGTCGCCAGACTGTAGGACACAGAAATTGACGACGCTGTTCTAGGCTCGCGGCCTAGTTGGGAGTACGGAGTAGCCCGCGGGGGAACTAAACCGGAGAAATAAAATGGAGTCGCCACCCAGTGTGAACTGGAAAAATGATTTAAGGCCGCACTCACCCCTCGAAAGGGAAGACCTCAAATCGTTGGGTTCGGAATGGTCTCTTACTTATGTCACTTGTAATGAACGGATTTGTGCAATTTTAACCAAGTCTACTCACATAAATTTGCAAAAAGGTAACCTACACCTAAATTCGTATACGGCTTAAATCTAAGTTTGCATGCTTTAAAAGTTAGTTATCATAACGGCAAACATACGATATCACACAATGAGCGTGTTGAATTATCAAATACGAAAAATAAATAACAACCTAAATATAAATGTAAATTAAACTCCTATTGCGAAAGAAAATAACTAAGTCATACATAAGAAATAACCTACTAACGCCTAAATCATGCTTAGAAACAAATAACATACTAGTAACATAATCACGCTCAAATACAAGGTTAGATGAAACGAAATATGTGAATCTCTCAAATGGTACGTGGCATTGTATCCCGAGTGCAAACCATAATACCGTCCATTCAGATTCGGCTACGGAATTTATGTATGGGTTTCCATCCGATATACCGTAAGAAAGAACACATATTTTGTTCATCCGGAATCACATCATGCACCAATTCACAATACTCATGCGAAATAAAGTATTAAAATAACTAAAAATAAAGGATAATAAATAAAGGGTGCCCTCATGTCTAACCTCTTTAGTTGTCTCTCGAAAGTGCAGTATGCGGTCGTCGGAAGGGTTGATGCTCCGCAACTCCTCCGATTCACTGGTTCAACATTTTCCTTCGCTGTTTCGCTGTTTGGGCCGCTGTTTTTACTCCGTTTTGCTGTGGTTTCTGGTCACGGTTTAAGCTTACTGTTTTCGGATGGTTTCATACTATTTTACCGTCATTGTTTCGGGGTTATTTTTTGGGCTATTTTGGGGTTATTTTAGGCTACGGAGAGGGCTATTTCTGAACTGTTTGGTTTCGGTATTGGGCAGGTTGGTTCACTGTTGTTTACGGTTTGGAGGGGCTGCCGAGTTTTGCATGTGTTTGAGGACTGTGTTTAGTGGATTTTTGGCGTGAATGAGGGTTGCTGGATGAAGGGATTTCGGTGTGAATAAGGGCTGCTGGATGAAGGGATTTTAGCGTGAATGAGGGCCGGGTTTTTTGTTGTTTTAGGCGTGAAGTAGTCTAGGCTTTGAGGGGTGTTTCTTGATCGATGTGGGACTAAATGGGAGGGGCGTGTGAGGTGTTTGTGCGTGGGAGTTGAAGGCAATTGAGGATGGGTTGTTTCCTAATCAATGTGGGATTAAGGGGAGTGATGGGTGAGGGTGCTTTATGCGTGAAGTGTTGCTAGAATGGTAGCTTGTTTCCTAGTCAATGTGGGACAAAAGGGAGTGAAGGGGTTGCAGTTTTTTTGGTACTTTGGGGGTTACTTTGGTGGCTGTTTTCGGTAGTTTGGTGGTTGTTTTCTTGGTAATTTGGGGGTGTATTTGGGTAGTGTATGGGCGTGTATTTGAGGGGTAGTTGTGAGGGGTTTTGGTGTGTGAAGTTGAGGTTTGAAGGCAGTAGGGGAGGCTATGTTACTGGCAGTTTGGCGTGACAAGAAGGGTTGTCCAGGGGCAGTGAGTTGCGGCTATGGAAGGGTAATTTGTGGGGGTGTTGATGCGTGAGTTGAGGGCTGAATGGAAGGTGTCTTGGGCATGAATCACTGCTAGATGAGCCACGGCAATGGAGAGAGACTTGGGGAACTTTGGGCGTAAGTGAAGCTAAGGGAGAGGAGTGTCTTGTGTTCTATCTGTGCTAGGGGTTTCAAGGGTGAGTTGAGGTTATTTTTATAGGCAAATGGTGGTGCATTTATTGGGTAGGCTATGATTGATGATGGTTATTAATTGGGTGGCTAATTGATGTTGAAAAAATGGAAAGAGATATGACTTATTCAAGGGCGTGGGGTGCTAGGTTTAATGGTGTGGGGTTTGCTTGATTAAATGGTGATGTGTTGTGTTTGACTTGGTGAGGGGAGGCTATTAAATGGCTTGAAAAGGTTGGTAAAGGGATGGCTTTGTTGTTAATAGGCGTGAGGTAGACTTTAGGTGGGTTTAATGTGTGATTTGCTTGGTTTTGGTGGGCTTTGGACGTGGGCTTTGGTGTCTTGGTGGGCTTTGGGCATGGGCTTTGGTGTTTGGGCCAAGGAAGTGTGGCTTGCGGGGGTTTTGGGCCAAGGATGATTTTGAAACGGAGGTCAAACGAGCAAACCCAAAGCTAAACAAAACAATTTTCCCTTCCGACGTCCGTTTCCCGCGACTTCCGCGACTTAAAAGGTAGTGCCTCCGCTCGAGGCTCATCATCGGGACTTACATGAAAAAATGTAGTGCCTACAGAACCCCGATTACATTTATTCTTGAACATCGGACTCATTTTTCCGAGACGAACAACTTTCGTGTTGAAAACTTTTGGAAATTTACATCAGAAGGGCTTCAACAATATGAATTTCCATGAAAGTCCTATGTTAGGGACCTGATTGTAATTTCACAACGGTCTAAACATAAATTTTCAGAATTGTTCTATAAATACCCTTAAGTTTCCATAGTTATGAAAAAAATCAAAAGTCTATCTCGCCTCTCACTCGACCCCCATTCGTTTTTGGTTTATGCTTACGTCGAAGGCCAACCAGCCACTGGCTGTCGGCGCGCCGACACATAAAGGACTGTCGGCTCACCCTCAACCACCAGCTGCCGGTGGCCGACCTAAATTCACCGGAATTCTGGTGAAACTGAGAAGAAATAGGCCCATGAATGGGTATTCTGATCCCGACTCATTGCTTACTTTCACAGCCCGAGCCACCCGCCAAATTGAAGCTCTCAGAGAGAAATGCAATTTGACGATGATGGATTTTCCATTCCATGCATGGTTGCATGTAAAACAAGAGAGAAAGATTCAATGAATAGTGACCTATGGTGAACAGTAGCTCTGATCGATATGCCTTCAAAATCTCGGTAAGACCTCCCGGTAAAAATCTGCAAATTTCAAGTTTATCGTTAAATATTCGGATGTTTTCAATAAGTTTGTAGAATAACGTAATTTTATGAAATGAATTGTTTTAGCATTAGTATATTGAATATTTATATTTGGTAGAATCTGAGCGAAAACGGATCAAATTGGATGGATCTGATAGGTTATGTTAGTTTCTGGTTAAAGTTGGCTTTGCGTATACTGATGTATTTTTTTTATCGTAATGATAGATATGAGATATATATGATGATACGATAATGTTTGGATAAATCCGAGTAGGTTCGGATAGTTCGGGACCCTTCCGTAGTGTCATTCAGAAAAACTATTTATTACTTACACATGGAAATTACACATGATATATTATTATTATTATTATTATTGTTGTTGTTGTTGTTGTTGTTGTTGTTGTTGTTGTTGTTGTTGTTGTTGTTGTTGTTGTTGTTATTATTATTATTATTTATATATGTATGGATGTATGTTAGGGGATTGTTGGCTAAAGATAACACACAAATAAAATAAAATTGAGAACAATTGTTAGTTGACGAAGCGTTGCCTACCATATTACAATACAATAATAATTAGAAGGTTTAGCCTACCATAAATATTAACAATAAAATAAAACAATGAGATATAAATATAATATGGTAAAACCCCCAATGTGAAAGAAAAGAAAGAAAAGAAGAAGGAAAGAAGATGAAGGAAGATAGAAACAACCATGGAGAATGAAGAAGATCCAACAAATGAGGTAAAAAGACTTGACCCATAAACTTGATTTTAAATTTTTATGAAGTATGATGATAGAATAGGGGTGTTGGATGATAGTTTTGTGTAGGTGATTGAGTTGTGATGATGATTGAGATAAAAATTGTGTGATTAAATTTATGGATTGAAAGTTATTAAGTTTTGGGTTTAAATCTTTTATGGAGTATATGAATAGATTAAGTTGGGTGTTGATGAAATAATGATTTGGTTTATGTAGAATCGGATGTTATATGGTGGTTTGAGTATTGATTTTGATATAGGAATGATTAAGGTGTTGCTTTGAGTGAATAAAAATTGAAGAATAAAAGGGGCAGAATCCTGGAAACCCAGGTCGCATCGCAACGCAAGAGGAAAATGATGACCGAATTATGGACACTGAGTGTCACGACGCGCATGGGTTTGCGTCGCGGTGCGGGAAACATAATCTCCCAATGTCAGTTCTAAACCCGCAGTTTGGCCTTAGCATATTAGAGACCACCCTTAGGGTCTCGTATCAGTTTGTAAACATATCATATATCAAATTTTGATTATCATAAGCCTCGTGTATATAAAAGATAGATGTATCTTTAAGTATTGTGAAATATCGAGGAATATTTCTACTACGTTGAAGCTAATTAAGTTCCCGATCATAGGTTATCCACAGGAATCGCAAACTCCTTAGACAAGGGACCCAGTGCCAGCCAGATTCCAAAACAGTGAGTGGACACTTTCTCTTTTACTTGTTTTTCATTTCGTATTTTCATATCAGACTTACTTTTTCTGCAATTAGGGCGTTAGCCAAGTTTGTTTTCATATCATTTATAATTTAGCATGTTTTGAGAAAAGAGATGTTTTCAGTATGATTTTTATATTTTTCAGGGCATGAGGGAAAAACTCACCCCAATATGTAACTTGACAGAGATGGAATTGATGGATATAGAGAAATGTGCACATGTAGAGGACTGAGGGGACAACGATACGTAACGCCCTGAGATCCTAGAGCAGGGCTAGGGGACAGCGATACGTAACGCACCTAGACCCTAAATTCAGAGCTTGAGTGGTAGCATAGATCCGTACCCCCAGTTCTAGTTTGTGACTTGGGGGACGGCGATATGTAACCCCCCAAGACCACCAGTTTCAGAGACAATAGTGGCATGTTTTGGGGGACGGCGATACGTAACGCCCCAAAGTCATGGATTTGCACTGCTCGCTACAGTTAGGCGTATGGGGGACGGCGATACGTAACGCCCTCATACAACAAAATTTTCAGACATAGAGCAGTTCACAGAGAATAAATTTTCAGTAAATAGTTTTTTAGAAAATCAGATTTTCTGAATTAGTTTTCAGAAACCAGAGTTTCAAAAGCAGTTTTCAAAAAGAAGAAGTTTTCAGAAACAAAGTTTTCATATAAAAATGTTTTTGGAACTATGGTTTTGAAACTAAAAATTTTTACAACAGTTTTCAGTTTTCGTCTACTCACTTAGATCGTATAGCGATCTAACCCTCACTCCAATTTTTGGATCTTGTAGGTTTCTCGGAGGACGAGCTCGGGAGGACGGATACTGATGCATTCACTAGGGATGGAGTCCACCAGTCCAAGTCATAATCAGAGAGTGTCCAGTCATTGTTAAGTACAAGTCTTGTATTAGTCTTTATTTGAAACAGCCATTGTAAAAATAAGTGTTAATTGGTATACATATAGATATGGTAGTTGAGTTTGTATGTTATTTAAGTCTGGGCCATGGTCCCAAACATAAAATAAAATTAGAAGAGTATTAGTAATTGATCATAGTTGAAGAATCAAAGGCTTATGGGGTTAGAACGGTTTATCCCTTGTCTGTAGCATCTCCCAGATCGGGGATGTTACAAAGATGGTATTAGAGCATGGTCTAGAGAGTCGGTGACTACAGTGGGCAGCATGCTGGGGTCTTGTATACACAGTATGTCCGGGATACCCGTATATGAGGCACTACCTCTCTAATAGCCGTATTTAACAAGTATTATCAACATATATGGTAACATATGATCATGGGTTGAAAGTGAAAATTTTGTAATATTCAGTACTCTAGTTTGTTAGAGGCATCACCTAAAAGTAATGAAATTTGTGTTTTTAATTTATTTTTTTAAAACGAAAATAAAAAAAATAACCAAGCTTCTACTTAATAACCAGACATCTTACCTCAGCAAGTAATGATTGTTCGCGTAAAATGGTAGAACTTAAGTTAAAAAAAAATAAAAAAAGGAAAAACAAATGTGAATAAGTTTGGTTTTGTAGCCTCTATAACTCGAGCAATTAAGTCTGTAGGGATGTATTAACACTTAGTGTCTTAAGGCCAACTGGTTTGTGAGTCACTGGCACAAAGCTCGTTAAATGGGTTATTGGAAAGCTTAAGAAAATCATTCATTTTTCTTTTTGTCATCTGAAATCCAAGCAATTAAGTTCGTATTGGTGTCTTAACACCAGTGCCTTAAAGCCAACTAGTTTGGGAGTCACTAGCCCAAAGCTTATTAAAAGGGTTAAAATTAAATTATTATTAAAAAAATATTTTGTATATAAATAAATTTTCATTGCCAAAAGGTGTGAATTCTGATATAACTTTAGAACAAAAATATTACTCTCTTTTCAACAAAACCTGTGAATATCGTAGGCATAATAAATTGATTGATACTTTGTCTCATGTATGTATGGGAAAATGGTAAAATGTAAATGAAAATTTATTTATTTGATAATTTAGAAAGAAAGAAAACAATTATTATCTTGAATAAGAAATTTTTCTTTTAGTTTTCGTTTAAATTACTATGGAATAGTAATAAACTGGTTGAGGGTGTGATGAACACTAAAAAGTGCACATTTATTAAAAGAAAAATTAATCATTTTACACTTGTAGTTTCATTAATCACCTTAATTTAGCAAATTTGTGAAATAACAATTAAATTTATGTTTTATATATTTTTATTGTGATTTTTTATTTCTTATGTAGGTAAAATAATACTTTGGATTTTGAAGGTTAGAAACTTGAAAGTGCTTTATAACAGTGTATAATTTTGGAAATTCCAACCATGCACAATTTTCGTATTCTGGCCATAAAGTTTTACTTCGATATCGGATTGAGGCGATTTCGGTTCCAAATGAAAGAAAACTCAAATATCTACAACTTTGTTGCTTACAAGATTTTCTAATTTTGAAGTTTTCAAGGACAACATTGATGAAATATCCAAAGTGTGTTATATGTAATTATTAAAAACACAAACAAACAAGAAAAGAAAAATAAATAATAAATAAATCCACCTCCACCTTTCGGTGAAAATGTGGAGGATTTGTCAAAGCATGCAAAACAAGTAAGGACAAAATAAATAAATAAAAAGAAGTGGGAGATTTCTTGCAATTTACAAGCGAGAGGTGCCGAACACCTCTATAAATAGAGGTGTTCAGCGTTTTATTTTCTTCAGCAAAATTTCAAATGTCTCTCTTGAGACTTCGTGGAATGAGCTCTTGTGTGTATTTTTTTTCTTTGGTAATTTATTTTTATTTTAGTAATAAAATTATGAGTGTTTTTATTTATATCTTGTTCTGCTAATTTATATCATGCTAAGGTAAATGATGAAGCTCTTGGTATGAAAATATATGTAATTTGTATTTATATTATATTTTATAAACTGTGATAATTTCCCAAATAAAATTCATACTTTTTCCAGTTTATTCAGGACTCTTGACTAGCTGTATACAGTCCCCGATTGACAGAAATAATATTTGAATCCCTTAAATGAGAGAGAGTGAACTATTAAAGATCTGGATTAATTTTAGACAATACAGTACCACCTATATGGCTGATTTTATATATTTGACATAATTGAGTATCTAACTGGACTTGTTATAAACAAATGTTATCACCGCCTTTATGGCTGTTTTATATGTGGGGGCATATTTAGTACCTTGGCATGACTAATTATCGACATGACGAATTATATGTGTTGACATAATTAATACCTGATAATTATGAAATAAATTGATTGAGAAATAATTATATTTTATATTTTATAAAAAATAAAAATTATATTATATTTGAAATATCAATAATGGATCTGATAACCCTAATATTTTATTTTATTATTTTTATTTTATTATTTGAATTATTATTTTATCCTATTAAATCTATTCCATGTAGATCGATCCTGGATTTATAGGGTTATTTTATTATTTCGATACTCTTATACTTGAGAGTAAAAAATTATTTTATGAGCGTGTCAGTTACATTTGATGTTATAATTAATGCCATAAGATCTTATTGTAATAAGTAAACTTCGAAATTAATAAAAACATGTATTATTCATTCATCAGTATTAAATACTTTTGCAAATGATTATCTTATATTTTAAGAAATTTCATTTTTATTACCATTTTTTATTTTCAAATTTTATTATGTCATAAAAATAGGATTTAACGGGCTTTTAGGATTTTACTATAAAAGAATATTAAAGCCCTAATATGCCATTTAGACTTTTATTCAATAAACATATATTATATACAAATTAAATTTTTTTCAATGGAATATAATTAACTTAGATATATTTATTTTCATCCTAGGTAGAATCGATTATTAGGAGAATAATAATCTTGCATCGCAGCCCCTCTCCATGACACAACGCGTAGAACGGTTGGAATCTTGCATCGATTACATTGCTGAACTGCTTCAACGAATGGCACACCATCAGAGATTGAGTGATGATTAGATTCCAGCCTATCCAGGGGATGACAACAATGACGACGAGGCTAAGGAATGATTAAACCATGGTACTATTGTTCCCTTATCTTTCTTTTGTTTTGAAATGCCCATGAGGACAATGCTAGGTTTAGGTTTGGGGGTAAGGTTGTTTATTTTTATCTGTTTTCTCCGTTATTTTTCCTGGTATTTTTCTTTCCTGCATATCTTGTGTCTTGTGTCTTGCATGTTTTGCGTGTTTTAATTTTTGCATGCTTTATTCAAAAAAAAAAGTAAAAAAAAGTAATAGTAATAATAGAGTCTAATGATGAGATTGTTTGTCTTAGTAAAAAGTTTTAGGAAATGATAAATGCTAATTTCACTTGTATCCTATACTTTGAGCCTAATATCTAGATCAGACTCATATGCACTAGAAAATAATTCTGTAGCAGTTAGATAATTAGGAATTGACAAAGTAACTAGTTGAAATAATCGGTAGATGATGGATGACCGTTTGCCTGAATAACTGTTTTTTCTGCATTTATTTATAATGTGCGATATGATGATGATTAATAGTAATAAAAAAAAAGATGATAATGAATAAAAAAAATTGACCAAGCTCTTACTTAGTAACCGGGCGTCTTACCTGGCCAGCAGTGACTGTTCGCGTCAAACGGTACGGGTTGAGTTATTTAATAAATAAGCTTCCACTTAGTAACCGGACATCTTGTATCAGTCAACAGTGATCGTTCGCGTCAAATAGTAAAGCTTAAAAAAAATCATACCCCACTTTACGCATATTGTAGCAGACAGAACAATTTTAGATAATCAGGTTGGTTTGACCCATCAATTACTGAGAATTGAGACAAACTCACCTAGTTAATAATTTAGAATCGAAGCTGTTTATAGAATTATACACACATTAGAATCGAAGCTATTTGCAGAATTATACACACACACACTTAGAGTCTGATTTAGATACTTTGTTCAAAAGAATGGATTTTAGTTGTATTATGTATTTTGAAGGTTCCTTTAACTTTGTTGCTAGACATTCTCTGATAACAATGTGTATATAGCTATTATTTACGTTTATTTTATTTATTTCTTTTGTTTATTTTTTTTATGTGTGATTGTATGTGCATGATTGACGTTCGTGGGTATCGTCGCTGTAAGCTCTCACGAGATTATAACTCGTCCACTAGGGACACCTAGGGGTTCTAAGGCTTGTTGCATATGCTAAATGCAACTGTGATCCCTACGAAAGTGGCTTAGATTAATTTAGTTTTAATTGTTTATTTTATTTTGTTTTGTTTGTTTTGCTCGAGGACTAGCAAAATGTTAGGTTTGGGGGTGTGATGAGTGGAAAATATATCAATATTTACCTCCCTTTTGACCTAATATTTTGTATGATTTCTCGAGTTTTATGAACGTTTTAATGTGTTTTTGTGTGTTTTGTAGATAAATAAAGTTTTGGGACTCAATGGAATCAACTCGGGGTAAAACGATGAAAAACAGACAAAAATGATAAAATTGGGAAATTTATTGTTCATGTGTCGCAACGCACACACTTCCATGCATCGCAAAGCGCCTAAATTATTCAGCTGCAGACACGTTAAAGGGGTTTTATAGCGGAAATCCGGTAACACAGCGGAATAGGGGAAAATCAAAATTTTTCGATTTGAAAATTTTTCTTGGATCAATCAAATAAACTTATTTATTTAATTATCCAATTATTAAATTCTGAAAAATTACAAAAATCATATTTCTTGGTAATTACCGAATTGCCCCATAACTTTGTAAATTTATCATTTTAGTCAAAAAATTATCAAAAATAATTTTGGATGATTCTAAATCATTTCTAAAATATTTTTCAACACATCTAGTGCATCAAAATCAGATTTCACACAAATCCCCATTTTTTCTTAAATTGTCGTGACTACCCCATTTTTCCAATTAATTGCAATTTGGTCCCCTTTTGTTCAAAACAAAGATCAAATCCAATCAACCTAAAATTTTACGTGCATCATATTCATACCATAATACATCACATATATGAAAAGCCCCAAATTTGGAGTGGGTTAAGAATCCTAATTTTTCAATTTCATCAAATTGACCAATTTAACCAAATCTTTAAAATCCAACACTTTAATCCATTCAATACTTCGCCAAACTAGCCTCACCACTTTGAAATAACTCTAGAACAATTATAGGTCACCAAGGAGTGGCTTACTAACTCTAGAATGGCAACTTTGATTTTCAAAGAATAAAAAATAAGCCTTTAAAATAAGTTAAAGTTTACTTACATGCATCAATCTTTCATACAAGTTCTCAAACAAATAAACACAAACTATAAGAAAAGAGAGAACAACAAACAACACAAAATGATGCCAAGCATGTTAGAAACAATTTCCATGTTGAAGGCTTTGAAGAAATACTTACAAAAACCAAAGATTTTCAGCTTTTTTCTTTAAGTCTCCAAGCTTCTCTCTCAACTTCTTTTATGTTTATTTTGTGTATTTGAAACTTATGAAACCCTAAAATTGAAACAAACAATATATACCTACAATTTAAGCCTTGGCCGAAAATGGTATACCAAAATATCTAGATATTTTCTTTTTTGTTTCAATTAAAGCCAACTTGCCAACTTGTTTTTGAAATCATTAACACTTTAATGTAATTCAATAAGTCAACAATTGCAACTCAAGCCATTTAATTAAATATCAAAACTAAAGATATTTATATTTTTAATTAATTTAATTATTTAACAATTAAATAATTAAATAATTATTTAAATACAAATATTTTAAATATATGTATTATATTTACATTAAATATCAAATACATATATATTTATGATATTAGTCAAATATCTCAATTTGACAATTAATTAATGTGTATTTGATAAAATCTATCATTAAATGCAAATACACAAAAATTAAGAAATGACTATTGGGTCCCTTCACATGTACTTTGCGTTTAACCTGTAAACGACTTATAAATAATCAATATTATTTATAAATGTTGCTATAGTGTTCTACGAGTATATTTCATTAGTGAGACTCTCTAGATTCAGACATATCCGTCACGAAATCCAATTTCGTGTCCATAATTTACCCACCCGTAAATTATGACGACCACGGATAAACTCGCTGAATCATACAGGTCGAGGTCATGGCATATGTATAATTCCTCCGTCACAGGTATCCGGATATATCCCAGAGATATAGATGTAAACGTCAAATCTCTATAGGGATTATCCCGTCGACGTCTCTATTAGCAATCTCAAAAAGAACATTTAGAACTTACTTCTAAAATATACCACGTGCCCATGGTTTTTTTATCTGATTGCTAATCATATATGGACTACCTATGCTCTGTACACATAACTGACGGATCATATCTTGACACACACAGGGTCTGATCTAAATAGATCGGTGACGTGACTGCCATCTAAGTGTGGAAGATCTCTCATATGCCCACAGTGGTATCTCAAGTCTAAGAATCACAAATGCTACTCAACCCATGAAGATTCTTATTGACGTTGGTGTACCATCTATTAAGAATCTTCGGTGAGTCATTTAGTGTTTATCCGCTATAAACACCTATACGTCTATACTAGTCTCCAAGACTTATGGTTCATTGAGAAACCATTGGAATCATATATTCCAGTATACAACATGTACCGGTCTCAACAGGTTTACTTTACTGACCAAGTAGTGTAAATCTTGACCAGGAACAGTCCAAGAATGACAACATCATGATACATCTCAATGTCAGTTGCGACGCTTTTGCAACAGTGTCATGACTAATCATCCTAAGGTCTATTACGTCTTTACCATATTAAAAGATATATTATATTATAGAAACTGCTTATTTTATTCATAATAAAATGTTTTACATAAGTATTTTCAAGGAAATACAAAGGGGAATTGGCGCTCTGAGCACCAACCCCAACAAAAACTTCCATTTGCTCTAATGCCAATATCGATTGTATCTAATACCCATCGACTCCACGTGTTTATCAAACAACTTCGGAGGTATGGCATTCGTCAGCGGGTCTGCTACATTATCCTCACTTGGTACCTTGCACACGATAATATCCCCTCGCGACATAATCTTTCGAATGATGTGGTAATTGCGTTACACATGCTTCGACTTCTGATGCGCCCTCGGTTCCTTTGCTTGCGCAATGGCTCCAGTATTATCACAGTATAACGGAATCGCATTCTCAATACTTGGTACAAGTCCCAATTCTGTGATAAAGTTCCTAATCCAAACAGATTACTTTGCTGCTTCAGAAGGTGCAATGTATTCCGCCTCTGTGGTGGAATCTGTTGTTGACCCCTGTTTGGAACTCTTCCAGCAAATTGCACCTCCGTTAAGGGTAAAGATGAATCCAGATGTAGACTTTCTATCATCGGGATCCGATTGGAAATCGGAATCCGTATACCCGTTAACTTGCAGTTCACTTCCTCCATAAATTATCAACTTATCCTTAGTACCCTTAAGATACTTCAGGATATGTTTAATGGCCATCCAATAGTCATTTCCTGGATTGGACTGATATCTACTAGTCATGCTAACATCGAAACTGATATCAGGCCTTGTACATAACATGACATACATTATGCTACCCAAACACGAAGCATAAGGTTGGTTAGACATTCTAACATTCTCATCTTCTGTTTGTGGACTCATCTTCTTTGAAAGATTAATCTCATGTATGAACGGTATGTTTGTTGTCTTACAGTTACCAAAATTATACCGTTTCAAGATCTTATCTATGTACGTTGATTGGGATAACCCAATCAGCTTCCTTTATCTATCTCTATAGAGTTTTATCCCTAAATCATAGGAAGCTTCTCCCAGGTCCTTCATGGAGAAATTCTTACAGAGATATGCTTTGACGCTTTGTAACATTCCTAAATCATTCCCAATTATTAGGATGTCATCAACATAGAGGACTAAAAATATTACCATGCTCCCACTGGCCTTCTGATACACACATGATTCTTCCAAATTCTTGAGAAAACCAAACGATCTAATAATCTCGTCAAATCGAAGATTCCAACTGCGTGAAGCTTGTTTAAGTCCATAAATGGACTTCTTAAGCTTACACACCATACCCGAGTTTTCGCTGGACGCAAAACCTTTCGGCTGTTCCATATAGATTTCTTCATCAAGAAATCCATTTAGAAAAGCCGTTTTGACATCCACTTACCAAATCTCGTAGTCATGATACGTAGCTATAAAATCCTTATAGACTTAAGCATGGCTACTGGTGAAAAAGTTTCATCGTAGTCGACGCCAGGTCGCAGCGTGTAACCTTTTGCTACCAGTCGGGCCTTGTAATTTTCAACCTTACCGTCAGGCCCGCGCTTCCTTTTGTAAACCCATTTACAACCAATAGGAACAATTCCTTCGGGAAGCGGAACCAAGTCCCAAACTTGATTCTCATGCATTGAGTCTAACTCGGATTTCATGGCACTTTGCCATTTCACGGAGTCGATGTCCAACATCGATTCTCTATAGGTGAAATGATCAGTCTCTTAAACTAATAGAACATCTAGACTCTTTTCTTGTATCAAATACAAGTGTTCAGGAGGTCTAGATACCCTTTATAACCTACGGAGTGTGTGTGTTGAAGGTCCTTCATCCACTTGAACTTTAGGTTCCTCCGTTGGTTCGTTGTTTTCAGGTTGGACTTCATCAAGTTCAACCTGTCTATGATTACCACCTTCTGACAAGAATTCTACTTCTAGAAATCTTGCTAAGCGAGCTATGAACACATTTCGATGCTCGGTATCATAGAATAGATATCCCCTCGTTTCCAAATGATATCCAAAAAACCTAGACTTTTACCATCGAGGCGAAAGCTTATCTTGCTGAGTCACCCTGACATAGGCAGGACAACCCCAAACCTTAATATAACTAAGATTTGGTCTCCTACCGGTCCATATCTTATACGGAGTCGTAGGAACAGCTTTTGAAGGAATCTTATTCAAAATATGTGCAGCTGTTAAAAGAGAGTACCCCATAAGTAATAGGACAAATCTGTGAAACTCAACATCGATCGGACCATATCCAATAAAGTCCGATTTCTCCTCTCAGACACTCCATTGTGCTGTGGAGTACTTGGAGGAGTATATTGAGCGAGAATCTCATTCTCCTTCATATAATCTATGAACTCACTGCTCATATATTCTCCGTCTCGATCGGATCGAAGGCATTTAATATATTGACCAGTTTGTTTTTCTACTTCATTTCGGAACTCTTTGAACTTTTCAATGGTTTCCGATTTATGTCGCATCAAATAGACATAACCGTACCGTGACAGATCATCGGTAAAGGTAACGAAATAAGAATAACCACTGTGAGCAGTTTGACTTAGTGGACCACATACATCAGAATGTACGAGTTCCAGTAAGTTAGTGGCACAGTGTCCAACACCTGAAAATGAGGCTTTGGTCATCTTACCATGAATAGATGATTCACAAGTTGGATATGATTCAATGGTGAGATCTGGTATCAAACCATTCCTAACCAATTGGGTAAGGCGTTTAACGCTTGTATGACCTAGCCGCATATGCCAAAGTTCAGTATTATTAATAACAGGTAAACTACGTGTATTAACTCCAGTATTTAAAATATCTTTAGAAGTTTGCAATGTATAATGACCATGCTGGTTTGGATAACAAATGATCTGAATATTACGTTTATCATATAAATACAAAGAATAGTTCTTAATATTAATACGATAACCTTCTGTATCTAATACAAAAAGAGATATAATATTAGATACACATCCTGGTACAAAATAACAGTCATATGACAAAAGTGTCCCTTTCGGAAAAGGGATCTCGCATACTTTCACTGCAACTGCATCCAGAGAGTCTCCACTCCCAAATTGTAACTGCATCTCCCCAGGCTTCAGTTTCCTACTTTCCTTCAGCACCTGCAACGAATTGCAAATGTGAACAGGACAAGCAGAATCTAAAATTCAGCTGGATGTAACGGCTTCTCAAGCCAAAGATATATCAATAACTGGAAAAATAAATGTACCTGATGTAGATTTTCTCTCCCTCCTCAACTAGGCAATGTAGTCAGGACAGTTCCTTTTCCAGTGCCCGACTTTGCTGCAATGATGGCATTTGTCTTCAGAAGCCTTCTTGGGCTTTGCTATTTGTCTGTGGTTGAGGACCAAAACCCTTATTCTTCTTCCCTTTGTTCTTCTTTCCCTTTGACCAAGTCTGGGAAGAAGCAGAAAATGAAGTAGGTCTCGGAGGGCGAGTCGGTACTCCATTCTTAAGGTCCTCTTCCACCGTGAGCAACATCCTATGCAACTCATGGTAGGTACATATAATCTCATTCATGTTGAAATACATCACGAATTGGTGATATGAAGCTGGGAGCGAACCAAGAATGACACTCCTACCGAGAATGTCATTCAGAGAGAGATTATATTGCCTCAGTTGATCAATCAAATCGATCAAGTGAAGAACATGCGAGCTCACAGCTTGCCCCCTCATCCAATCGCGCATGGAACAATTTCATTACGACCTTATGAACAACAACTTGTTCTTGGTTCTCAAATGATTCTCGTAATCTCGACATCATACTATACGCATCTGACATGCCATAGTATTGTTTCTTGAGTCTCGGAGACAATGAACTAAGGATGTATGATTTAACTTTTAAATCATCATCCTTCCAAGCTTGGAAAACTTGGAGTTCCTCCGGTGTAGCATCCTCTGCCACAGCAAGGAGCATGGGACCCTCAAGAACATATCCCAACTTCTCAGAATCGAGGACAATCCTCAAATCCAAGTCCCAATCAGCGAAGTTCTCAGCGCCTTTGAGTTTGTTCCCATCCAACATACGCGCAAACTGATTAGTAGATGGTGTCGCCATCGCAAATCTATCATATAGATCACGAAAAATGGTTAGCATAAATTATAAGAAATTTCATATAATATCAAAAGCATTAACTAGATCATGGATTTTTAATCTAAAAATGCCCCTCCCACTAAATCATGCAATACTGTAATCCCCAAATAGAATACAAAGATTTAATAATTAAATTAAATACAAATAGTGAAAGGTGGATCTAATGAATATATTTCAGCTCACAGCAGAGGAACGGTCTCGCCTACGTATATTCATCAGGTAGACAACTCATTGTCAATCACTCAATATTGACTCCTTGGTATCCGGTCCTGGTTGTTTCTCGTTGTGACAGCTTGGACACATTCACAAGGAGACGTACCAAGGTTAAACTCGTCAATGATAAACTCAAGCTACTTGCATAACCCTGACAGCTTGGGCACGTTCAGGATTCCGCTTTCGCTTGAATTTATCTAGTATCTAATATACATCTGGTATAAATAATTTTCTATCGGATACACCCACACAGCAGAGGCACGGTCTCAGATGTAGTCACGGAAAAATATTCATAAACCGTATTGAGAAGACGGACCATGTAATATGCATCAAATACATAATTAACATTAAACCTTATTAAATAGGGATTTTCCGCAAAAGATTCTTTTTAATTTATTTAATCAAATTAAAAAAATACATACATGTAACAAGTAAAGAATAAATTAAAAATTGAATTTAAAAGGCATAATCATATTAGGGTATCCATAATCAGACTCGCTCTGATACCATTTTGAAGGGGTTTTATAGCGGAAATCCGGTAACGCAGCAGAATAGAGGAAAATCAAAATTTTCCGATTTCAAAATTTTTCTTGGATCAATCAAATAAACTTATTTATTTAATTATCCAATTATTAAATTCTGAAAAATTACACAAGAAATCATATTTCTTAGTAATTACCGAATTGCCCCATAACTTTGTAAATTGATCATTTTAGTCCAAAAATTATCAAAAATAATTTTGGACGATTCTAAATCATTTCTAAAAATTTTTTCAACACATCTAATGCATCAAAATCATATTTCACACCAATCCCCATTTTTTCTTAAATTGCCGTGACTACCCCATTTTCCCAATTAATTGCAATTTGGTCTCTTTTCTTCAAAACAAGCCAAGATCAAATCCAATCAACCTAAAATTTTGCATGCATCATATTCATACCATAATACATCACATATATGAAAATTCCCAAATTTGGAGTGGGTTATGAACCCTAATTTTTCAATTTCATCAAATTGACCAATTTAACCAAATCTTTAAAATCCAACACTTTAATCCATTCAATACTTCACCAAACTAGCCTCACCACTTTGAAATAAATCTAGAACAATTCTAGGTCACCAATGAGTGGCTTACTAACTCTAGAATGTCAACTTTGATTTTCAAAGAATCAAAAGTAAGCCTTTAAAACAAGTTAAACCTTACTTACATGCATCAATCTTTCATACAAGTTCTCAAACAAATAAACACAAACTATAAGAAAAGAGAGAACAATAAAGCAACACAAAATGATGTCAAGCATGTTAGAAATAATTTCCATGTTAAAGGCTTTGAAGAAATACTTAAAAAAACCAAATATTTTCAAGCTTTTTTCTTTAAGTCTCCAAGCTTATCTCTCAACTTCTTTTATGTTTATTTTGTATATTTGAAACTTATGAAACCCTAAAATTGAAACAAACAATATATACCTACAATTTAAGCCTTGGCCGAAAATGGTATACCAAAATATCTAGATATTTTCTTTTTTGTTTCAATTAAAGCTAACTTGCCAACTTGTTTTTTTGAAATCATTAACACTTTAATGTAATTCAATAAGTCAACAATTGCAACTCAAGCCATTTAATTAAATATCAAAACTAAAGATATTTATATTTTTAATTAATTTAATTATTTAACAATTAAATAATTAAATAATTATTTAAATACAAATATATTAAATATATGTATTATATTTACATTAAATATAAAATACATATATATTTATGATATTAGTCAAATATCTCAATTTGACAATTAATTAATGTGTATTTGATAAAATCTATCATTAAATGCAAATACAAAGAAATTAAGAAATGACAATTGGGTCCATTCACATGTACTTTGTGTTTAACCTTTAAACGACTTATAAATAATCAATATTATTTATAAATATTTCCTTAGTGTTCTACGAGTATATTTCATTAGTGAGACTCTCTATATTCAGGCATATCCGTCACGAAATCCAATTTCGTGTCCATAATTTACCCACCCGTAAATTATGACGACCACGGATAAACTCGCTGAATCATACAAGTCGAGATCATGGCATATGTATAATTCCTCCGTCACAGGTATCCGGATATATCCCAGAGATATAGATGTAAACGTCAAATCTCTATAGGGATTATCCTATCGACCTCTATTAGCAATCTCAAAAAGAACATTTAAAACTGACTTCTAAAATGTACCACGTGCCCATGGTTTTTTTATCTGATTACTAATCATATATGGACTACCTATGCTCTGTACTTAGAATTGACAAGTCCTATCTTGACACACACAGGACACCCTGAGGATCTATCCACACCCGGGGTCTGATCTAAATAGATCGGTGACGTGACTGCCATCTAAGTGTGGAATATGTCTCATGTGCTCATAGTGGTATCTCAAGTCTAAGAATCACAAATGCTACTCAACCCGTGAAGATTCTTATTGATGTTGGTGTACCATCCATTAAGAATCTTCGGTGAGTCGTTCAGTGTTTATCCGCTATAAACACCTACACGTCTATACTAGTCTCCAAGACTTATGGTTCATTGAGAAACCATTGGAATCATATATTCCAGTATACAACATGTACCGGTCTCAACGAATTTACTTTACTGACCAAGTAGTGTAAATCTTGACCAGGAACAGTCTAAGAATGACAACGTCATGATACATCTCAATGTCAGTTGCGACGCTTTTACAACAGTATCATGACTAATCATCCTAAGGTCTATTACGTCTTTACCATATTCAAAGATATATTATATTACAGAAACTTCTTATTTTATTCATAATAAAACGTTTTACATAAGTATTTTCAAGGAAATACAAATGGGAATTGGCGCTCTGAGCACCAACCCCAACACATGCATCATCACCGCATCATCATGTGCGTCATCATCACTTCATCATGACGTCAACATAATTATTGATCTTCCGACAGCCGCCATCTATTGTAGCGCAACGCGTGCCACGTGTCGACAACTCAGCAAAGCCACGTACACGTGTCATCGATCCACGCACGTCGCGACGCGCAACACCTTCTACGTCGCGATGCGCAAGCCTGAATTTTGCCTATAAATAAAAGCTGATTTCATTTAGAATTTTCATATTTTCCTTAGGTTCCTAATAAGGGATTAAAGACTGTATCTTGTTTGTTTAGTTTTATTTAATAGTTTTGTAATATATTTTTATTTCTAGTTGTAATAATTGTTTATTTATTTTATCTTTATTTTATGTTTTGTAGTTAATTTCCGCTGGGGGAAGAGTGAAATTTTTATTATGATAATTTAGATTAATCTCCCTTAAATTATAATATATAAATTATCTTAAAACATGACTTAATTGGATACCGCATTTATGGTCGGTTGGACTTAATTAAATTAATTTTAACCTAACTTAATTGGATACCGTCTTTATGGTCGGTTGGAATTAATTAAAATATGATTTAATCAGGATACTACCTATATGGTCGGTTGGTAATATAATGCAAATTTATATATTATAATAAGAGAGATTTCTAGAATTGAAATATTAATGGTGGATCCTCTAACCCGCATCATTTTATTTTAATCTAGGGAAGTAACGAAACACAATATTCACGAGTTTAATAATTGATTTAATTATATATTATGTGTGATGTTTTGGCTTGTTTATTGAATCTTAAGCTTAATACTTCTTGTTGCTTGATCACCAATAAGATTGATGTGGTACACTTAAAATGAACTTGGAAAAAAGATTTTAGGTTTCAGCCTTAGATTCAATAGCTCACGATCTCACATCTTAGAGATTTCCTTCCAGGATAGAGATATATTTGTTGGGCTTGGGTAGCTACAATTGGAACTTGAACTAATGAATTCATGGTTTCTTGGTTAACATAGACATATAGTTAATTGAGTTACTTTGGGTGTTTGCATCTGTCCATGACAGAGGCTTTTGCATATCTTCGTGTTCCAGGTTAACAGCTGATTTATTACACATGTATAGGAGAATCAATTCATCATTAGAGTAATATTGGGCTGATTCACAACCCTAGATGTTTTCTTTATTATTAATTTCCTTTGTTTCTCATTTTGTATTTTTATTTATTTATTTAGTTAATCCACATTCAACCAACGAACAAACAATCCTTTCCAACCTCAATATAATATTCGATATTATAATTATCAACTAAGAAAATCAAGTGTTATTGGATAACATTGATTATTTACTTTGACCTAATTGGATTAATTCAATAATTACACAAGGGCTTAATTGTAAAATCATAATTATCTCTACCATTTGAGGATATTATGGTAATTGTAAGTATGTAATAATATGTGGTTTTGGCTTGATTTAATTGGATTAAATCAAGGTGGCAAATATTTAACTAATCCATTTCCTAATCTTTGGTTTGATTTAATTGTATTAAATTAAAGTGGGAGACATTGGAGATTAGTCACATCTAATTATACATATTTGGACAAATTAGATTAAGCCCACTTAAAAGTTGATTACAACTTTTAATAATTAAAAATTGCCTAAGTTTTGCTATAAATAACAAGCTTTATGAATGTTTTAATTACAAGTTCAAATACAAGCATAAGAAAATTCTTGAGAGATTAGCTTAAGTTAGAGAAGTGTTTAGAGAAGCTTGTGAGATCTCTACAACATTTCATCTAGGAGAAATCAAGAATTGATCTTGAAGTGAAACTTGGAAGCATTGGAAACAAGATTGGATCTTGAAGTCAAGCTTTCACACCTTGGAGGTTCTCCAACAATTTCAACAATGAGAAGTAGATTGGATCTTGCATCAAGCTTACTAGGTAATGTTTGATCTTCTCCAAAGCTTTGTTTATTTGTGTATTAGATGCATGATCACATAGCTTAATATTGAATAAGGCTAATCAATTTGTTAGGATACTTTAGAAGTATAAACACAACATGCTTGTAATTAGGTCAAAATGTTCATGTTAGACATGAAACAATTAATAAGAGTTTGGAACTCTAAATTAATGCTTAGAGATATGGCTACCATTCTAGATTCACTTGACCACCTTTAGGTGGACTAGAATTGTTCACGGGACATTTCGTATTGGGATTCTAAAATGGTTTGTGCATTGGATTCAAAATTTACGCAAACGCGTAATTAGAATAAATTTATGTTTTTTGAAAAATATTTGATATTTTGAAAAACTAGATTTTTATTCTATAACATGTGTTTATGTTGTTTTTGAAATTAAAAATTATTTTTGGGTGTTTTTAAGTATTTAGGGAAGACTGGAAGCAATTAGGGTAATAGACCCTAATTGCATCAGCTCACTGGAAAGTGTGTTCCAGTGAGCTCAGCAAAAGAAAAAAAAAATTAAGACCTGATTGCTACAGTGTTGCGCGCACTGTAGCGCACATGTACTGTAGCACGCGCGTACTCACGTACGGGCACGATAATTTTGTTTTTGTTCGTTTTGGAGTTTTCGGACTCCGATTCAGTCCCGGTTTTTTCCTAT
Source organism: Zanthoxylum bungeanum (assembly GCA_019454045.1). NCBI lineage: Eukaryota > Viridiplantae > Streptophyta > Magnoliopsida > Sapindales > Rutaceae > Zanthoxylum > Zanthoxylum bungeanum. The sequence goes on from SKCR01030617.1 coordinate 177,887, forward strand.
ACACTCGTAATAGAATATAGTATTTTATCAGATGATTTAAAATTACACTTAATTGATATCCATGGGTTAGATCCATTTCCGCTTCTCGTGGCACCGATCCAACCCTAGGGGTTCCACAACTGCCCTAAAGAATGGTATCAGAGCAAAGGCTTAACCACACAACACATATTTTAAATCTATGCCATAGAAATTTTAATTTAATTATGCATAAGACATATTAGATATGTATTGCATGTTTTAATTAAAACTTTGACCTAATTAAGTTAATGACTTGATTGTCATAAATCTCACGTGATTAGGTGATTACTTTTAAGTAATAGTATTAATAATGTTGGAGCATTATTGGATGGTCCGTCTTGTCAATAAGGAGATGAATGAGTTCTTACTACTTTTATCCAATATCGTTATTACTGTGAGGGTATAAGTGCTCGGAACTTAGGTCGCTCCGGTAAAACATTAGATGTAGCGTGATGAGTTAACGTAGTCATCCAATATCGTCATTAGTGTGAGGGTGTACATACGAAGCTCATTAGTGCACATTGACAAGTATACACCTAGAACACGTCTTAATCCAATATCGTCATTAGTGTGAGGATAAGAAACGGTTCAGTACCAAACCAGGAGTCACATGAAGTGATTGACCTTGAAGGTCTACCTAATGAGTTTACAAAGGCCAATATCGTCATTAGTGTGAGGATGGAGTAAATGTCATGGGATCCACTTCCCGCTATGAAATTTTGAAATTTCTATTTTTCCGTTAAGGGAGATTACGGAATTACGTAAAGTAGTGGGAGGGCACTGATAGATTTAAAATTCCATAATCAATTAGTGTTATCACTTTTGAAATGAAAATTGTTCTGCTACTACTCAAAAATATTATCTTGTAGATGGCTGCTGCTAATCTATTGATGAAAGTTTTGGATTCCAATAAGCTAAAAGGAGCCGAGAACTATTTCGAATGGGAAATGAACATACGCCTTGTCTTGGAGTATGAAAATTTGACTTATGTCACTATCAATCCACTGCCTGTTGATATCGATCCTGACTCCACTCCAGAAGAGCGAGAAACTTTTGATAGATGGAAAGATGATAACCTAAAGGTGAAATCTTACATCTTAGGATCGATGGTTCCAGATTTGCTGAGACAGTACATTGAAGTACCGGATGCTTGGAGCATCATGCGAACACTCAAGGAGTTGTTCGACGTAAATCAAGAGATGGAACATTATCGAAGGTCTAAGGAACTGTTCCGTGTTGAACTCAATGAGGGATGAGTTGTCAGCACTCATGTTTTGAACATGATTAACTGAATTCGATATCTTGAACGATAGGGCATTGTGTTTTATGAAAGGCTAGGTCGTAATTTGATTCTGTATGAAGAATCATGGACATGTCGACATGAGATGTGCGTCTTGGAAACTTGACGGTATATTCTATGTTTCCTAAGCACAACTCGGATAGCCTACGACTGAGGGATTGTTAAACATATGTGATGACCTCGACTTGTATAGTTCAAAAAGGTCGTTCGTGTTCTTCGCGAATTCGGAGGTGGTCGAATTGCGTACATATTAGCTAGGCTTATATGACGAACGTATCTGAACTTAGAGAGTCTCAATATAAAGTGTACTCGTTGAGCACTTGGGTAGCCGATTATTTTTGATAAAATATAATATTCGATATTATAATTATCAACTAAGATAATCAAATGTTATTGGATAACATTGATTATTTACTTTAACCTAATTGGATTAATTCAATAATTACACAAGTGCTTAATTGTAAAATCATAATTATCTCTACCATTTGAGGATATTATGGTAATTGTAAGTATGTAATAATAGGTGGTTTTGGCTTGATTTAATTGGATTAAATCAAGGTGACAAATAATTAACTAATCCATTCCTAATCTTGGGCTGGATTTAATTGTATTAAATAAAGTGGGAGACAATGGAGATTAGTCACACCTAATTATACATATTTGGACAAATTAGAGTAAGCCCACTTAAAAGTTGATTACAACTTTTATTAATTAAAAATTGCCTAAGTTTTGCTATAAATAGCAAGCTTTAGGAATGTTTTAATTACAAGTTCAAATACAAGCATAAGCAAATTCTTGAGAGATTAGCCTAAGTTAGATAAGTGTTTAGAGAAGCTTGTGAGGTCTCTACAACATATCATCTAGGAGAAATCAAGATTGGATCTTGAAGTGAAGCTTGGAAGCATTGGAAACAAGATTGGATCTTGAAGTCAAGCTTGTACACCTTGGAGGTTCTCCAACAATTTCAACAAGGAGAAGTAGATTGGATCTTGCATCAAGCTTACTAGGTAATGTTTAATCTTCTCCAAAGCTATGTTTATTTGTGTATTAGATGTATGATCACATAGCTTAATGTTGAATAAGACTAATCAATTGTGTTAGGATACTTTAGAAGTATAAACACAACATGCTTGTAATTAGGTCAAAATGTTCATGTTAGACATGGAACAATTAATAAGAGTTTGGAACTCTAAATTAATGCTTAGAGATATGGCTACCATTCTAGATTCACTTGACCACCTTTAGGTGGACCAGAATTGTTCACGGGACATTTCGTATTGGGATTCTAAAATGGTTTGTGCATTGGATTCAAAATTTACGCAAACGTGTATTTAGAATAAATTTATGTTTTTGAAAAATATTTGATATTTTGAAAAAATAGATTTTTATTCTATAACATGTGTTTATGTTGTTTTTGAAATTAAAAATTATTTTTGGGTGTTTTTAAGTATTTAGAGAAGACTGGAAGCAATTAGGGTAATAGACCCTAATTGCATCAATTCACTGGAAAGTGTGTTCCAGTGAGCTCAGCAAAAGAAAAAAAAATTTAAGACCTGATTGCTACAGTGCCGTGCGCACTGTAGCGCACGTGTACTGTAGCACGCGCGTACTCACGTACGGGCACGATAATTTTGTTTTTGTTCGTTTTGGAGTTTCCGGACTCCGATTCAGTCCCGGTTTTTTCCTATACACTCGTAATAGAATATAGTATTTTATCAAATGATTTAAATTTACACCCATAATTGATATCCATGGGTTAGACCCATTTCCACTTCCCGTGGCACCGATCCGACCCTAGGGGTTCCACAACTGCCCTAACAGAATGGTATCAGAGCAAAGGCTTAACCACACAACACATATTTTAAATCTATGCCATAACAATTTTAATTTAATTATGCATAAGACATATTAGATATGTATTGCATGTTTTAAATTAAAACTTTGACCTAATTAAGTTAATGACTTGATTGTCATAAATCTCACTTGATTAGGTGATTACTTTTAAGTAATAGTATTAATAATGTTGGAGCATTATTGGATGGTCCGTCTTGTCAATAAGGAGATGAATGAGTTCTTACTACTTATATCCAATATCGTCATTAGTGTGAGGGTATAAGTGCTCGGAACTTAGGTCGCTCCGGTAAAACATTAGATGTAGCGTGATGAGTTAACGTAGTCATCCAATATCGTCACTAGTGTGAGGGTGTACATACGAAGCTCATTAGTGCACATTGACAAGTATACACCTAGAACACGTTTTAATCCAATATCGTCATTAGTGTGAGGATAAGAAACGATTCAGGACCAAACCTGGAGTCACATGAAGTGATTGACCTTGAAGGTCTACCTAATGAGTTTACAAAGGCCAATTTCGTCATTAGTGTGAGGTTGGAGTAAATGTAATGGGATCCACTTCCCGCTATGAAATTTTGATATTTCTATTTTTCCGTTAAGGGAGATTACAGAATTACGTAAAGTAGTGGGAGGGCACTGATAGATTTAAGATTCCATAATCAATTAGTGTTATCACTTTTGAAATGAAAATTGTTCTGCTACTACTCAAAAATATTGTCTTGTAGATGGCTGCTGCTAATCTATTGATGAAACTTTTGGATTCCAATAAGCTAAAAGGAGCCGAGAACTATTTCGAATGGGAAATGAACATACGCCTTGTCTTGGAGTATGAAAAGTTGACTTATGTCACTATCAATCCACTGCCTGTTGATATCGATCCTGACTCCACTCCAGAAGAGCGAGAAACTTTTGATAGATGGAAAGATGATAACCTAAAGGTGAAATCCTACATCTTAGGATCGATGGTTCCAGATTTGTTGAGACAGTACATTGAAGTACCGGATGCTTGGAGCATCATGCGAACACTCAAGGAGTTGTTCGACGTAAATCAAGAGATGGAACATTATCGAAGATCTAAGGAACTGTTCCGTGTTGAACTCAATGAGGGAGGAGCTGTCAGCACTCATGTTTTAAACATGATTGACCGAATTCGATATCTTGAACGACATGGCATTGTGTTTGATGAAAGGCTAGGTCGTAATTTGATTCTGTATGAAGAATCATGGACATGTCGACATGAGATGTGCGTCTTGGAAACTTGACGGTATATTATATATTTCCTAAGCACAACTCGGATAGCCTACGACTGAGGGATTGTTAAACATATGTGTTGACCTCGACTTGTATAGTTCAGAAAGGTCGTTCGTGTTCTTCGTGAATTCGGAGGTGGTCGAATTGCGTACATATTAGCTAGGCTTATATGACGAACATCTGAACTTAGAGAGTCCCAATATGAAGTGTACTCGTTGAGCACTTGGGTAGCCGATTATTTTTGATAAAATATAATATTCAATATTATAATTATCAACTAAGATAATCAAATGTTATTGGATAACATTGATTATTTACTTTGACCTAATTGGATTAATTCAATAATTACACAAGTGCTTAATTGTAAAATCATAATTATCTCTACCATTTGAGGATATTATGGTAATTGTAAGTATGTAATAATAGGTGGTTTTGGCTTGATTTAATTGGATTAAATCAAGGTGACAAACATTTAACTAATCCATTTCCTAATCTTTGGCTTGATTTAATTGTATTAAATTAAAGTGGGAGACAATGGAGATTAGTCACACCTAATTATACATATTTGGACAAATTAGAGTAAGCCTACTTAAAAGTTGATTACAACTTTTATTAATTAAAAATTGCCTAAGTTTTGCTATAAATAGCAAGCTTTAGGAATGTTTTAATTACAAGTTCAAATACAAGCATAAGCAAATTCTTGAGAGATTAGCCTAAGTTAGATAAGTGTTTAGAGAAGCTTGTGAGGTCTCTACAACATATCATCTAGGAGAAATCAAGATTGGATCTTGAAGTGAAGCTTGGAAGCATTGGAAACAAGATTGGATCTTGAAGTCAAGCTTGTACACCTTGGAGGTTCTCCAACAATTTCAACAAGGAGAAGTAGATTGGATCTTGCATCAAGCTTACTAGGTAATGTTTGATCTTCTCCAAAGCTATGTTTATTTGTGTATTAGATGTATGATCACATAGCTTAATGTTGAATAAGACTAATCAATTTTGTTAGGATACTTTAGAAGTATAAACACAACATGATTGTAATTAGGTCAAAATTTTCATGTTAGACATGGAACAATTAATAAGAGTTTGGAACTCTAAATTAATGCTTAGAGATATGGCTACCATTCTAGATTCACTTGACCACCTTTAGGTGGACTAGAATTGTTCACGGGACATTTCGTATTGGGATTCTAAAATGGTTTGTGCATTGGATTCAAAATTTACGCAAACGTGTATTTAGAATAAATTTATGTTTTTTGAAAAATATTTGATATTTTGAAAAATTAGATTTTTATTCTATAACATGTGTTTATGTTGTTTTGAAATTAAAAATTATTTTTGGGTGTTTTTAAGTATTTAGAGAAGACTGGAAGCAATTAGGGTAATAGACCCTAATTGCATCAACTCACTGGAAAGTGTGTTCCAGTGAGCTCAGCAAAAGAAAAAAAAATTAAGACCTGATTGCTACAGTGCCGCGCGCACTGTAGCGCACGTGTACTGTAGCACGCGCGTACTCACGTACGGGCACGATATTTTGTTTTGTTCGTTTTGGAGTTTCCGGACTCCGATTCAGTCCCGTTTTTTCTATACACTCGTAATAGAATATAGTATTTTATCAAATGATTTAAAATTACACCTATAATTGATATCCATGGGTTAGACCCATTTCCGCTTCCCGTGTCACCGATCCGACCCTAGGGGTTCCACAACTGCCCTAACAGAATGGTATCAGAGCAAAGGCTTAACTACACAACACATATTTTAAATCTATGCCATAGAAATTTTAATTTAATTATGCATAAGACATATTAGATATGTATTGCATGTTTTAAATTAAAACTTTGACCTAATTAAGTTAATGACTTGATTGTCATAAATCTCACGTGATTAGGTGATTACTTTTAAGTAATAGTATTAATAATGTTGGAGCATTATTGGATGGTCCGTCTTGTCAATAAGGAGATGAATGAGTTCTTACTACTTATATCCAATATCGTCATTAGTGTGAGGGTATAAGTGCTCGGAACTTAGGTCGCTCCGGTAAAACATTAGATGTAGCGTGATGAGTTAACGTAGTCATCCAATATCGTCACTAGTGTGAGGGTGTACATACGAAGCTCATTAGTGCACATTGACAAGTATACACCTAGAACACGTTTTAATCCAATATCGTCATTAGTGTGAGGATAAGAAACAATTCAGGACCAAACCTGGAGTCACATGAAGTGATTGACCTTGAAGGTCTACCTAATGAGTTTACAAAGGCCAATTTCGTCATTAGTGTGAGGTTGGAGTAAATGTAATGGGATCCACTTCCCGCTATGAAATTTTGATATTTCTATTTTTCCGTTAAGGGAGATTACAGAATTACGTAAAGTAGTGGGATGACATTGATAGATTTAAAATTCCATAATCAATTAGTGTTATCACTTTTGAAATGAAAATTGTTCTGCTACTACTCAAAAATATTGTCTTGTAGATGGCTGCTGCTAATCTATTGATGAAACTTTTGGATTCCAATAAGCTAAAAGGAGCCGAGAACTATTTCGAATGGGAAATGAACATACGCCTTGTCTTGGAGTATGAAAAGTTGACTTATGTCACTATCAATCCACTGCCTGTTGATATCGATCCTGACTCCACTCCAGAAGAGCGAGAAACTTTTGATAGATGGAAAGATAATAACCTAAAGGTGAAATCCTACATCTTAGGATCGATGGTTCCAGATTTGCTGAGACAGTACATTGAAGTACCGGATGCTTGGAGCATCATGCGAACACTCAAGGAGTTGTTCGACGTAAATCAAGAGATGGAACTTTATCGAAGGTCTAAAGAACTGTTCCGTGTTGAACTTAAGGAGGGAGGAGCTGTCAGCACTCATGTTTTGAACATGATTGACCAAATTCAATATCTTGAACGACAGAGCATTGTGTTTGATGAAAGGCTAGGTCGTAATTTGATTCTGTATGAAGAATCATGGACATGTCGACATGAGATGTGTGTCTTGGAAACTTGACGGTATATTCTATGTTTCCTAAGCACAACTCGGATAGCCTACGACTAAGGGATTGTTAAACATATGTGATGACCTCGACTTGTATAGTTCAGAAAGGTCGTTCGTGTTCTTCGCGAATTCGGAGGTGGCCGAATTGCGTACATATTAGCTAGGCTTATATGACGAACGTATCTGAACTTAGAGAGTCCCAATATGAAGTGTACTCGTTGAGCACTTGGGTAGCCGATTATTTTTGATAAAATATAATATTCGATATTATAATTATCAACTAAGATAATCAAATGTTATTGGATAACATTGATTATTTACTTTGACCTAATTGGATTAATTCAATAATTACACAAGTGCTTAATTGTAAAATCATAATTATCTCTACCATTTGAGGATATTATGGTAATTGTAAGTATGTAATAATAGGTGGTTTTGGCTTGATTTAATTGGATTAAATCAAGGTGACAAACATTTAACTAATCCATTTCCTAATCTTTGGCTTGATTTAATTGTATTAAATTAAAGTGGGAGACAATTGAGATTAGTCACACCTAATTATACATATTTGGACAAATTAGAGTAAGCCCACTTAAAAGTTGATTACAACTTTTATTAATTAAAAATTGCCTAAGTTTTGCTATAAATAGCAAGCTTTAGGAATGTTTTAATTACAAGTTCAAATACAAGCATAAGCAAATTCTTGAGAGATTAGCCTAAGTTAGATAAGTGTTTAGAGAAGCTTGTGAGGTCTCTACAACATATCATCTAGGAGAAATCAAGATTGGATCTTGAAGTGAAGCTTGGAAGCATTGGAAACAAGATTGGATCTTGAAGTCAAGCTTGTACACCTTGGAGGTTCTCCAACAATTTCAACAAGGAGAAGTAGATTGGATCTTGCATCAAGCTTACTAGGTAATGTTTGATCTTCTCCAAAGCTATGTTTATTTGTGTATTAGATGTATGATCACATAGCTTAATGTTGAATAAGACTAATCAATTGTGTTAGGATACTTTAGAAGTATAAACACACCATGCTTGTAATTAGGTCAAAATGTTCATGTTAGACATGGAACAATTAATAAGAGTTTGGAACTCTAAATTAATGCTTAGAGCTATGGCTACCATTCTAGATTCACTTGACCACCTTTAGGTGGACTAGAATTGTTCACGGGACATTTCGTATTGGGATTCTAAAATGGTTTGTGCATTGGATTCAAAATTTACGCAAACGCGTATTTAGAATAAATTTATGTTTTTTAAAAAATATTTGATATTTTGAAAAACTAGATTTTTATTCTATAACATGTGTTTTTGAAATTAAAAATTATTTTTGGGTGTTTTTAAGTATTTAGGGAAGACTGGAAGCAATTAGGGTAATAGACCCTAATTGCATCAGCTCACCGGAAAGTGTGTTCCAGTGAGCTGAGCAAAAGAAACAAAAAAAAAAATTTAAGACCTGATTGCTACAGTGCCGCGCGCAATGTACGCGTGCACTGTAGTATGCGCGTACTCACGTACTGGCTTGGTAATTTTGTTTTTGTTCATTTTGGAGTTTCCGGACACCGATTCAGTCCCGGTTTTTTCCTATACACTCATAATGGAATATAGTATTTCATCAAATGATTTAAAATTACACCCATAATTGATATCCATGGGTTAGACCCCTTTCCACTGCTCGGGGCACCAATCCGACCCTAGGGGTTCCACAACTGCCCTAACAAAAGGTGGGGGTGACTTAGCGCATACCCCAAACGAGAAATTCACAAGTGTAAATAACAACACGGATGCCTCGAGGCAGCGTCCTGCCCGAGGTCTCCAAAACATAATTCCTAATCTCTCAACGGCCTCGGCGGAACAAATCCAGCCCCGACCCGACACCATGAAGCCTCGGCAGAACGAATCCAGCCCCGATCCGATGGCACACAGAGTCCTCGGTGGAACAAATCCAGCCCCGAGCCTAGACACCATGAAGCCTCGGTGGAACGAATCCAGCCCCGAGCCGCTGGCACACAGAGGCATCGACAGAACAAATCCAGCCCCGAACTTAGACAGCATGAAGCCTCGGCGGAACGAATCCAGCCCCGACCCGATTGCACACAGAGGCCTCGGTGGAACAAATCCAACCCCGAGCCTAGACATAGATGCAAGTCATTGGGTAGTTGTGGAACCCCTCGGCGGAACCCCCCGGCCTCGGGAGTCTGATCCTGCAACGGGGGGTTCACGCGCTCCCTCATGCACTTCATCCCTTGAAGTAACTCCCACTTAAAATGAAAAGAGCCAGACCGGCGCGCTTTACCTGGGGGTTTGATAATGATACCAGTGTTTGGCGTGCCACGGTTTGGTGCCCTTTCTGACCTAAAATCATTACCTTCGCATCGAGCATGTAAAAAAAAATAATGAAAACAACTTTCACGTTTAATTAACAAACAAGTGAGATGTGCAAGTTTCTAAAAAAAGAAGAGAGTTTTATTCATATTTAAAGGACATACTACCCTTCTTACAACTCTTTGCGGGATATTTTAAGAGAGGCTTTTACATTTGTTTTCTTCTATCTTCTGCTTCGCGGTCCAACCGCGTCTTCTGATCCGAGCTCCGAAAACTCCCGATGCATATGCCAGAGTTGTAAACTTCACACTCAAGCTGGCTCCTGCATCAGGTGCTTCGTCGGGATCCTCCAATCTGAACTTGATCCCAAGGTTTTCGAGCTGGATCACAGGGTTTGCCGAACCAGGCACTCTGTCGGTGCTCATTCAACAATGCATTTCCCCGGTGCCTGGTACCTCTCGATCGACCCTGGGCTTCCGGGCGAGGCCGTCAGTCTTCGCTTTGCGTGGTTTTCCCGAGTACTTTTTACCTTCTTTCTTCTCATTTGGGAAGACCGCCACACCAATTGAGAACTGGACCGACGGACGACCTCCCTCGCCTTTGGCTGACTAGCTCTCTGATCAATCCTCCAGCACGAGTAACTTACGAAGCTGGCGATCGGTAGTTTTGGAAACGTAGTTCCTTCCTACTGAGGAGCCTGGTCAGCTGTCGCCAACGGATGTAACCCATCCCCCTCGTTACATTTCACTCGACAATTCACCCCGGATGGGTGTCTGTTGGCCAATACTTTTACATTTCATTCCACAATTCAAAAAGAAAAGGTTTTTGTCCATACAGACCCTTTCTTCCTTCTGTTCCGGCTTGCTTCTTCACATTTATTTCCCCCTCCATCCATTCTGCTGTTGAGCTGCTTGTGAAAACCACCGCTTTCACCTTCCACCATCGTCTTACAACGTGAGCTGCTTCTTGTTCGAGTCCCCACAGACGGCGCCAACTGTTGACGGTTGGTTTTCGTCTCACGGACAATAGTGGAATATTGTTCCCGAGATTCAACCTTCATTCAGCAGTGAATTTGTTTGGTTATGAGGAAACCAAAAGCAAACTTCGGTAGAAGGAGAAGAGCATGCAGATTAACACAAGAAATTAATGTGGTTCGGCGGATCGAGTCCAGCCTACGTCCACGGGCACAAAATGGATGGCGTTTTACTATTATAATACGTTCGGGCCGACCTGTTTATGGTCGGTCTGTATGGGAACCGAGCTGTTTTACAAAGGGAATTATAAAACCCTCTCAATCTCACTTCTTTTTTGTGTCTCCGTGTGTGTTTCCCTCCATTCTCTCTATCATTTTCTCCTCCTCCTCTCTTTACAAAAAAAACTTCTTCTTATATATATACTAAGTTTGAGGAGGCAAAATGAGGCGGTTTCTGTTCCCAATTCTGCAGAGTCTTCCACGTGAACCTGCTTCATTTATTAAGCTCTCTGCCCTAGGCCTGCTCTTGTCGAAAGTGAACCTGCTCTCTGACATCTCATCACATCAATATAACTCTTCACTGCCACATGCATTTAATAATGATGACAGCCTAGTGGGTGCTTCCGGGAAGTGACATGTGTAAAGGGAAATTATAATCTCGAGGCTTCTGTCGGTTGCTAAGTGGTCGGCCTAATCATCTGCCGAACCATTCTCGTCCTGCCTTGAAGTGTCTGCTCCCTTCGACTTATCAGGAAGGGAGCATGGTAGGCTCGAACTGAGCCGACGAGCTAATGTGGTCGGTTTATGGAAAGCCGCGTTGAAGCACATGCTATGGCCAGCCTAAACTGGGGATTGTGTCTGGGCTTTTGCCGAGCCGAGAAGTGTTTAACACTTTCTGAATACCAGCTAAGAAAAATTCCACATCTGCCCCTGGCTCACACTGCTTGATTTATATGCTGATTTCTACCACCAACAATTTTAATTCCCATTTTGATTCCAGCTTATTTCGATTCTAGCCCATTCTAATTATTAATTACTAAATGCACTATAAAGATACTTGTGTTATTATTCTGATAATGATTCTTTAAAATTGAAACATATTCTTACATTTTTTTCATTGTTTCTAACTGAATCATTCTTCTTTTTTTTCACACAAAATTATCGATCAAAACTCTAAAAAAAAAAAAAAATTTTAATAAATAGATTAAAAAATGAAATCATATGATTTTTATAAAATTGAAAATCGACTGATTAATTGGTTAAAATTAATCAAAAAATTGATGTCGGTTAAAAGCGGTCAAAATTGATGAGATCGATTTACAATTAAATGGTGATTAATCTCCTCTTAAATATACAAAATAATGTTTTTGATATTCAAAGTGGATTTGATCAGGTCAGGTCGTGTCTAAATTGCTCAGGTTAATCGTATTAGAAATTGAATTAGTCACATATACCGATCCATTTGTAACGGCCCGGACCGGCGTGGCCCAACCCAATAAAAAAGGTAAGCTAGGGTTTAGTTTTGGCCATTATATAAGAAACCCTAGACGGGAAAAGGAAAGAGAAAGAGTCGTCTACCTCTGCCCCTGGCGCTGTGAACAAAACAGGTATGTATGTGATCTATGTGTTGGTCGTTTGATTATATTTAATTTAATTAGATGTAATATGCATAATCTTAATCACCAGGTAAGTAAGTAAGTTAAGAAGAAGAAGAAGAAGAAGAAAATGAAGCATAACAATGTAATTCCAAATGGGCACTTTAAGAAGCACTGGCAGAACTATGTCAAGACTTGGTTTAACCAACCTGCTCGTAAAAACAGAAGACGTATTGGTCAGTCTTTTTTTTTTTAAAATTTTAATTTTTAAATTTCGTTATAATTTTTGATGGATTGCTTGTAAGTTTTTTGTTTGTTTAACAACAACAGCTCGTCAAAAGAAGGCTGTTAAAATCTTCCCTCGCCCTACTTCTGGTCCTCTTCGCCCCATCGTTCATGGTCAGACTTTGAAATATAACATGAAATTAAGGGCTGGCAAAGGCTTTACTCTCGAGGAACTCAAGGTTTCTTTCTCTTTCATTCGCTTCCACTTTATATCAATATTCTATAAAGCTCTAGGAATTAAATATTGTTTGAGTGATGGTCTAGATGTTCAATTTGATGATAAACTATAAGTTGATGATTCAGGTTTTTCAATAATTAGTGATTTTAGCTTCAAAATGGTCAGAAAACATTGATTTTGACCCTAAAAACCAGTGGCTCCAAGGTATCGAAAAAGAGTCAGACAATGCTCAGCCAGTTGGCACCTGGCCCCACCGATTTGGGTTAGGGCCGGCGCCGTGCGTTAGATCTTGATTTGATTAATTGTCTATGATCTTATCTTAATTAAGATTCGATTGATTCAAATCTATTATTTTTCTTTGATGTTTCTTCATTATGCTTATGTTGATTTTAATATCTTTATTCTTAAATCAACCAGGCTGCTGGAATTCCCAAGACTTTGGCTCCTACTATTGGCATTGCCGTTGATCATCGACGCAAAAACCGCTCTCTTGAGGGACTTCAAGGTAATGTGCAGAGGCTCAAGACTTACAAGGCCAAATTGGTTGTTTTCCCAAGACGTGCTCGCAAGTTTAAGGTAATTTTGGGAAGTAGATGCATGCTGTTGTACATATGGTGGTTATTTTTTATTATTATGTTATCTTGAATCCTTGTTATCTGGATGCATGCAGGCTGGTGATTCTGCTCCTGAGGAATTGGCAACAGCAACTCAAGTACAAGGTCCTTACATGCCCATTGCTCGTGAGAAGCCTGTTGTCGACCTTGTTAAGGTTACTCAGGATTTGAAGTCCTTCAAGGCTTATGACAAGCTTCGTGTGGAGCGCGCAAATGAGCGCCATGTTGGTGTTAGGTTGAAGAAGGCTGCAGAGGCTGAAAAGGAAGAAAAGAAGTAATCATCTTTTGAATCTGTTTGTTGAAGTTATTTTGAACTGTTAATTTTAGCAAGTTGTTTTTTCATTTTGATGTGGGAGGATTTCATGGTTATAATTATATTATTTGCAATAGACCTATGCTATGCCTGTCTTGTTTTTGAATCCTTTTTCTGAATGAAGTAGATTCCTGCTCTTCTACTAAAGCTTTTACACTATTTTTCAGATTTAAATGTTGGCATATTTTTGTCTATGGAAAATATTATTTTGCATTGTTGCAAAGCAATTCGTGTTTGGGTAGTGGTAGCTAATTCTGATTGCAACTTAGAAGAATTTTGTTCATGCTATGTTTTGATTGAATGGTGTAAAAGAAAGCATATAATGGTTAGGAGTGTTCATGCTATTAAATTATAAAATTAAGTATTGCTGGGTATAAACTTGAAGCCAGCATCAGCCATCCGCTTCCAAATTGATGCTCCTAAATCCCCTCCACTGTGCTCTTACCATCCCATGATGATTCCAAAGCGAACTTGAACTCTCTATTCGGTCCTGTGTGAGACCTGCAGACTTTAGAGAATCGAGTTTGATAGCTTCAGTTCCAGTGCTGCAAAAATAAAAGCAAGTGGAAGAAGATGTATAGATGCGGGAATCACCAAAGGGACTAAAATGGTTGGTTAAATCAGCAAAAGAAATCATAAGCAGTTTACCTCATACCAGAAGGTAATAAAGAATTGTTTCAGTCCTGAATATTGTACCAGTATGCTCCTGTAACCGTGAAATAAATAAAATTATTAGCAGAAAAATTGAAGTTGGATAGGTAATTTATACATTAAGACAACTGAACTAATAAAAACATAAAACTGTAGCAAGACTATTACCACAATGTCTAAATACATGGTAAAAAGAACCTCTTGCATGTATGTAATTGCCTCCCTGTTGAAGATAGTACAGTACAGAAAATTTAATGAAAGCCAGAGAAGATGCAAGTGCTTTAAAATTATACAAAATCATCAATAATAAACTCAAATTAATAACACAATAATGTTGAAGACAGTTTTATGTGTTTTGTGTCTGTGTTTTACATGTATAGACTGGATGTAACTGCATGTATTATGTTGTGATCAAGTGCACCAACTGAAACCAACACCTGAACTCTTATTCAGCCCTAATGCTAATGAATAAGCATAAACATCTAGCTCGTCTAGTAGCAAAGCATAAGCTGGCCAATTTTGTATAGGATAGCACCCAGCACTTAGGCTCTCCTGAAGCTTGAATAGATTCAAACTTGAGATAACACTTAAATAAATGGACAAGTTAATATTATTTATGTTGGGGTTTTGGACAAAAGGAGCGGCGGAAGCGCGGTTCGGGCGAAATCATAATTTTAAAATTTTTTCAAATTACCGAATAAATTATTCAATATCTAATATGAATAATTTATTCATATTTCACCTAAACATATTTATTTGATATCAAATAACGACATAAATAAGGTAGAAACTTCGCGAAACTTTTACAAAAAATATTTTTCCGCAAAATGACGCAAAATGTGTTTTTGACCGAACCGACCACCCAACAGTTATGAGGACTGCCCAGGTCAGTCCCAATAGTGTTAGGGCAGTTCATGGGCTGCCCGAACAGTGACAAATTCACTGTTTGGGCAGCAATCGCCCGGTTGGCTCAAAAGTCACCCGGTAATGCCGTTTTTCGCAATTTTCGCTTATTTCAACTCCGAAACACTTTCCGGTAATTGTTCTGTAACATCCCCGATCTGGGAGATGTTACCGGCAGAGGATAGCAGTACTAACCCCATAAACCTCTGACTATTTAACCATAATAGAAACTAATACACTTTTCTTTATAGTACTATATTTTGTGTGGGACCGTAGCCCAACTTTAAGAACAAAGAAAGCAAACTCAATATTAATTACTGTATTTAATAATAACCGTTTTACAATGACTACCCACAGCCATGACTTATACAAGACTCGCATTGGACTATAACTGTACTCTCACTATGTCTCAGACTCATACTGGTGGACTCCATCCATAGTGACTGCATCAGTATCCGTCCTCCGGAGCTCGTCCTCCGATAATCATGCGAAACATAAAGAATGGAGTGGGGGTTAGATCGTTATACGATATAAGTGAGTGGACTAAATGAAAAACTATTATAAAAACATTTGGTTATAAACTGAAAACTCATGAAATAACTTTATAAGAAATCTGGCTTCTGCTTTAAGATTCTGAATCTCTTATAAAACTGATGTTTCTGGAAACTTTTTTTTTTCTTCTAAAAGCTATTTCTGAAAACTGAAACATTTTTCTGAAATCCGTGTCTATGTCTGAAAAACTTGACGTATGAAGGCGTTATGTATCGCCGTCCCCCAAAGCATGCCACTACTGTCTCTGAAACTGGCGGTCTTAGGGCGTTACGTATCGCCGTCCCCAAGCCACAAACTAGAATTGTGGGTGCAGATATATACTACCACCCAAGCTCTGAAACCAGAATTTTGGGGCATATGTCATCCCTAGTCCTGAACTAGGATCTGAGGTCGTTACGTTTCGTCGTCCCCATGTGCACATGTCCTATGTATCCGTCAATTCCAATTGTATCAAGTTACATACTGGGGTGAGTTTTTACCTCATGCCCCGAAAAACATAAAATCATGCTTTAAAAACTTTTCTGTCTAAAACATAACTTAAAACACAAATTTCATGAAATATCTGTGATAAAAGAAATCTAACGCCCTAAAGCGTAAAAAGAAAAGTCTGATACCAAAACTTAATAAATAAAACTAGTTCAAGAAAAGAGGTCCACTCACTGTTTTGGAATCTGGCTGGTACTGGATCCATTGCCGAAGAGAGTTGCGAGGATAATCTAGGATCATGAACTTGATTAGTGTATATATATATATTAAAATAATCCTTAAGCTTAACGATACGTTAATAGGTTTTACCTATAAGGCTTATCACAATCATATTTTGATGTAAGATGTGTATATGAATTGATACGATACCCCAAGGGTGGTCTCTAACGTGCTAGGGTGGAACTGGGGGTTAAAACTGATTTCGGTGAAATTCTGTGTCTTGCGTCGTGACGCAAACCGTTGCGCGTCGCGACGCGCAACGCCCAAATTCCAGTCACCATTTTCCTCTTGTCGCGACGCGAAGTCCTTCTTGTGTCGCGACGCGACCTGGGTTTCCAGGATTCTGTTTTCTTCTTCCAAGTTCATCCAAAGCTCAATTCATCCAAATCCACTCCATATCAATGCTTCCATACTACAAACCAATATACAATACACCATCTTACACTCCATTTAACATACAATAATTTTCCATTACATCAATAATCAATTTTTAATCCTTGATATGCACTTTACCAAATCATATCCAAACTTAACAATTTGGGGTTTATCAATATTTCCATTGTTTCAAAACAAAAAAATCATACAATCATCATCACAACTCAATCACCTACACATAACATTCATCCAACACCCCTATTCTATCATCATACTTCTTTAAAAATTAAAATCAAGTTCATGGGTCAAATATTTTTACCTCATTTGTTGGATCTTCTTCATCCTCCATGGTTGCTTCCATCTTCCTTTCTTTCTTTTCTTTCTCTTCTCTTCTTCTCTTCTTCTTCTTTTTCCCTCTCTTCTTCCTTTAAGTATTCTTCTTCTTTCTTTCTTTTCATTTCAATTTAATTTTTTTTTTGTGAAAATAGTGAATAGTGCACTCCTTATATGGTGGGGTCATTTGATATTTGGAAGGTTTGAGAAGAGTGTGGAAGTTTGGAGAAAGTTTGAGATTTTTTGCATTTAGGTCCGAAATTACTGTTCATCCGAATTTTGACTCTCATTTTTGACCATCTTCCGGTCCGAATTTTGGAAAATGTTCAATGCAGAAGTTGTAGGTCGCGATCTCAGCTTTAAGACGATATAAAATGCATAAAAATCGGAGATCGTACGAAAACGTTACGCCCCAAATACCACAGGCTGTCCAAAGGGAACTCTGTACAGTCTCGTCCCGGGACTTCGAGGAATTTACCGAATGTCCCCAAAGTCGTTCCATGAGTATATTTGGGTCTCAAAATAATTTATTTAATATGTCGTCGTTACAAATTCTCCCCCATTAAATAGGATTCGTCTCGAATCCTTTCCGGTGTCTATCTCACAGTCTTTCTAGTTTCGTGAATATTTATAGATTCTACTATACTTATCTTCTTGTCTCTAACCTCTACTAGCTACTTGATTTTTCCTCTTTTCTCTTTTTTAAGTTCTCGTTTTGTAAGACTTCTGCTGAGTATCCTTAACTATTTCTTTTCTGGACCTTTAGTTGTACTCAATATATCTTATCTCCAAGATCTCTTTCTTATAGGTCTTTTACTTATGCTCCATAATTTCTTAATTTGATCAGATTCTTAGTGCCTAATACCTTGACTCTTACTAAAGATTCTACCTGTACTTAGTATTCCTTTGTTCCATTTGTCCAACTTGATATTATTATTCTTTCTCAAAGGTCGTTACTCACATTCTTGCCAATTTTCCGTTGCTCGAGGATTCATTTTCTATGACAATCTCAGCTTCGCACTAACTTATTTCTTGGTTTCCGTACTATGATACTAATCTACCAAACCACCCATATCCGCGACTAAAACCATCCCAAACCTACAGTGGTTTGGTCATCCTAGACTAGGGCTGGGTACCTTATATGATTGCTTAACCATAATTTTCCTTGTTATTACTTACTGTAACCTTTTACTTATTATGTATCCATTCCTTCCGCTATTGCACCTTAACAGTTCCACTCTCTAAACTTTTCTTAGTACTCTTTTCATCCTTCACTTCATTCTACCATCTACTAAGAATTTCTTGGTCTATGTTTCTGCCTTTTTACCTGGGGAATATCTTCTTTCTTTACGCACCTATCATTTCCTCAGACATTGGTTTCTTGAAATATCACTTATCACTTGACTACTACCTTATTTTGGTATTGTTCTAACTTAACAACTTCATTTCTGACTCTCAATAGCTTCACTTGTTCATTCTTGGACTACATCTGTAGGTCTCATCTCTTTGATATTTCTTTACTTTTCTTTTATATCAACTCGTCTTCTATATTCGATTGCATGCTGTAATATCTTCTCTTTATTAATTTCCATACTATGGTAAACTTATTTTCTCGGTTCTATATCATACTACACTCCTGTTAATACTTACTTAGTATTTCCTCTCCTGTTTGTTGTTGCGCCTTGACAATTTCACTTTCAATACTTGTATCAGCTAACCTTTTTATTTACTCTTCTACTTCGTTCTATAACTGAATCTACTATGGGTCATATCTCTGTTCCCTTACTCGAAGGATATTTGTTTTCATATGTCCTTGGTTATTCTTAACGATGTCCTTTACATTCTTATCGTATGCTTAACTAGTATTTCTTCTCTTTGTTACCTTATCTAGTAACTTCTCTTTAAATCTCTTACTTATGCTATCTTTTCCTTTCTTTTTATTCTGATTTGTTGCTATTATTAAGAGTCGTATGTTTCGATCATCTATTACTACACTTATACTTGCTTTCGGAGTATCTCAAGGTTAAGCTTCAGGTCCATCTTTGTTACTGGTATCGATCGAGGGTTGGGAGGGTGGGAACTAGTCTTGAGGCCCTTCTGTTACGGTGTTTCGGTGACACATACTTTTTGCCTAAGACTCTCGTGTATACCTGTCTGGTGTCTTTTCCTACATTGGGTCTTACTGCTAAAACTTATCTGACTTGCCTTTTCTTACCTTACTCCCGGTCATTTACATCAATCAATCACTCCACATTTCGTACAAAGTCTTTCTAGAAGTATACTTCCTAATAAGTTCCTTTACTGTTATTTTATCCTTTCTGTTGCTTAATTTTCTACGGTTACTATATTCTTTCTCTGGATACTAATATAATCTCTTTGCTATCTTTCATAAGGGACTCATTCTGCTACGAAGGTTCATTTCTTATCTTAGTTCCTCAAATCCTTACTCCTTAACTCCCTTGAAAACTCTATTTACTTCGACTACTAAGGGCATCATCTACTAAATCTTTGATCCAAACGTTACTCTCTTCCTAAAATCCTTATTCTTCTCAATACAATGAGGTTCTTTATAAGTTGCTTACTATATTCCTACGAATCATTCTCCATGATCTTTTGTATTTCTAATTTCTTTATTTTCTTGAGGGTTCTTTGTTTATATAAAGGTTTCCGCACTTATCTCAACTTATTGTAGTGTTGAACCCCCTTTCTCAAGTTTCTTGTTTATGATTTCTTTGGATTCATCGACCTAGTTGTCGAACCATCTCGTGATTTGTCTAATCAATCAATTGCTCTCGGTTACTGGTTCTTTTCTTTACTAAGCTCTAGGGTCCCACAACTATAATTGATTCTTTACTCTATTTTTTTTTTGTTATTTTATCTTCGCGCCCAAATACACTAAATTTTCTTGTTACTCCACCCGTTTCTTATACCATTTACATGTCCTATTTCCTTACTATACTCCATGCTTCTAAAACTAACGGTGGGTCATTCCTATATTGTTTCTTAGATCTCAACTTCTTGTTCTTTGCTATAAACCTTGATTTGATCACTTTATTCTATTGTCCATATTAGTACTCTTCTCACTTCTTAAAAATCTCCAACTTCATGGGTCTATTATTATATTTTTCTACGGATCTCTACTGACTCGGCTTATCTGTGGGATCTATGATATTTGATCTATTTGTGAACTTCTATTGGTCTAGTAAGCCTTACTCTGACTTACCTTAATCTTTGAGCTACCCGGGGTTTCCTTCTTTATATTCTCGAAGCTTATTTGATCCTTCTTCTAGGTGGTCTGTCTTTTAAGTTCCTTTTGTTTCTTGAAATGGACTCTCATTGGGTTTTCTTACGGTTGTCTATACTTATGCTAATAGGAACTGCTTACATCTCATTGGTCATTTTCTTTATGCCTCAGGGAGCTTATTCATCCTTGTTCTAGTACTTTATGTCCTGATGGAGCCTATTGCTCATGTAGGATAGGTATGAGATAGACTCTGTCAGGATAATTTCCTTAACTGGTATCTCGAAGGAGTGAGGATCTGGGTAGGTCGAGTCCTTATCTATTGGATCCCTTGGCTAGGGTAACTAACTGTTGTTTCTGTCGCCGTTCATCTTGTTTGCCTACGGGTCTGAGTTTGGAAAATCTAAAATCTCTTTATCCTTATAGCATCTCCCATTTATTAGAAGCCTTGACGAAATTCTTGATTTCTCACTTCTTCTGCTTTGTAGTTGTTCTCGGTTATTCGAGGAACTCACTACCTATTCGAGACACTCGGGAATTATTAGGTTAACTTTTGGAAGAATTTCTGGGAAGGAAATGAATCTCGCTTGAGGAAATTTTTTTTTGCTTAGACCTACTCGATATTTTATTCTGGTCTAGTCTTGCTACACTCTTCTTTACTACTAGTTATGGTATTATCCTTTATTTCTTAACTCCATGTCTCTGATCCTTGCTACTATCGATTTTTGCATTTTCCTTATTTGTTTCCATTCCTCCATCTCTGTTTATTTCCTTATTAATCAGATTATGTATCTCGATCTCTTCTTTTATTTGGTTACTTTTACCCCCTTGCATCTCTTCTTACTTTTCTCCTAGCTTTTCTCTTTATCCTATACTTTTGTATATTTTCCCTTACTATCTGTGGCCACTTTAACATCTAGGTACATTTCTTATTTTTCCTCTCAGTTTTCTTTTTCTCTTTCTACTCTCCTGGGTGGGAATCTTTAGGATTTTACTATTTCTTTCTATCTCTTTATCTTTCTTTATTTCTGACTGTCTAAACACCTATACATCCTTTCTTTCTTGCTTATATCTTTCATATCCCACTCCTTTGGGTAATTCCTCTTAGAATCTTACTATCTGGTTTCGTAACTCTTTTATACTCCTGGTAATGGTTTAGAATATCTTCAGGGAAAATTCTAAACGTGGATCTAAAATACAGTTGTTCTCATAAGGAATACTATTTGAACAATTTGGGAGGGCTTACTAACCTGTTTATGGAACTTTGAGGACGTACTCGAGGATCAGATACTGGAGAGGTAGTGCCTCGCATACGAGTATCTCGGGCATACTGCGTGTACCAGGCCCCATCACTCTGCCCAATGCAGTCACTGATTCTATAGACCATGCTTTGATACCATCTTTGTAACATCCTGGATCTGGGAGATGTTACCGGCATGAGATAACAGTACTAACCCCATAAGCCTCTGACTATTTAACCATAATAGAAACTAATACACTTTTCTTTATATGACTATATTTTGTGTGGGACCGTAGCCCAACTTCAAGAACAAAGACAGCAAACTCAATATTAATTAATGTATTTAATAATAATCGTTTTACAATGACTACCCACGGCCATGACTTATAAAAGACTCACACTTGATTATAATTGGACTCTCACAATGTCTCAGACTCATACTGGTGGACTCCATCCCTAGTGACTGCATCAGTATCCGTCCTTCCGAGCTCGTCCTCCGAGAATCCTGTAAAACATAAAGATTGGAGTGGGGGTTAGATCGTTATACGATCTAACTGAGTGGACTAAAAATAAAAAACTATTATAAAAATATTTGGTTCTAAACCGAAAACTCATGAAATATCTTTATAAGAAAACTGGCTTCTGCTTTAAGATTCCGAATCTTTTATAAAACTGCTATTTTTGGAAACTTTCTTTTTTAAAACCTCTTTCTGAAAACTATAACTGAAAACTGAAAACTGAAAACTTTTTCTGAAATCTGTGTTTCTGTCTGAAAAACTTGACGTATGAGGGCGTTACATATCGTCGTCCCCTATAAGCCTAACTGTAGCCAGCAGTACAAATCCATGACTTCGGGGCATTACGTATCGCCTTCCCCTAAAGCATGCCACCACTGTCTCTGAAACTAGTGGTCTTGGGGCGTTACGTATCGCCATCCCCCAAGCCACAAACTAGAACTGGGGGTGCAGATCTATGCTATCACCCAAGCTCTAAAACCAGGATTTTGGGGCATCTGTCATCCCTATTCCTGAACTAGGATCTGAGGGCGTTACATATCGCCGTCCCCCAGTCATGTGCATGTGCACATGTCATATGTATCCGTCAATTCCAACTGTATCAAGTTATATACTGGGGTGGGTTTTTACCTCTTGCCCCGAAAAACATAAAATCATGCTTTAAAAACTTTTCTGTCTAAAACATAACTTAAAACACAAATTTCATGAAATTTCTATGATAAAAAAAATCTAACGCCCTAAAGTATAAAAAGATAAGTCTGATATCAAAAATTAATAAATAAAACTAGTTTAAGAAAAGAGGTACACTTACTGTTTTGGAATCTGGCTGGTATTGGATCCATTGCCGAAGAGAGTTGCGAGGATAATCTAGGATCAGGAACTTGATTAATATATATATATATATATATATATATATATATATATATATACTAAAATAATCATTAAGCTTAACGATACGTTAATAGGTTTTACCTATGAGGTTTGTCACAATCATATTTTGATGTAAGATGTGTATATGAATTGATAGGAGACCCCACGAGTGGTCTCTAACACGCTAGGGTGGAACTAGGGGTTTAAAACTGATTTCGGGGAAATTTTGTGTCTTGCGTCGCGACGCAAACCCTTGCGCGTTGCGACGCACAACTCCCAAATTCCAGTCACCATTTTCCTCTTGCGTCGCGACGCGACCTGGGTTTCCAGGATTCTGTTTTCTTCTTCCAAGTTCAACCAAAGCTCAATTCATTCAAATCCACTCCATATCAATGCTTCCATACTACAAACCAAAATACAATACATCATCTTACACTCCATTTAACATACATTAATCTTCCATTACATCAATAATCAATTTTTAATCCTTGATATGCACTTTACCAAATCATATCCAAACTTAACAATTTGGGGTTTATCAATATTTCCATTGTTTCAAAACAAAAAAATCATACAATCATCATCACAACTCAATCACCTACACTTGACATTCATCCAACACCCCTATTCTATCATCATACTTCTTTAAAAAATAAAATCAAGTTTATGGGTCAAATCTTTTTACCTCATTTGTTGGATCTTCTTCATCCTCCATAGTTGCTTCCATCTTCCTTCTTCTTTTCTTTCTTCTCATTCTTCTTTCTTTCTTATCCTTCTTCTTCTTCTTCCCTCTCTTCTTCCTTTACGTATTATTCTTTCTTTCTTTTCATTTCCATTTATTTTTTTTATGAAAATAGTGAATAGTGCACTCCTTATATAGTGGGGTCATTTGATATTTGAAAGGTTTGAGAAGAGTGTGGAAGTTTGGAGAAAGTTTGAGATTTTTTGCATTTAGGTCCGAAATTACTATTCATCCAAATTTTGACTCGCATTTTTGACCAGCTTCTGGTCCGAATTTGGGAAAATGTTCAACGCGGGAGTTGTAGGTCTCGATCTCAGATTTTCGACAATATAAAATTCATAAAAATCAAAGATCGTACGAAAAAATTACGCCTCAAATACCACGGGCTGTCCAAAGGGAACTCTGTACAGTCTCGTCCCGGGACTTCGAGGAATTTAATTAATGTCCCTAAAGTCATTCCATGAGTATATTTGGGTCTCAAAATAATTTATTTAATATGGCTTCGTCCCATATGTAACAGTACTACTGCAGGCAGTAGTAAAATCTACCGGTCGTTATATGTTCCAACACCCAAAACACATCCAATACATTCATAAGACATATTTTTCATCACCAAATGAATAGTATTTCCAAATATGATCCAGAAGCTAAATATATCAAATTTTCATGCTTTAAATCCAATTTTTCAAGATTAATCCAATTAATCAAAACACCAATCAAAGTCACCACATATGAACCACCTAAGAACAATTTTAGGCATTACAAGAGTGGTCACAACACTCTAGAAATGCAACATATCATCAAATGAACAAATTGGATATATATTATAATAATAGCACCCAAAATACTTCACACATGCATCATCACTTCCATATCCATCCACCAAAACCAAAAGCCCCAATTTTTCACAAACAAAGGAACCCTAGAACTATTCTAACAATTCAAGAAAACATGAAACTAATTTCCAAGCTTAGGGTTGTAAAAGATTACCTTTAATCTCTTGATTTCCTAAGCATTTTCTTGAATTTTCCTTCATTTTCTTCATGATTTGAACAAGCAAATCCTAGGGCTATTTCTTTTTGAAGCTCTCGGCCATGGT
Source organism: Zanthoxylum bungeanum (assembly GCA_019454045.1). Taxonomy (NCBI): domain Eukaryota; kingdom Viridiplantae; phylum Streptophyta; class Magnoliopsida; order Sapindales; family Rutaceae; genus Zanthoxylum; species Zanthoxylum bungeanum. The sequence continues at coordinate 202,826 of SKCR01030617.1, forward strand.
GGGTTAATTGAAGAAGAAAACAAAATTTTCTAAATTAATATGGTGTGACCGACTTTCAAGGGGCAATTACATCCATTTACAAAATTTAATCCAATTAAATATAATTAAGCTTTTTGGTAGCAAATCAAATTTGCACACATTTAGCTTAATTAAATCATGCCATGTGTTTCTATAATAATTAAACATATTTCATAACATTTATGAAATATGGATATTATTTAACCATTTAAATATTTAACAATTAAGTATCTAAATAATTAATTAATATAATTATTATTATATATGTATTTTTATTTACAATAAATAACAAATACATATATTTATGGCATGTGTCAAAATCTCATTTGACGATTAATTAATGCGTATCTGATCAAATTATGTATCAAATACAAATACACAATAATTACTATTGGCCAAAATCCCTAATGTATGTGTTATTGTTTAACCGATTAAACGATTCGAATTAACTCATTTAATCCGATGAAGTATTATGAATAATTTGTATTATTCATAAAGTGTTGCCCAAGTGCTCAACGAGTACACTTCATATTGTGAGACTCTCTAAGTTTAGGTTTATCCGTCACGAAATCTAATTTCGTGTCCATAATTCACCAACTCATGAATTATGACTACCACATATAATCTCGCTAAACTATGCAAGTCGAGGTCATTGCATACGTATAATCTCTCTATCACAGGCTATCCATATTATACCTGGGATATAGAAAAGAACGTCAAATCCGTATGGTATAATATAGTCGACTTTCAATTTACGATCTCTAAATAACACTCAGAACTGATTTCTGAAGTTATACCACGGCCATGGATTTACGAGATCGTAAACACATGTATGATGCCTATGTCCTATACACAGGACATACGGATTCTATCTTGATACACACAGGATATCATGAGCTTCAGTTCACGCCCAACGAACATGAGGAGGTCTGATCTAAATAGATCGGTGACGTGATTGCCATCACAGTGTGGATGATAACTCGTATATCAACAGTGGTATCTCAAGTCGAAGGACCACTATGCTCGCTCAACTCGAGAAGATTCATATTGACGTTGGTGTACCATATATTAGGAAATATTCAGTGAGTCGTTCAGTGTTTATCAAATAAACCCTACATGTCTACATGAGTCTCCTGAGACTCATGGTTCATTGAGATAAACCGTCGGATGAAGTCACGATATACGTCATGTACTGGTCTCAGCGGATTTTGCTAACCGACCTGTGTTAGTAAATCTTGACCAGAAACTTTATTTAAGGATATATATCTTATAGTGCACTTCCCAATGTCAATTACAAACTACGTTGTAACTGCGCACTACATTGTAAATCATACGATATTTGTCTAATATACACGTATCACTAAATCAAATTTAGTTTCAATTTAATCGTAATTAGATATCTAATCGTAATTAGATCGAATATGTGTATAAAAGACAAAAGATGCTACCATTAAATAAGTAATATTATGGAAAAAAGAACTGTTCGTATTTATGAATCAGACATAAATACGATCCAGATTGGCACTCTGAGTACCAACCCTAACAGTTTATATACCGATAGTAGACAAAAGAGTAAATGAACATAAACCTACCAAATTCTATTGCTCTAAGCATGAGCTTCGAGTAAACAATCATCACTCGTATCAAACAACAAATACCATTTCAAGGGAATATGATGCAATTTTAATGATGACATCTAACACATTGAAGGTGTAAGAAACCAATCATACTGTTTATATCATTTAGAAAGGGACAAAAAACATAACGCTCCCAAATTAAAAAAAAATAAAAATTAAACATGTTCTTAGCAGAAAATGATAAATCTAATGATTTTTCCTTTTCTAAAGACCCATTTCCACACAAAAGGCCATCTATCCGCTCAGCAACCAAAGACGTGAACTTTCAGTATGAATTGCTCTTCCATCAATGCCTCAATTAACCAAATTAAAATCTTCAAACAAATATTCTCTTCAACACTAAATTCATAAAAACCCCACTTGGGCATTTCATCAAACAACTGCTTGCCGCCGAGGAAACCCAAATTTATCAATGAAACTAAATATTTACATGCAAGTACTCTAATGATTCATTTTCTAAACATATATATAGAAATTGGGAAAATGGGATTGTTTAGTTAATTTAAAGATTAAAATTAGAGTCTAAAAGAATAAAAATTTACAACTTAATTATTGTTCATGGATACTAATAAAATAGACAAAAAATTAAATAAATAAGAGCTACTTGTTACGAATAACTGCAAAATTGAAGATGCAGCAGAGGCAAGCAACAAACAACATTTGAGAAGATGCAGACAGCTGGGAGAAAGAAGCAGGTGACAAATGATATTTGGAATTTGGATAGTGATGAAGCAGACAGCAAACAAGAGAAAGAAACTGAAGTAGGAGGCAGTTGGGAAAGAAGCAGACGACAAACGACTTGTACATTTTGAGAGAAGCAGGCAGCAAATATGAGAGAGGCAAATGCGATAAAATGGCAAGCAGCTGAGGATGAAAGCGGCGAGCAGTTGAAGCAGGTGAAGCTGCTGAAGCAGGCAGCTTATATATAGTAGATATATATATACATATACAACACTTATAAGAAGAAAAAGAAGCAATCAATAGTAAAATGTTAAGGTCTGCCTCCATAGCCGTAGCATCTCCATGGTCATTGACACCACCAAGTCTCTCCACCCCACCACCACCACCAACAGCATCAATAAAACTGTAACTTCATCCTTATATCAGTATAAATAAATATAAAGCTCAAATAGAGTTGGTTCAACATTTTCACCACATCAAGCTCAAGTGTACATGGGTTGAACTTGATTTGATAATTAAAATAACATGTGATGAGCGACAAATATGCATACATTTGCCGCTCCTATAGTTTGATGTTTTGTGAGTTATCTCGAGTTTTATGAGCGTCTTGATGTGTTTCGGGTTCATTTTGGAGATAAAGATAATATTGAGACTCAATGAAATCAACGACGGATGAAAGTGGCAAATTACGGAGCAATTAAGGGTAAATTCGGAGTCAAAATGCGAGTCCCGACGCGCAAATGAAGAAAGCATTCATGTGAGTCGCGGAAGTGGCGCGTCGCGATCGGTGAAAGAGAAGGGGGAGTCCCGACTATGTACTGAGAGTCGCGATGCGTTTTGTGTACCAGATTCGTCCCAGACTTGATTTTTAAGCATAAAACACCCCCAGACCTCCTATATAAACAACAAATCATCCCAAAACCTAAGGGGAGTTTCATACCCTAATTTTACAGTCTCCAAAAGATATTTTTGAAGGAGAAGACAAAACACATCAAATGAACACATCACATGAACTCAACAGTAAGGAGCGAAGGATTGGCGATCTCGACATAATTTCTTCTTTCCTTTACTCCCTTAATGTTTTGTTTATCATTGAATATTTATTTATAGTTTTTGAGCATGCGTAGAAACTAAACTCTAATATGGGGTTGTGATGAAACCTGTATTTATGAACTTATAAATTAATTTTCTTATATTTTGTGTGATGTTTGGTTTATTTATTGGATCTTATGTTTAATGCTTCATGTTGCCTGATCACCATAAGATTGATGTGGTAAAATTAGATGAACTTGACAAAGGAATTTTGGGTTTAGCCTTAGATTCAATAACACACGATCTCATCTTAGGGATTTCCCTCCAGAATAGAAATATACTTGTAGGGCGAGTGTCGCCATAATTGGAACTTGTTCTTAATGAATTCAGTGCGATTTAGTTAACATAGAAATATAGTTAATTAATTTAATTTGGATATTTTCATTCGATCATCGAAAGAGGCTTCTAGATATCTTAGTGTTCCAGGTTAATAAGCCAATACATTACACAAATATAGGATAACTATTTCATCTTTAGAATAATACTGGGTGCATTCACAACCCTGAATGTTTTCTCTCTTTGATTATCTCTACAAATTTACAAGTTATATTTATTTGCATTAGCCTTAGTTCAAAATTAAATTAAAATCACATTTAATTTTAATTAGATACTCGCAGGTTATTAGTCTTAATAATTAGTAATATAGGTGATAAGTCTGTTGGGGTAAGCGCAACGGAGGCGCGGTAAAGTGGCGAAAATGGTTTTTAAACATTTTAAAATTTTTCCCGAGTGAATTAATTAATATCAGATATTTTTAATTCACCCAAAGTAGTTTAAATATCATATTTATTAACAATTAATAACATAATATATTTCGAAACATGACAAATTATTTTATGAAATTATTTTTCGACAAATACTATGCATAACGGGCAAATGGTCAAACCGGTTGACCAACCACCGATCCGGGCCACCCAGTCACTTGGGTAATGACCGGCCAGCCCTTGGGTTGTCCAAACAATGACCAGTTCACTGTTTGGACAGCCGTGACACGACGAGCTCGTTTTGACGCGATATTCACCGTTTTCTCGCGTTTTCGTCCTGAAATAATTTCCGGAATTAATCCATCACCTAATACACATCCAAAATCATCCAAATAAAATACTTTTCCATGAAAAATATTCTATTTTATACAATAAAATCAGATCTGATCCAGAATATTATTTGTCCATTTTTCATGCCAAAATTCAATTTATTCACAAAATTAATCCAATTAATTTACACCAAAATTAATCACCACAATATATAATTCCATGAACAATTCTAGGTAATATTTGAGTGGCAATAATCACTCTAGAATAGAAATTTTAATTTTGAGATTAATTCACTAATTAATCTTATACACATGCTTAACAAAAAAAACTATTAAGGTTAATTAAATAACCATTACCAAATTTTTGCACCAAATAAATATCCAAGATACATATGTGAATAAAACATCTCATACATATTTTGCATGCTTAGGAAATAAAAAAAAACAAGAAAATAAAAATTAGAAATTTAATTTTACCTTAATACAAATTCTGATTTCTTCATTTTTCTTTTTCTTTCGGAGTTGTTGTTTTGTTTCAAAACCCTAACCTATTTTTCTTTTGTTCTCAACTCATGAGAAATGGTCAAGCCTATTCAAAATGAAATAATTTCCATTTTATATATTTCTCTCTCTATGGCCGAAAATTGTAGCAATTTTTGGTCCAAAAATAACAAATTATTTTGGTCAAGATTTTGATACATGTTTGATCTTATCGAAAATTAAATAATTATTTTGATATTTTGTTAATAAATCCATGTGTCAAAAACACATGGATTAACCAATTAAAATTGGCTAAATTATTAAGAATATCCCAAATAATATTATTAACCAAAAATAAATAAATTAACAATTAATTAATTAATTAAATTCTTATTAACAAAAAGACAAAATAAATTATGGAAAAAGATTCCAAGAATATTCATCTATTTATCATTATTAATAATTAATTAATAACTAATAAATTAATAATAATAATAATAATAAAACAAGTGTCAAAATCTAATTGATCATTAATGTGTATCTAATCAAAATTATGTATCGTATACAAATATACATTATTTAATATGCATGTGTAAATTATGAATAATCCAAATTATCCATAATTAATGTCTAAGTGCTCAACGAGTACACTTTATATTACGCGACTCTCTAGGTTCAAGTTTATCATTCACAGAAACCATTTTCATGTTCGTAATTTGTCCACTCATAAATTACGACAACCACAGATAATCGAGTTGAACCATTCAAGTCGAAGTCATTGCATATATATAATCCTTCTGTCACAGGTTATCCGAATTATTCCGGAGATATAGAATAAACGTCAAATCTCCGCTATGAACAATTCATGTGTCGCGACATAATTATAATTCTTAAATAAATATTCGGAACTTGTTTCCAAATCATACCTCGGTCAAGGATTTCAAAGAATCATATAATGGATACCTAAATCATAAACACGGGACTGATAGATCCTCTCTGGATACATCACAGGATATCGTGAGTATCAGTCCAAACCTGACGAACAGGCGGAGGTCTGATCTTAAAAGGTTATTGATGTGATTTTCATCAAAGTGTGGAAGATATCCCACATATCCACAGTGGTATCACAAGTCAAAGGAGCTAATATGTTATTCGACTCGTAAAGATTCCTATTGACGTTGGTGTACCATCTATCTTGAATCTTCGAATGAGTCGTTCAGTATTTATCTAATAAATACTTACGTATGTATATGAGTCTCCCAAGACTCATGATTTACTGAGATAAACCATTAGAACAATTATAATATACAACACGTATCGATCTCACGGGTTTACTAACCGACCAGATATGTAAACCTTGACCAGGAACGGTTTTAAAAATGAATTGTATTGTGACAATTCTCAGTGTCAATTGCAACGCTTTTGTAATTACATCACAACTATTCATTCCAATGTCATTTTACGCCTTAACCATATAAAAGATTTTATTGATGAAAACTACTAAATTTTATTCATAATAAAATATAAATGTACAATGTATTTATAATAAAAATAATAAAATTTGGCGCGCTAAGCACCAACTCTAACAAAGTCCTCGTGGGATCGATAACTTTTTATACTACTTGAGCGATACGTGAGCTTTGCTTAACGTGTGAAAATCGCAATCAAGTTTTTGACGCCACTGCCGAGGACTTATTATAACCTTTATTATTAATTTTAGGTCTTTGTAATTTACTAGTATCTAGTCGTTCTTTTTAGTTTTAGTTTTATTTTTATTTTATATTTTTATATTTTTCTCACTCTAGTTCTAAGTAAGGTTCTAGTGCTATTACATGAAACAAAGTAGAAGCTGTGAAGTCCTTCCGCTTGACCTAGAAATCGAGAAAACCATCCGACAGTTGAGAAGGGATAGGCAAGAAGATCAAGAGGCACAACTTAACATGAACAATCAGGAACCTGAACCCTTTGAAGAAGCACCACCAATTCCTATTCTAGATAGGACGATCCATGTAGTTGATGATTTTATCTCTTGCATCGTCCTGCCACCTCTACCCGCAAACACATGCGATATCAAGATATGTATTCAGATGATTCAGCAGTCGGTGCACTTTGGGGGTGGTGCACTCGAAGATCCAAACACCCACATCAATAGCTTCCTGGAAGTGTGCGACATATTTAATTAAAACCAAGAGGCAGAGGAAGCGATGTGCTTGCATGCTTTTCCATACTCTTTAAGGGATAGAGCGAAGGGATTGCTAAATTAACTACCAGCAGGGTCCATCAGAACTTGGCCGATTTGGCAACAAAATTCCTCACAAAATACTTTCCCCTAGCTAGGACTGTAAAATTAAGAAATGACATCACATCATTCGTACAATATGACTCTGAAACTCTTTACGATACATTAGAGAGGTACAAGGAGCTACTACAGAAGTGCCCCCATCATGAGATTGCTAAATGGCTGCAAGTACAAACCTTCTACAATGGGCTTAGTGGGATGATGCAGTCCACATTGGATGTAGCTGCGGGAGGTGCACTTATAGGAAAATGGGAACACCAAGCATGAGACTTATTAGAAGAAATGACTAACAAGTTTTTGGGGCCGTTGCCGAGGATTGTTAATCTAATTCACATTAATACTATTACCAAGTAACCTTAGCTTTAATTTAGAATTTTATTTTTATTTTTATTTTATTGTTATTGTTATTTTTTTATTTTTTATTTTTTATTTTTTTTTTCTTGTCTTCATGTGCTTGAGTGAATGTGAAGATCCACAAGTCTTGACTCGCTTCTGTTTGATCCTGAAATATAAAGAACAACAAGGAGACTAAAGAAAGAAAGGAAAATTGAGAAAGAAGAAATGACGGCTGAAAATATAGAAAACAACCTACACCAGGTGGCAATTCTAGATCACTTAAAACCAGTCATTGATGATAACTATTCTGGGATTGCGCACCCACCAATCAATGCCAATAATTTTGAGCTGAAACCTGCATTGATCAATATGGTGCAAAAGAACCAGTTTAGGGGTTCAGCTGTAGATGATCCCAATGTTCACTTAAGGATGTTCTTGGAGATGACAAATATCATAAAGATGAATGGCGTGACCAAAGAGACCATCAGACTACTCTTGTTCCCATTCTCTTTAAGGGATAAAGCGAGGGGTTGGCTGCAATCAATACCGATGGGGAGCATCATGACATGGCAGTATATGACTACAATATTTTTGCGAGGTTCTTTCCACCAGCTAAATCAGCTCAACTAAGAACATAAATAAGCACATTTAAGCATTTGGAGACTAAGAATCTGTACGAGGCCTGGGAGCGCTTTAAAGATCTACTCAGGAGATGCCCATATCATAATTTCGAAGACTGGGTTCAGACTCATTTATTCTATAATGGTTTGAATGATCCTAATAGAATCATGGTCGATGCAGTTGCTGGAGGAACACTGTTCAAGAAATCTGCTGAAGATGCCTATGCTCTACTGGAGGAGATGACCTTTAATAATTTCCAATGGCCAAGTGAACGCTCTATTGTGACTAAGGTGGCTGGTATATATGAGGTAGATCATATTGTTACAATTACAACTCAAATTTCATCTCTCACGACTCATCTAGCAGCATTGACCAATCAAATAGGGCAACCATCCATTGCAGCTGTTGTGGCTAATAGAATGATCTTACAAGATGAAAGAGCAAGTTATTGTTGGGGTTTTGATACGAGCGCAGCGGAAGCTCGCAGTTCGGATGAAATCATAATTCTAATACTTTTTAAATTACCGAATAAATTATTCAATAGCCAATATAAATAATTCATTCATATTTTATCTAAATATATTTATTCGATATCAAATAACGACATATATAGTAAAGAAACATCACGAAACTTTTACGAAAATATTTTTCCGCAAAATACCATAAAACACTTTTTCTGACCAAACCGATCACCCTATGCACATGAGGGCTACCCAGGTCAGCCCCAATAGTGCTAGGGCAGTTCATGGGCTGCCAGAACAGTGACTAATTCATTGTTTAGGCAACCGTCACCCGGTTGGCTCAAAAGTCACCCGGTAACGTCGTTTTTTGCCGTTTTCACTTATTTCAACTCCGAAATAATTTCCGGAAATTGTTCCAACACCCAAAACACAACCAATACATTTATATGACATTATTTTCATCACAATAAATCCAATTTTTCCAGATCTGATTTTGTAACAAAAATAATCAATTTTTCATGCTTTAATCCAACGTTTTCAATATTAATCATATTAATCATACCACCAATTCAAGTCACCACCAATGAAGCACCCAAGAACAATTATTAGCATTACAAGAGTGATCATAACACTCTAGAATGACAATATATCATCAAATGATCAAATTGAACAAATATTACAATAATATCCTTCAATTCCACTTCACACATGCACCATGCCTTCAAATCCATCCTCCAAATCCAAAAGCCCCAAATTCTAAGAAGTAAGTAAACCCTAGAACCATTCTAGTAAATCAAGAACAAGAAACATGCTTTCCAAGCTTAGGGATATAAAGAATTACCTTTAATTCTCCTTGTTTCCTTAAGCTTTTCTTTATTTTCTTCACTTTCTTCTTTTGTTTCATCAAACGAATTTGAGAGTTTTTTTTCTTTTCAAGTTTCGGCCATGGAGGATTTCTAAGTGAAAAGAAAATTTTTTCCCTTTAAATATAGTAATGACCGAACTAGTGGGGGGCAAAATGGTCAATTTTCAAATTTAATCCAATTAAATAACATTAAACTTTATGTTAGCAAATCAAATTTGCACACATTAAGCTTAATTAAAACATGCCACATGTACCAAAAGCTCCAAATTATCACAAGTAGATATATTATATTATGGGAGATATCTAAATAGTTAATAGTAGAAGTTAATTCCTTTTACCTTAGCATTTTATTTTATTGCATTTATTTTTTCGCATTTACTTTTTAGCAATTTTACTTTATGTCTTTTAAGTTTTTACCAACTCTAGCTATGTGTCGTAACTAAGTTAGTTATCTAGGGTTGTGATAAATTCTAATATCACCGGTTTATAAGGGGTTAGATTTTAGTTTGGGTAATATAAAGATTTATTTATTGAGTCTTAATCTTAATGCTTTTTATTAACTGGCCACTAATAAAATTGACTAGGTAAACTTAAAATGAACTAGACATAGGGATTTTAAGTTTAAGACCTTAGACTCATTAGCCCACGATCTTCCTTGAGGATAGATAACCTTTTAATAGATTTCCTTACAGGATAGGAATATATATGTCGGGCGGGGGTAGCCAAATTGGAACTTAATCTTAATAAATCTAGGTAATTTGATTGACATAGACATATGGTTCAATTAGGTTATACTGGGTATTTGTAATTGACCATCGGAAGAGGCTTTTACATAATTTAGTGTTCCAGGTTAATAAATCAATATTTTACCCAATTTTAAGATAACCACTTCATCTTTAAATAATATTGGAAGAAATCACAACCCTAGATAGTTTTATATAATTGAATTTTCATTAATCTACTTTCACGCAATTTTATTTACTTGTTTTTAAATTTAGAATCGTCACCATTTCAAATCAATCAAACAACATGTTAGATACTAGTAATCATTTGACCTCATAAAATTAATAGCTTAGGTATTAAGTCCTCGTGGGATCGATACTTTTTATACTACTTGAACGATACGTGCGCTTGCGTTATACGCGTGTGTAAGCACCAGTCAAGTTTTTGGCGCCGTTGCCTGGGACTTATTTATCTTTCACTATTAGTTTTAAGGTTAGATACCTTTACTTATATCTAATTTTCTTTTTACTTATTGTTTTTGTTTTCTTGTGTTTCAGGTTCTCAGAAACTTCATGAGACGAACCAGAAGCTTTGAACTACGACCGTTTGACCCAGAGATTGAAAGAACCATCAGACAGTTGAGAAGGGAAAGGCGAGAAGGCCAAGAAGCTTTAGTCAACATGGAACCTGAACCTTTGGAGATTGCACCACCAATTCCCATTCGAGACAGAACCATTCCGGTGGTTGACAGACTCATTTCTTGTATTGTACTTCCTCCCTTACCAGCAAATACGGGTGACATCAAAACTTGCATTCAGATGATTCAGCAATCAGTGCAGTTTGGGGGAAAAGCAACTGAAGATCCTAATACCCACATCAGCAACTTCCTGGAAGTTTGCGGCACTTTCAATTACAATCGAGAAGCTGAAGAAGCAATGAGACTGCGTGTTTTTCCATACTCCTTGAAGGACAGAGCTAAAGCTTGGCTACATTCACTACCAGCAGGTTCCATCACAACTTGGAACGCTTTAGCCACCAAATTTCTTACAAAGTACTTTCCACCAGCCAGAACTGGAAAACTGAGGAATGACATCACATCCTTTGTATAACAAGACTCGGAAACTCTCTACGATGCTTGGGAAAGGTACAAAGATTTGCTCCGGAAATGTCATCACCATGAGATTCCAAAATGGCTTCAAGTCCAAACATTCTATAATGGACTTTCTGGAATAATGAGAACCACAATCGATGCTGCTGCTGGAGGAGCTTTAATGGCAAAATGAGAAGATCAAGCTTGGGACCTAATCGAAGAAATGTCCAACAACAATTCCTTGTGGCCAACAGAAAGGAGCATGATCCAAAGAATTGCAGGAATTTATGAAAATTGAGCCAATACAGCAGTCAATGCCAAGCTGGATCAGATATGCAAATTCATGGAGACTTTTACCACTGGATCCATAAGTTCACCATATGGAGGACCACCAGAACTAAACCAACTTCAAGAAACGGTGAATTATGTCAACAAGTTCACCATATTGTTTAAATATTCCAATATTTAACATTTAAATATCTAAATAATTAATTAATATAATTATTATTATATATGTATTTTTATTTACATTAAATAACAAATACATATATTAATGGCATGTGTCAAAGTCTCATTTGACAATTAATTAATATGTATCAAATCAAATTTTGTATCAAATACAAATAGACATTAATTATTAATTGACCAAAATCCCCTAAAGCATGTGTTTTCGTTTAACCATTTAAACGGTCCGAATTAAATCATTTAATCCGGTGAAGTATTTTGAATAATCTGTATTATTCATAATGAATTGCCCAAGTGCTCAACGAGTAAACTTCATATTGTGGGACTCTCTAAGTTTAGGTTTATCCATCACCAAATCCAATTTCGTGTCCATAATTCACCCACTCATGAATTATGACGACCACAGATAATCTCGCTAAACTATGCAAGTCGATGTCATTGCATACATATAATCTTTCTGTCACAAGCTATCCATATTATACCTGTGATATCGAAAAGAACGTCAAATCCGTACAGTATAATATAGTCGACTTTCAATTTATGATCTCTAAATAACACTCGGAACTGATTCCCGAAGTTATACCACAGCCATGGATTTACGAGATCGTAAACACATATAGGATGCATATTTCTTATACACAGGACGTACAGATTCTATCTTGATACGCACATGATATCATGAGCTTCAGTCCACGCCCAACGAACAGGCGAAGGTCTGATCTAAATAGATCGGTGACGTGACTGTCATCACAGTGTGGAGGATAACTCGTATATCCACTATGGTATCTCAAGTCGAAGGACCATTATGCTCGCTCAACTCGAGAAGATTCCTATTAACGTTGGTGTACCATATATTAGGAAATCTTCAATGAGTCGTTCAGTGTTTATCAAATAAACACTTATATCTTTTCTGACTTTATATGACATAGACAATCTAATGTCATAATTAGACTCAAAACTAATCTGATCCTAATGGTTACAGATTATATTCTCCATGAAAAAGAAACTTGTTCTTAATATCTCAAGGATAATAAAGAACATGTTTCAAGACACATCCTATGGTCTTCAACATATCAAAATAACTTGTAATAATTACAATTAAATTGATATCTTTAATCATACATAATATAGTATTCATTATGCCATCATCATATAATGCATAAGATTGATTAGATATTCTAATCAATTTCTCTTTCGACTAAGGAATCATCCTTTACGAAAGATAAATATTATATACAAGAGACACACTAACTGTCAAACAGTTATACTATCTGTCACACAGATAGTCTTGCTGTGTCCTTTATTAGATCATATCTAATGCACGACTAATGGGAGTATCACACAAGTCTCTTAGTTTTATATCATAAATGAAACTTTATATCAAATATAATAGAGACTACTCCCACTGCTATCACAGAAAAGTAGGTAAACTCTTAACCTCACAAACATCTCATTATTACATTAATAATGACAATGTCGTTAGGATATATAACACTAGAAATAAATTTATACGCTCCCACTGACCCTATTATCAAATATGTATTATCTATGCTTTGATAAAATCAGACAATCTAACTGTTTAAATTAGAGAACACGTATTTTCGGAAAGCTTATCTAAGTCTACAATAGGCTCTATAAGCTAGTACATCTAACTGTGATCTCGGCAGAATACAAACTCCAGGGCCATTCTAGAATGAACTCTTCAAACAAAGAAATCGCAATAGATCTCTTATTCGAAGAAACCACTCAAGAACACTGTTTTGCATTCTTTAGCTAAAATACACAGTTTAATATCAACATTAACCAACAGTTCCTTACTTGTTCAATTAGTATCACTAGAGATAAGTTTCCTCAGAATCTACAATAGATAGCTGAGTATAACTTTTCTCACAATCATAATATAAAGGTCAAACCTTTAACAAGCTCACTTTGCTTTTGCTACGCAAACAATTTGTACATTTTATGAACGATTCATAACAAAAGCTTAATCAAATTCAAAACTTGATCGTAGTAAGCTATGAACAATCTTAGATCTATGGTTCAATGGTGATTTCCGAAATCGATATCAAATATCGCTCCCATTATAAGTTATAGAATAACTTTCTATGATAAGAAAACAACAGAATCATTAAGTATCAAATACTTCACAAATGATTTTGACATCATATTAAACTTATACTGAAGAAGTTATAAGTCTTAGGGTCCTTTCATCTTATTAATTATGTAGTTCCATTATAGTTTATCACTCTCACATTTGACTTCAATAAGTCAAGTCTTTTCTACAATTGTAAACATCTGATGTTACACACCAAGTAATAAAACAATTTTATTACTTGGTATCGTAGAAAAGATATTCTATCAAATAGAATAAAATATTCTATTAAATAGAATAAATGATAAACTTTTACTTGTACCTCTAAGGCGCAAGTACTTTCAATTATATAACTATTATACAAAAGAAAGATTCAAATCTCAAACCTTTTAAGATTCAAATTTTCTACTTATACATATCATATACGTAATTGTAGAAACTAATGGAACAATAATTAAAAGGATGAATTAGTGTAACTGGAGCATAACCCCAAGAGTATTGAAACTAATTTAGTAATACTCAATATCAAACGAATCATATCATATAAAGTTCGATTGCTCCTACTGGTCAATTCCATCACGATGGAATCGTAGAAGAATAATATTGAGTAAGAATCATATTCGTAAAATAACCTTAGAATTAATTGTCATTAATTCATATGTTTGATCATATCAAACATCTCTGAAAAATTCAAAGACTCACGATGAATTTTAAACTATAGTTTTCAGCACTTTAAATAGAATATCTTTGAACCATTCAAAATATTTTATCTGCATTTCATCAGAAACATATTGAAAGTTCTCGAACCATTCAAGACGTTCAATATATATTCTTTTAGAAACACGCAACTAAGTCATGACAACTCATTAACTAAGTTACGAAGTAAAGAAAACTATCCAAGGCAATTTCTAATTCATTAAACTACATACATCCAATGTATTAGTTTAATAAATTTGTGGTCCAATGACGATCATTGTTTAAATGAGATTTAATCATATCCTGAATACAATATTCATTAAATGGATAAGGATATGGGGTGTGATCTCGTATCAGACCCTCATTTACCATACAGAATAAGCATCTAAAACTTATGTGATAAAATCTCATAAAGCACCGTTCTAAGTTATTTAGTCAACCGAATATTTTTCTTAATATTTATCTTTCCATCAATGACACTACTAGTCATATTTAAATATGTAACAATTATTTATAAAGAACAAGTAACTATCCAATAGTCGCAAGTTCTAATATCAAATATAAAAAACAATCATTAAACACTATTTTAAATAACTAGATGGGAGATCTGGTATCCAATACCTACAGTTGTCGTATTGTGAGAATCGATATTCTCTATACATAACTATACACATCTCATTTCTTTAGCTTTATAATTTGCCTTCAATTATTCACAACAATTGAAAATAATTGATTAGCAAACTGTGTCAAACACGTGACTTCTAAAAGTCACTCAAGCCAAGAAACGTCATTCTAAGATAAACAAATACCTAATGGAGTTTTCTTAATGCCAGCTAAGAATCTCGAAACATGAACTAATTCACGTCAATTCTTACTGCATAAGAAATTATTCTCTATAGATAATTATATCCTAAAACGAATATCTATTTAGATTACTAATCGTGACTTAGTAACTAAGTCACTATCCATCTTGATTTTCAAGAAAAATGGAACAACAGTTCCCAATGGTTTTGACTAATCTAACAATATCCAAGTTTACTTATATTCTAGAACCTATTCTAGAAATTTGCAACCATAAGAAAAGACAGAAAACATATTCAAATAATATGCATGCAGTGGATTAGAAGTTTAATTCTATTAATAATATAGAATAAAGAAAAAAACAAAAGCAGCAATTTCCATAATATTACGCATTGACTGAGTTATGGATTTTTAACCCAACAGTGTCTCCCACTACTTTACTTAATACCGTAATCCCCAATGAAAAATGATAATTCAATAATTAAATCGAATTCCATAGTGAGAAGTGGACCTCATGAATATATTTCAACTCACAGCTTTGGCACGATCTCGCCTACATATATTCATTAGGTATACAACTCATTGTCAATCACACTCACTGTGACTCCTGATTTTGGTCCTGACCCTTTCTCATTATGAAATCTTTGGCACATTCACAAGGAGCCGTATCAAGGCTTCACTTTCCAATGACAAACTCAAGCTACCGATGTAGTCCTGACAGCTTTTGCACGTTCAGGATTTCCACTTTCAATTGAATTTGTCTAGTATCAAATATACATCCGGCATGGATAAAATTATATCAACTACACCCTCACTGTTTTGGAACGATCTCGGACGCAGCCATAGAAAGATACCCATAAACTGTATTGACAAAATGGACTGATGAGCAGAAAATATATCAATATTTACCCCGCCTTTTACCTAATATATTGTTTAGCTTCTCGGGTTTGATGAACGTTTTGATGTGTTTTAGTTTATTTTACAGATAAAATAAAATTGAGACTTAATGGAATCATTTAGGACGAAATGTGGGTCAAATAAGGGCAAAAATTGGACTTGAAATATTTATTTTGGAGATTGGAAACTTGAAAGGGCGTTCTAACGAAGTACAGTTTCGGAAATTCCAACTTTGCGCAATTGTCGTATTTTGGCCATAACTTTTTACTCCAATATCGGATTGAGGTGATTCAAATTCCAGATTAAATAAGACTCAAAGTTCTACAACTTTGAAGAATAAAATAATTTCGAATTTTGAAGTTTCCATGACCAAAATTGATAAAATATTCGGACGTATGTTATGTGTAATTATTAAAGTCATTTTCAAAATTAAATAAAAAATAAAAATTATCAAACTTCCACCAAACATACTTGCATGTTTGGTGGAGGATTTGGTACCATGTTTTGTGCCATGTTTTGTGCCATGTTTGGTGGAGCAATTTGTGGAGAAATTGGTGGAAGCATTTAGATTTTCCTATAAATATCAAGCTAAACTTTGTAAATTTTTCATGCTTTCTTTGGAGGAATTTCTCTATGAAAACCTAAAGGAAAGTGTCTTGTATATTTATTTAAGTTTTCTTGTATTTTCTTTTTATTTAATTAATAAAATTTTGTGTGTTTTCATTTACAGCTTGAGCAGGTAATTTTATTCTGCTGTGGTGAAAAGGTGAGACTTTTAATATAATGAATTATATTAATCTCTCTTATTTTAATTAAAATTTGGATTAATTAGTTACCGTCTATATGGCCAGTTTAGGTGACAACCTTATTTACCGCCTATATGGTCGGTTTTACATTTAAGACGTAGTTTCCACCTATATAGTCGGTTTATGTAATAACCTTGTTACCGCCTATATGGTCAGTTGGATTTAATTGAGACAAATGAAATTACCGCCTTTATGGTCTGGTTAAATATAATTAATTAATCGGTAAATTTTGACAATAAGGGAGATTTCTAATTTTGAAATATTAAAAGTGGATCCTCTAACCCCAACATTTTCTTTTATTTTACATTTTTTTTATTTCCAGCATTTATTTTCCAGCATTTACTTTATTTAATTTCCAGCATTTACTTTATGTCATTTATTTTATTTAAGCTTTTATTAGCCTTAGATTTGTGTTGTAACTAAGTCTGTTATCTGGGGTTATGATGAATTCCAATATCACCGGTTTATAATGGGTTATTTTACGGTTTGGGTAATATAAAGGTTTATTTATTGAGCCTTAGTCTTAATGCTTCTTGTTAACTGGCCATTAATAAGATTGATTTGGTAAACTTAAAATGAACTTGGAAAAAGGATTTTAGGTTTAAGACCCTAGACTCAATAACCCACGATCTTCCTTGAGGATAGATAACCCTTTAATAGATTTCCTTACAGGATAGGAATATACCAGTCGGCGGGGGTAGCCATAATTGGAACTTAATCTTAATGAATTCAGGTAACTTGGTTGACATATGAATATGATTAATTGGGTTACATTGGATATTTGTATCTGACCATTGGAAGAGGCTTTTGCATATTTCTGTGTTCCAGGTTAGTAAACCAATATATTACACAAACGTGAAATAACCACTTCATCTTTAAAAGATATTGGAAGGATTCAAAACCCTGGATAGTTTCTTAATATTGAATTTACTTTCGCGCTATTTTATTACTTGTTTTAATTTAAAGTCACCATCCAATCAAACAATCAATTCATTAGATACTTGTAAAAAATTGGCTTCATAAATTAATAGCTTAGGTATTAAGTCCTCATGGGATCGATACTTTTTATACTACTTGAACGATACGTGCGCTTGCGTTATACGCGTGTGATTACGCCGGTCACGGACCAAGAAACATGCATCGAATACATGTCACTTTATTGCCTTAGTTAAGCGGGGATATTCCTCAAGAAAGCAAAGTCAAGAAATATATAAATTATCATATATCAAGCATGACAAATGTAATGGATGAAGGATAAGACCTGCTCTGATATCATTTTTGTTGGGGTTTTGACGCGGGCATAATGGAAGCTCGCGGTTCAAGTGAAATCGTAATTTTAAAACTTTTTAATTACCGAATAAATTATTCAATATCCAATATGAATAATTCATTCATATTTTACCTAAACATATTTATTCGATATCAAATAACGACATAAATAGTTAAGAAACATAGCGAAACTTTTACGAAAATGTTTTTCCGCAAAATAGCATAAAACGCATTTTTTGACTGAACCGACCACCCAATGCACATGAGGGTTGCCCAGGTCAGCCCCAATAGTGCTAGGGCAATTCATGGGCTGCCCGAACAGTGACTAATTCACTGTTTGGGCAGCCGTCACCTAGTTGGCTCAAAAGTCATCCGATGACGCTATTTTTCACCGTTTTCACTTATTTCAACTCTGAAACAATTTCCGGCAATTGTTCCAACACCCAAAACACAACCAATACATTAATATGACATTATTTTCATCACAATAAATCCATTTTTTTCAGATCTGATGTTTTAACAAAAATAATTAATTTTTCATGCTTTAATCCAACGTTTTCAATATTAATCATATTAATCATAACACCAATTCAAGTTACTACCAATGAAGCACCCAAGAACAATTCTAGGTATTACAAGGGTGGTAATAACACTCTAGAATGGTAACATATCATCAAATGATCAAATTGAACAAATATTACAATAATATCATTCAATTCCACTTCACACATGCACTATGCCTTCAAATTCATCATCCAAATCCAAAGGCCCAAAATTCTAAGAAGTAAGTAAACCCTAGAACTATTCTAGTAAATCAAGAACAAGAAACATGCTTTCCAAGCTTAGGGATATAAAGAATTACCTTTAATTCTCCTTGTTTCCTTAAGCTTTTCTTGATTTTCTTCACTTTCTTCTTTTGTTTCATCAAACAAATTTGAGAGTTTTTTTTTCTTCCCTTTAAATATAGTAATGACCGACCTAGTGGGGGCAAAATGGTCAATTTTCAAATTTAATCCAAATAAATAACATTAAGCTTTATGTTAGCAAATCAAATTTGCACACATTAAGCTTAATTAAAACATGCCATATGTATCAATAATAATTAAACATATTGCATAACATTTATGTAATATATATATATATATATAGTTTAATTATTTAAATATTTAACATTTAAATATCTAAAAAATTAATTAATATAATTATTATTATTATATATGTATTTTTATTTACATTAAATAACAAATACATATAATAATGGCATGTGTCAAAGTCTCATTTGACAATTAATTAATATGTATCAAATAAAATTTTGTATCAAATACAAATACACATTAATTATTAATTGACCAAAATCCTCTAAAGCATGTGTTTTCGTTTAATCGTTTAAATGATTCGAATTAACTCATTTAATCTGGTGAAGTATTATGAATATTTCGTGAACTTTACAGATGTGGCATCGCATTATGGTTATGTGTTTCTTTTGAAACACGGATCGGAAACTTTTGATGAAATCAAAGAGTTTCGACACGAAATTGACAAACAGATCGGCTAAAGTATTAAAACCGTCACGGTTAGACCATGATGAAAATACTTAAGCAATAAGTTTCTTATATACTTGAAAGAGTATAGTATTCTTTCAATGAGGACTCCTCCCGGAACACGTCAGTCTGACGGTGTGTCCGAACAGAGAAACCGAATTTTGTTAGACATGATAAAGGTTAATCATGAGTCGCTCTGAGCTACCATTTCCTTCAAGGGATACGCATAAACAGTGCAAAACTTATTTTGAATAAGGTTCCATAAAAATCTGTTTGACAGACTTCATATTAGATATGAACAGGAAAGAAACTGGGTTTTCTAATTCCTGAAGATTTGGGAATGCTAGGCATATGTTTGGATGATACCAAACTAAAACCCAAATCGGATAAGTGCCTAAATTGTAGGTTATCCTAGGGAAACCAAAGTATAATACTTATACATCTCATAAGAGAACAATGTAATTGTTGCTCGCCGTGCGGTTTTCCTAAGAGGAATACCTATATGCAGTGGTAAGTGGGAGGAAAGTAAAACTCGATGAAAATCGGAGTAATACTGTTCCAGACACCGATTCCTTAATGGAACACAAATAGTTCATCAAGGATGAAACTATACCAGTAATCTTCGAATACACAAGAACCACGTAAGTCGGAGAGAGTCAGAAAACAACCTGGGAGGTAAGGGTTTCTGATCTCACCTCATAAAGATGTTAATCTTATTGAGGAATACGAACTGACTACGTATGAGGAAGTGATACAAGGTATCGACTCCCTATTATGGCAAAGTGCCATGATATCCGAAATGGATTCCATGTATACCAACTAAGTTTGGATACTAGTTGATGTACCGGAAGGCATTGTGCCTATTGGTACTATATAAGTCTTCAAGGAAGACATACATGGAAGGCAACATACCAACGTACAAAGCTAGGCTTGTAGCGAAAATGTATCTTTATCAACATTGTGTCGATTACGACGAAGCCTTTTACTCGTTGCCATGGTTAAATCCATTTGGATAATGTTTGCTGATGCTGCATGTTTCATTTATGAAATATGACAGCTGAACGCCAAAATCGCTTTCCTTAACGGAAACCTTTTGGAGGATGTTTATAACATCCTGACGGTTTTGTCGTACCAAAACTAGCAAAAAAGGTTTGCAGGTTATTCGATCCATGGATGGATTGAAGCAAGCATTACGTTCATGGAATTATCGTTTTGATGTAATCATATGGGTATATGATTTAATTCAAGACGAAAATGATTCTTGTGTATATAAGAAGGTTAGTGGGAGCGCACTGACAATGAATGTCCTAAGTAATAATGACATATCATTTCTTGGAAATGATATTCCCATAATACAATCGGCGAAAGCTTTGCTTTCGAGAAAATTCTCCGTAGAATTCTTGGGAGAGACAACTTTTATTATAGGAATAAAGATCTACTGGGATAGATCTAAAAGTTGTTGGCACTCTCCGAGAACTCGTACATTGAAAAATATACGCGACCTAGTGTCTCATATGCTTTGAGCATATGGAGTCACAATCGGGCCAATCCAAGTGATAGTTACTGGATTGAAGTTAAGAACATCCTTTTGTATCTTAACGGAGCTAAGGATGCTGTCTTAGACTATGGAGAAGGAGAACTTGATGTGACTAGGATCACCTCTGCAAGTTTCCTAACCGATAAAACGATTATAAGTCGTAACAACGGTACTATAAACTTTGAATAACGGAACAGTGAGCTGGAAATCTTCCAAGCAAGATATTGTTACCGAATAAACAACAAAAGTAGATTATTGCTGCAGCTGAGGCAGCAATAGAAGCCATTTGGGTCGATAATAATCCTAATTAGATTAGGAATAGTTCTGTTAGCAGCTGAGCTAGGCTACAGCACAGGATAAAGAATTAAAGGTATCATCAACGATCCAGATATATACTTCACTATTCATCTGATTCGTTCGGATCATACATCGTGGCAATGTGATGATCGAATAAATCGCATCAGATGATAATCATGCAAATCCGCTGACGAAAGCATTTTCTCAGCAGAAGCTTGAGTGAACCGTACATAGTTCGGGTGTAGGACACTTGAGTGATTGGCTATAGGCCAAGTGGGAGATTGTTGGACAGTTATGACCCATAGCATCACTATTTGTACAGATCATGGTGTTGTTGTACAAATTAACTATGTGACAAAGGAAATTGCTCTTCTGTCATTTGTAATTAGATTACCAAGATGTATAAATGATAGAAGGTCCATATGATTAGTTCCGGATTTAGATGATAAGAGAAAGTATCAATCCATAAAGGTTTAATCATTAAATATCTCTAGTCGTAGTATTATCGAGATTGGACATCGATAATGCGAAATAGACTAGTATTACACTTGTGCGCGTTGTGGGAGCATAACAGCATAGTTCTCATATATTTGGGTATAGGATACTCATGCAAGTGTAGTAGGAGGTTGTGTTTTACCGATGGTATGGAAAACAGCTTCGCTCTGGATAGACCCATCGGGATTCCATTGGTAGTATGACTATGTGTCTATGGAAGTCCGAATCAGGGTAGGTGTATTTGGTCTTAACCTGAGACTTGCACCGCTAATACTTGCGACAATCAATGTACTTTGGTTTTGGTCATCCAGGGCTTTAACAGGTTCTGTGTACGCCTCTTCTGGGTATATTGAGAATCGTAGTGTATTAAGTGTGATGTCGAGATGGAAGTATCACTCCAGTCATAGTGGAGATGATGATCACGTAGGATACGGAACTGGTTCTCTTATATGCTGCAGCTATCGGGATATTATGACTAGGTCATGTTTATCCGATTATAGAGACTAGTTACCAGAGATATGATATGTGCTTCGTACGGGGCAGACACATTTCCAGCCCCAGGCCTTGCACGTGACATCCGATGCTGGATCGAAATACGCAATACTCAGTATACTACACCTGATATAGATCATATATTCCAGTAAGAATATTTCTGGAGAATTGGGTAGGCATGATGCTTTGCTAGAAGCCAACCATGTCTTGTAAATCGGTATAAACGTAGTACTAGGTACTTACGTGTTCGGATAGTCCGACGACCGAATTTACTGCCAACATATCCGAGGATCTCATGTGTCGCTTCCCGAAGATTCACCGATGACGTATGACTCGCACTTTATTAATCTGGGATTAATTAATAAGAGAGATAAAATTAATCTGGGATTAATTGCGGATATATTTTATCTGGGATAAAATATTAATTAAAGAGAGAGAGCGATTAATTTGGAATTAATCGATAAAATAATATATTCGATATATTATACGAAATTGGATTTCGAAGCAGAATTAAAATTGGATTTTAATTCGGGCGAACGAGTTAATTAGAATTAATTCGTTAGCGACGTGAAAAGTGATTTTGCTAGGCATAATTATTTAATTACGTCGCAACGAAAAATTCGTTATTTGGAATTAGCAAACCCGAGCCCGGGAGTGTTTGCTGGCGCACTCGCATTGCGAATTAAAGTGCGGCCCACAAGTCACATCTAGCGTCAAATCACTTGTCAATCGATTGATGTGATGTCTAGTCACTTTGAGTGATGTGACACGTGTCACTATTGATTGATGTTGGTAGTTGGAAGGTATTGATTGTTTTTGCCTTTGACTTTTGGAAATTTGAAAATGGTTTTGGTATTTTGATTTTTGGAAAATCAAAAAACAATACATATAACACATTTTCTCTCTCTCTCTTGCAACCACACACGGTTTTAGAAACCCATTTCCCTCTCTCCCTCTCTCGGCTTTGAAGCCTTTTTCTTTCTTCCATGGCCGATTTGATCAAGGATGAAGATGGTGATTTTTGTGGCAAAAATCACCAAGAGCTAGCACTCAAAAGAGGACATACAAAGGTGATAGGGAACTAATTTCATGAGCATGGAATCACCATTTGTGAAGCTTGGAGCTTGGAGCATCATTGGAGCACACTTGGAAGTGGTGACCGAAAATTTGGAGGACCAAAAACTGCCATTGCCGAGAGCTCAAGGAGCCAATAAGAGTTTTGTGTTTGTCGCATCGCTCAACCGATCATTGTAAGTATTCCGAAACTTCTTTAAGTATTCGCACATATGTTTCATAGCTTGAAATTGATCCTTGGGACCTTAGAGAAACCCAACATAAACAT